>RDPX01000107.1:1887563-1912596 GCA_003991215.1 Morbakka virulenta | reverse complement strand
AGTTATTGACCAGTGAAGTTTAGCCCGACTGTCTTATTTTTTGAGTGTCAAATGGTAGAAGGGGTTCTTTTTCGCAGAACAATCAAGTCTTTCTTCATAAAGTGACTTGCTAAAGTGCATTTGATTGTAGAATCTTAGTCTCTGTTACATCAGTAAAGGAGTACCGGGGGCTACCTGGGGCATCAGTTTGAGTGATAAGAGTGACATAAACGATTGCACTCGCGTTAAATACGTAAAATCGAAATCAGAAGCCAGCTTGATCGGTCGCCATACTGTTGGCGTCAGTGAGCTATTTTGTTAAATCCATTTTTAGATAGCAGGACTCTACAATATGGACTGTGAGACCTGTCTAGCATAGTTTTTTTGAACTTTTTACTACCGTCGGCATTGGCACATGACAAACTTTGGATGACCCTTTCTCTTTTTGATGCTGTGTTCAACTTAGTGTCTTTGAAAGGGTTCTACCTGGTAACATTTTGAAGAACAGTTCGGTTTCTTCGATATTATACATTATGTTATGGAACTCTTCATTCAGACCATTTAATCATTGACAGATGCTGCTTCTCCAACGTTTGCTGGCCCTGAGGTCAGGTATTTCACTTGTTCTGCGAAGGAGTTCTGACTAGATCAACAGTACGTTTCTACCAGTTAGTAAGCCCTTACTGCGCATTTGTTCATACCAGATTGTCATGGGTTTTTACCAACGATTCGAACCTAGAAGCTCTTGCTGGTGACATTTTTCTCAAAAGCTTCATTGAGTTTTACATTTAAAACAACATTATCACTTTCTGCTTATTCATGGCTTTCTTTCACCCATTTTTACATTAGACAATACAAGCACCAATGACTAGGGGGTTACCTAACTGGTACAATTGGATTACACAGACAATAGGCATATGACTATGTACTATTTTACCAGAATAAACTTACTTGACTTGAAGACGAGACACGGTAGTCATAACCTTTGCGGAAATAAAACAATGGAATATAAAAATCGACACGAATATACAGACAATAGGCACATGATTACGTGCCCCTTTCCCAGAATGAGCTTTACTAGAAAGTTAGGACAGTGGCCATTACCTCACCCCAAAACTAACGGCTTATATAGGGATGGTCCATTGTATCGTTGGCATAAAAGTTGCTCTGGACCTGGAAAATAATCGATTATGGGGGGCTGTCCATTTTGTCAAGGAATAAAATGTTCGTAAATTAGGTAGTCTGAAAATGGAACCTGAGAAAAGGTATACTATATCGGTGTGACCATTATAGCGGATCTAATGTAACGGGACTTGACTGCAGCTTATATTCGATGTAGGGCTGCAAACTGTTCTGACGAATTTGATTGAACTTGACACGTTGGTGGTCGATTCCTTCAAGACCATATATAGACACAGAAAGACACAGGGAGGGTTACATAATAAATATGATGCCAGGCATCGTGTAACACAAAAAGTATTAAAATATATGGCATCTTGGGCCAGGTCTCAGCAAGATTCACTGCTTTCCTCACGTTTCAGGTTTTAACGTTGTGTTTTGTTTCCAGGCCAGCGAATTGCTAAACTGCTAGACTTGCAACGGTGTCTTATTTGTTGCATTTTGCATTCGCAGGTTTATAAAAATATTTTAGTAATTGTGTTTTTTTGTATTGATACTTTCAGTTAGCGAGGAAGACGAAGAATTGGTAAGTAAGAATGTTTCCTGTTGCTACCATTATTTAGGACATGAGTTTTGAAACTAGGATTTAATAGTTGTGAATGAGTAGAAAAATCTTTGGTTTTGGAGTCGTTCAGTCCATAAGGAATTGAGGTTACACAATTTTGAAACCACCAAAGAAGAGTTTGAAGCATTTAAGCGCTGTATTTAGTTCAGTACTCGCAGGGTTAAAATATCTTTAGATATTTCAATCATTGATTTCAAAAATAAGTTCTAACAGGATGACCATAAGCTCTAGTTTTTTGTGGTTGGTTTTTTAGACAGATTCTGATATAGAGCCTGTACAAGGGAATGAGTTGTTTAGTGAAAAATCGATAAGGGTATTGTAAAGTTAACAGTATTTCATCGTGATACGTATTAATTGTATATCGCAGAGGGGCACTTTAGATAATTGCGGTATTTTAGCTATTACCAGAGTATACAGGGTCCTTTGATATTTCCATAATAGATTAGTTACTCCACCAGTCATCGACTTCGAGATTAAACGACCACTGAAACTTATGGCTAGCACGAATTCTCTCTGATCACCAAAATCATCATTATGCATAATTTCTTTCTTCTATACATATCGATACCTTGATCTTGACATCATAACTATATAGCTATATTTTGACTGGGTGCTCTAACTTTGGTTTTACAGGATGAAGACACCGAGGCTATTCTTGGTGCAGACTTCGAAATTGGACATTTCATTAGAGAAAGATTAGTACCGAGGGTAAGTTCATGTAGTTACACGCTATTTGCAAGACATTCTGCAACACATACCCCCAAAATACTTGCTGAACCAAAGCTGCCCACACTTTTGTTTCAGTAAAAGTTTTTCCCCTAACTCCATTTGATAGTTCCCCCACCTATCTCCTTGTTTTTTCTTGCGACGATAATAAGGCAATTTAATTTGAAACAAGCGTAAAATTACTCCATTTTTCTTTACGAATTGGAGCCACGGTTGCAGAATATTGAATGAATTGGCGGTGTGAAGTTTGAAAATGCGGAAAAGGGTCACTATTTGTTTAAGGAACTATATAGTGTCATAGGACCATACACTGAACGACATTTTTCGTTGTATGTTTCTTAACCCATGTAAAAAATTTTTTTAATACCTTACTTTAAATGACTTCGTCGTTTTCAAGAAAGAAATTGCCTTGGAGCCTCCCTTATGACTCCAAGTCAAACATTTATTTATTTACCTATGCCAATTGTTTCGTCCCTCTGTTTTTTTAATCTCAATTGTTTGTTTTATATGATATATGCTTATCTTGTAATTTTTAGGACAGAGTAACGAAACTGCAATAATAGTTAGATCTAAGTGAAAATAATGTTTAACTGATAAACGTTAGATTACTTAATTATCGCAGTGACGATGAATAGCATGTCTGTTATCTCGCCTTCTAAAGTTGTATTCTTCTCTATTCTCTTTTTTTTCATTTGTTTATTTCTTATTTCTTCCTCGTCTTTTTTTTTCTTTTTCATTCTTGTACGTTAATAGTGTTTTTAAAGAAATTCCTCACTGCCAAATCCAAATCCCTGTCGAGGGCACTGTCTGAGCCCCAGTTACTGCGGGGAAAAAAGTACTGAGGACGAAAGAAAGGGCAGAAGTGATCCGAGGTGGAGAGACCAATTGGAAAGGGTGTTTTCAAAAAAATGGGACCCATATTACAGGTTACAAGGGGGGTGAAATAAGCTGACAGTATTTTTAACTTTAATGTGTACGAAATTGTGTATTGGATTTAGCTATGTAATGATGATGCACATGGACAAAAAAACCAGAATTATATAAAATGAAAAAGACTTGTAATCATAAACATTACATGAACCATGAAGTGATTATTCTCCGCTACCCTGATTAATGGAAAATCTCGATACGTTAAGTACTTTGCAAGTTAAACATTGCCTTCTCTGTATCGCTGCCCATCGGATAGTAGCATATCGTAAAACTTTGTACACGTTTTTGCGCAGTTGTACTTCAGAAATAGCGCTGATTTTACGGTTGAGACTCTCATCTGCGTCTTATCCGATGTCCAAAAGTTATTCATCAATGAAAACACTCGCTCGACGGGTGCATTTGTGGCTGGGAGGCTAAACAGAAACTCGGTGATTTTAAGTAGCTCTGAATGTTCAATATCCGATGATGCAAACAAGCGGAACAACTCGCACCACCTACTTGCAGTTGCAGTTTTTGTTTCATTCCAAGAGGCTATTTTTTCAACNATTTTGTCAAGGAATAAAATGTACGTAAATTAGGTAGTCTGAAAATGGAACCTGAGAAAAGGTATACTATATCGGTGTGACCATTATAGCAGATCTAATGTAACGGGACTTGACTGCAGCTTATATTCGATGTAGGGCTGCAAACTGTTCTGACGAATTTGATTGAACTTGACACGTTGGTGGTCGATTCCTTCAAGACCACATATAGACACAGAAAGACACAGGGAGGGTTACATAATAAATATGATGCCAGGCATCGTGTAACACAAAAAGTATTAAAATATATGGCCTCTTGGGCCAGGTCTCAGCAAGATTCACTGCTTTCCTCACGTTTCAGGTTTTAACTTTGTGTTTTATTTCCAGGCCAACGAATTGCTAAACTGCTAGACTTGCAACGGTGTCTTATTTGTTGCATTTTGCATTCGCAGGTTTATAAAAATATTTTAGTAATTGTGTTTTTTTGTCTTGATACTTTCAGTTAGCGAGGAAGACGAAGAATTGGTAAGTAAGAATGTTTCCTGTTGCTACCATTATTTAGGACATGAGTTTTGAAACTAGGATTTAATAGTTGTGAATGAGTAGAAAAATCTTTGGTTTTGGAGTCGTTCAGTCCATAAGGAATTGAGGTTACACAATTTTGAAACCACCAAAGAAGAGTTTGAAGCATTTAAGCGCTGTATTTATCCAGTTCAGTACTCGCAGGGTTAAAATATCTTTAGATATTTCAATCATTGATTTCAAAGATAAGTACTAACAGGATGACCATATGCTCTAGTTTTTTGTGGTTGGTTTTTTAGACAGATTCTGATATAGAGCCTGTACAAGGGAATGAGTTGTTTAGTAAAAAATCGATAAGGGTATTGTAAAGTTAACAGTATTTCATCGTGATACGTATTAATTGTATATCGCAGAGGGGCACTTTAGATAATTGCGGTATTTTAGCTATTACCAGAGTATACAGGGTCCTTTGATATCTCCATAATAGATTAGTCACTCCACCAGTCATCGACTTCGAGATTAAACGACCACTTAAACCCCAAACTTCTGGGTACCACGAATTTTCTCTGATCACCAAAATCATCATTATGCATAATTTCTTTCTTCTATACATATCGATAACTTGATTTTGACTGGGTGCTCTAACTTTGGTTTTACAGGATGAAGACACCGAGGCTATTCTTGGTGCAGACTTCGAAATTGGACATTTCATTAGAGAAAGATTAGTACCGAGGGTAAGTTCATGTAGTTACACGCTATTTGCAAGACATTCTGCAACACATACCCCCAAAATACTTGCTGAACCAAAGCTGCCCACACTTTTGTTTCAGTAAAAGTTTTTCCCCTAACTCCATTTGATAGTTCCCCCACCTATCTCCTTGTTTTTTCTTGCGACGATAATAAGGCAATTTAATTTGAAACAAGCGTAAAATTACTCCATTTTTCTTTACGAATTGGAGCCACGGTTGCAGAATATTGAATGTTGAAAATGCGGAAAAGGGTCACTATTTGTTTAAGGAACTATATAGTGTCATAGGACCATACTGAACGACATTTTTCGTTGTATGTTTCTTAACCCATGTAAAAAAATTTTTTAATACCTTACTTTAAATGACTTCGTCGTTTTCAAGAAAGAAATTGCCTTGGAGCCTCCCTTATGACTCCAAGTCCAACATTTATTTATTTACCTATGCCAATCGTTTCGTCCCTCTGTTTTTTTAATCTCAATTGTTTGTTTTACATGATATATGCTTATCTTGTAATTTTTTAGGAGAGAGTAACCAAACTGCAATAATAGTTAGATCTAAGTGAAAATAATGTTTAACTGATAAACGTTAGATTTCTTAATTATGGCAGTGACGATGAATAGCATGTCTGTTATCTCGCCTTCTAAAGTTGTATTCTTCTCTATTCTCTTTTTTTTCATTTGTTTATTTCTTATTTCTTCCTTGTCTTTTTTTTTCTTTTTCATTATTGTGCGTTAATAGTGTTTTTAAAGAAATTCCTCACTGCCAAATCCAAATCCCTGTCGAGGGCACCGTCTGAGCCCCAGTTACTGCGGGGAAAAAAGTACTGAGGACGAAAGAAAGGGCAGAAGTGATCCGAGGTGGAGAGACCAATTGGAAAGGATGTTTTGAAAAAACTGGGACCCATGTTACAGGTTACAAGGGGGGTGAAATAAGCTGACAATATTTTTAACTTTAATGTGTACGAAATTGTGTATTGGATTTAGCTATGTAATGATGATGCACATGGACAAAAAACCCAGAATTATATAAAATGAAAAAGACTTGTAATCATAAACATTACATGAACCATGAAGTGATTATTCTCTGCTACCCTGATTAATGGAAAATCTCGATACGTTAAGTACTTTGCAAGTTAAACATTGCCATATCTGTATAGATACACCTCAAAAGAATAGAACTCCTACAGTATTATCAAATAGGGCATAGTAAAGTTGTCTTCACTTGCTCTTAGCAACAAATGTGAAGCGACAAGATTATTATATTCCAAATTTTAGAATATTTTTGTCATATTTTTGTACCGGCAGACTTTAAGGAAACACCATATATGTATTTGATAAAATATAAACAATGTTTGAAATGGAACTACAGTGGATGATTAAAACTCACGGAAAATAATTTTTTAAATTGTGTTGACCCAACCTGCTACTATCTTTGCTTTGCAGGGAGTCTTGTTCTTCACTGGTGAAGCTTTGGATGACATGGACGATGATGTAAGTGTTTATAACTATTTAACATTGATTGAACCACTTTTACCAATTTGTGGGGTTTTTTTGGTGGTGGTGGAGGGGGCAAAGGAGCAGCCTGATTTGTGGGGATTTTTTGTTTTCTGTATTGTAGCTTGTCCCAAAGCACTGGTTGTTGTTTCTTTTTTTTTTGTTTCGCCTTGAAAAGTTTATATTTTTTTAGCAAGAAAAGAGGACTAAATGGGAAAAGGTCGAAATGTATTTATTTATTCAGTAATTGAAGTATTGAATAGCTAAGAAGTCATGTATATTCTTGCCTGCCCGGCTTGCATTTTGCTGGCTTTAAACATTCTGTTTCCTTGTTGTTTTTGGGGGGTGGGGTGGGTGGGTGGGGATTGTTTTAATTGAGTTATTGTTTATTACCAAAGTAGTTCCAAAACCGTAATCCGAAATCGTGTCCCACTACGAGTAAGTGAATTTTTAAAGACCAAATACAATTAAATGTTTTTGTATAAATTTATCTTACAGGAGCAGAGAAATATATTAGATTTATCTCTCAAACCTGGGATAGAGGGTTACTATTAAAAAACATTAAAAACGTATCATCCTCTGCTACATTTGCAAAATATTTAACGTGTTTAACAAAAAGAATTTTATTCTATTTGCCAGTGTTTGGATGAGGGAAACCCACAATGTGGTGACCTTACCTTTCTTTATATTTCAATGTCGCCATCTGCACATTTTTTCCAATCCAAGCATCGCTCTTTCACTTAACTTCAGTTTACTTTGTTTTAAAACATCGACTAGTAATAACAAGGGCTTTTGATATTATTTTATTGCTATCAGTCCTAAAACTCGTGGTTTTACGGCAATTTCAATTTATTAAGTAAACTGTTATCTAGCAGGTCATAAAATGTTATTCACCCCTAAAAAACATAATGCTCGCGCCTATTGATATTCACTTTTTCTTTCTAGTACAATGATGAAGATGATGATGGGGTAAGAGTCCAGAACCTTTTCTGTAATTAAAACTAATAATTGCTTGCAAATGTTCGTTCTGAAGTTGTACATGATCAGAACCAAACCTGGTAACAGGGAGAAATAAGAAAGAAATAGTTTAATCATCGTAATGTAGGACTGCATTGATGTCTGTCAGTAAGGTCATTATTATGAGTAAAACTAAGATCCCTACACCCCATACGCGTGCTACGTATATATATATATATATATATATATATATGTGTGTGTGTGTGTGTATGTGTACTTACATATCCAAAGTGTTGGTAATGATTATCACCCAGAGAGGAAACAAATATAAAGACGGGGGGAAAACACCAAAACTTAGTTTAGAACTCTCAGTTTCTTGTTACTATAATCATCAAAGTCATCAAATTCGTATTTGACATAATTACTGTCCATATTGAAAAGCTTAAAAAATTGATATCCAATAATTTGATGTATACTTTGCAAGAATAATTTTTTTATATGCCTGGATTTGACAATCTCGCTAGGTTTGTTTCATAAGTTTTTATTCTTACAGAAAAGATCTCAAACTTCTCTCTTAAATAAAGGTTACATTTCTTTGATATGTTTGAATAAGGTCGTGCTTGGATTATTATTGACTTTTAAAAGGTTGGTTCAACGCCTTTGTCTTTCAAATCCACACGTACGTGGAAAACGTGGAACTGTTTTTGTACTTTTTGTTGCTACTTGACTCTTTATCTATTTATGCCCGTTATATTATTTTTGTGAGGCCAATATACACTTTTGGGGGAACGTCGGGTGCTGATAATATAGTAATAATAGTAGAAGTACTAGCAGTAGTAGAAGTAGTAATGGTAGTAGTAAAAGTAGTAGTAGTAGTAGTAGTAGTAGTAGTAGTAGTAGTAATAGTAGTAGTAATAGTAATAGTAGTAGTGGTGGTTGCAGTAGTTACACATATATGGATATTTGGATATTTTTTCTGTAACTTCCCCCCCCTCCCCCCATTTCCTGGAAAGCCCATGCAAAGCTGATGTGTGACTATTAGCTAGGAACACAAACCCAACTTTCAATGTAAGAAGTCAAGGTTTAAAAGCCTATCCTGGGGGAAATGGAATATCTTTGCCATTTAGATTTGATTGTTATCGTAATCGTGCTGCATTACCCATCAACAATGTTTTGGTCTGGTATGCAAACTTGCACCAAGAAGATAATCTTTTACAATGCATTCTTCATGAGCCCTCTCTGTTAGTTATGTCTGAACTTGTATTGCAATGAAGGCAACAAACCAATTTAAGTGGACATCGGGGTCTTTTTTTTAAAAAAAAACAAACAGACCAAACCTTTCATGTGTTTTGCATTTTTCAGGAACTTGGGGATGACGACGACGACGATGATGAAGACAATGACCCTGACTTTGCACCAGGGGTAAGTATTCATCTTGTTACAAAATTTTATCACTAAGCGTTATAATTGAGGACAAAGATAGAGGAATTCAAACGGATAGACAGGCAGAAAGAGACCGAGACATTGACTCGTTTACGATCGCCTTATTATTGATTTTTTATAGTGCGTCCTGCCTTCTTGACGTGTAGTACTTAGTTTAATTTTTTTGAGATTGGTTCGCAGCGATTTATCTTGTTGATATTGTGAATAAAAAGTTACAATTGGAAAAGAAATTGAGAATACAGTGTCACTCTTATTAATTAAGTGATATGCCTAAATGTGAAAAGTCGCGTCGTTGTATTTACGAAGAAAAAAGAGAGTTGCATGTTTAGAATATCCTGTTTCCCTAGAATGTTCCCGTAAAACTGCTTCACCCATCCTTAAATATCTCTTCAGAATTCGAATTACCATACTGCTTAATTATATAAAAGTATAATATACAAGATGGACGAACTTGTGTGTTTGTAGTATCGTTCTTACAACCCGCGACCTTGTGTGGACTAATTGGGTATCATTTGTAAAACACCAGTCTCAATTTCCAGGACCCCCTCATTGGTTATTAGCAAAACTGAGCATTAATGACAGATAACATTGCCCTTATATAAAGTAACATAATGCTGAAAAGCGAAATTTTAGTTAAAATCTTCTGCGTGCATGAAGGGTATAGAATAATTTTGTGTGTATACTGTTGTGCTGTATCACCCTAAATTAGTAGAACCTAATATTAGTGAATTTTGATATGCTGCTACATCATACTTGATCGCACTGCATAAAAATAAAGCAGTATCGTAGTTATTAAATTTAGTTACTTCTGATTAGCCGCCCCCCTCCCCCCCAATCGTCCAAACAAAGATTAGTTATTACAATATTTAGGATGCTGGGCACAAAATCTGTTTCTCTTTCTCCTGGGTAATTCTATTCAGTTTAATTTTGTGTTTTTAACTGTTTTTTTAAAAATAACTTTGCTAATATGCTATTCTGTAAGTTGTTGCTTAATATGAAATGAATGAATGGATTACATTAGACGGGACAAGCTAAGTACCGTTTGTTTTGCCATATGCTTGAAAACTGTCGTCAGAGTTATTGCATGTTAGGTGTTGAAATTTACGATGAAATCCAAGATAAACAACGAACAAGCATATGGTAGGATGCAATAGTAAGTCAAGCAAAGAAACCACTAAAGAGTTAACTGGTAGAATTTGCTTTATTGGTCAAGACGGTTTACTGAGAACCCGCGTCACTGTGTAGGCCGGAACTAGGATATCACCAGGGACAATTTCTTTGATTGTCTTATATATATTTTTTTAACGCAATTCCTTGAACTGAGCGCGCTTCTTCTTATTCTACAACGTTTCCTGTTGCTGATGACACAGTTCGCATTACTGGGCCTTGCTTCACACAACTATACTGAAGCTACAACAGCACAAAATTGATCGGGACCGCACGAAATGCATTGTAAGCATATGCGCTCGTTTCACATAATTTACCTGTAGATATCTATGCTTACAGTATTTCCATTCATAAATTTATCATCTCTTATTCCATGTTTTGTACGAGGACTAATATACACTCATTGGTCCCGGTTTTTTTGTTTTATAGAATTTTATGTTAATAAAATGCGTAAGTTCAGTTGTTTTGTTATACGACATCAAAGGTGTAAGATATGAAGTACTTTTTTGCTTTTTTTGCTACGGTCAGTTATACATTTGTTTTTTGATACTTACCCAAAGATTTGGTTCTTTTTCACAGGATCAGGGTAATAAGCCCGCCGACTGCAAACAGCAGTAGAGCACTATGGTAATATTAATTGGTTCTTTGGAATCCTGCCTGCAGAGACTCTGGGTAGACGTCGTGAATAATTGTGAGACCTCGATGCCAGATTATTGTCAGAGAAAGATACTGATAAGAAACGCTTGCTATATGAAAAGTTCTGAAACGATCATGGCATTTCATAGAGATCAAGCAAGCTTGTCCATTTTCTTTTTTACCAGACCGACAGCTTTTATACAAAAACACAATTAACGTTTACGTCCAATTAAAGATTTTTTGGTTGCCTGGCCGTTTGACCCGGTAGTTATTCATCAGTTTGGGCTTCATATCAGCTGGTTAACTACGCTGAAATCCGAATTGAACATAGTCTCACATAACTATGTTACAGTATTCATTTTTAGGTTTGTCAATTAGAAATTGTCAATATAGTCGTATATCTACTCTTATGTACGAATAACTTGCAACCGTTGATAAAAATGTTCCAAATGGGGTTTGATATTTTCTATGTAAAATGATTGGCCGAGTGTAATGGCGTTAAGGAACTGGTATGCGATACCCCCAACTGAGAATAAATGACTGCACTGATGGTGGAGACTGTTATTTGGTTTTGTTGTGCAATGTTATGCCCTTTCTTTAGTTTTGATTAAGAAGCGGCTGCGCTTGCGCTAAACACCCAGTTCACCGAGATAAAATGGAGACAGACATTTAGTTAGGTGCCTACATAACGCAAAATGTATTTGTTACTGATGAGAAAATATTAATATATGGTCTTGTTAAGATCGTGCAATCTGTATACACAAAAAAATTCACCAAACTTATATGCTACACCATTAAACTTGTTTGAAATTGGATTGTTGCTTGTACTTGTTTGCAACGACCTGTAGCGGTTGGGGTCAGTAAAACCTGAAAATGATACAGGCTTCGAACAGTCATGAAAAAATCAGGGCAAGGGAGTATTTTTTAGGAAAGCCAGGTAAAATCAAAACTTTTCTTGGTCAAGAAATCTTAATTTCTTTTCAGGCAGAGAATTCTTTCAAGTTACTGAAGTTCTGGAACCTTGTACTTTTTTGTGAACTTTATCGGTGTACTTGAATTCTGATGCTTCCGTTGTATGGGAAGCGTTTAATGGCTATCCTTTATTGAAGAAAGACTGCTTATGCAATAGTGATTATTTTTGTACTTTGACGTAACTTGAATTATAAAATTTTCACAAAATTTTTGAAAAGGTCAGGTAAAGTATTTGGTTGGCTTTTTGTTGTTCAGGAGGCAAAGATGTTTTGCTTTAAAGAGTATTCTTTATCTGCTTTCTTAATTTTGAATGCTTAAGCGAGATGATAAATGAATTTACGCTGGGCTATCTTTCGACCAATGCTCGTCTGTTAATTGAACTGAATTATGTTGGACTACTTACTGAAAGTCTAGTAATTGACCATGACCAAACCAGCTCAATTGACGCATGCATTGCGCTCTTGGTTGTCAGATATTTTTGCGTGACAGTTGAAGTATTGCTAACCCAAAATCTATACACATTCTCATAAAAGTTGCCCTTGAAAAATCCCTTAAAGGGTTAACTAGGCTGGCATCATTTTTGCCCACAGTGGTGTATGCCAGACCCTGTCAAACATGTGGTATAGGTCTTACTGGTGCTGGAGCAATTTTTCACAGGTTGAATATTTGTTCAGTTGTACTTTTTCCCCTCGCACGAAATTTTGCCTGCTTCTCAGTTAAAGTTTCAGCTGCAGGTTTCAAGCTGTTCAACATCCTCAGCATAATTTTGCTGGGGTAACTAATGGTGCGGTGGTTCTGTTGTTGGTGGGATCCCCTTTTTAGGAAGTGTGATAACGAGTGACAATGCCCAGCGCTCAAATCCCTGTTCTCCACATCTTGTTGCATTTGACGGTTAGGGCCGTTATCACTGCCTGGACCAGCTCTGCGTGTACGTTATCTACCCCGCCGATTTCTTTATCTTTTATGCGTTGACTGTGGGTACAGCCTCTCCATGAACATAGAGGCTTCGTCATCAGTTCTTGACTATGGACAGTTAAGCAATACAGGATCGCCACTGAGCTGGTAGTTATCTAGCTCTGAGCGATCCTCTGTCCATCTCTCTAGCATTCCTTTCTTTTCTGTAAGACATTTCCCAGGTTTGTACTGGATGTTAAAAGGCCGGCTCTCGGTGGTTAGATCTTTTACAATTTGAAATGGTTTCCTGCTGTTGGTGTTGTTGAGGCTTCCTTCAAGTTCTACGCACTACTGTCCAATACAGGGCTCCCTAGATATCTTTATTTCTGATCTTGCTTTGTTCGCTTCCCTATATTTAACCCCCTCAGTATGGTCTGCTCTTTCTTCCTTTCAGTTCACGTCTTTCAACGCAGAGCTTGAGGAGGCCCTCGGTGACCCATGGCCTTTTTGGACGACAAGTTCTCCCATGATCTTGTCAGCCGTTTCAGTTATAACGACATTGAACTGTATATGAATCCCTTTAGGTCTGCTTCCTCATTGAACAAAGTTGTAAGAAGTGCAAACTTTCAACCAACCATTGGCTGGAACTCTTCTCTTACGTCGGAATCTTTGAGCTTCTCAAGATCAAATCCAAATCTAGTTAATCTTGGTTGTTGATCTTCTTCAAGCGTGGGCGGTATGTTATCATAACCAGGGCATGATCAATTGCACTATTTGCTGCAGGGAGGCTGCAAATCTGAGCTATGCTGAATCCTGATTTAAAGCATTTCGGACCAGGACGTAGTCGATTTATTTGTTGGGCCTGTCCGTCAGGGCTGTAATATGTCCCGTCTTCTAGATTTCTTGTTGGGGACAACAATGTTTGCTAGTACCAGGTTGTTAGACAGCAACCTCTAGTAGCCTTAGCCCTCTTAAATTTGTCGTGTCATTGCAGAATGGGGTTTACAGACATGACACCACTTGGTGTGGACGTTTTCTCCCCTACTTTGGTCTTCCAATCGCCCTGAATGACTACGATATCCTAAATGGTTACTTTGTCAATTGTTTCTCGTAGTTGATCATAGAGATTTTTGACGTCTTAATCATCGTCGTCAGTCGTTGCGCCGTAGGTCTGGGTAACTGTTGAAGGCTGTTGCCATGAGGCGAATCGTCATACGTCGGCTGTAAACTAGGCAGCATCCCATAACTGTTCACATTGTCTTGGTGTACATGGATACAAACACCTTTTTTGTGTCTGACTTTTTCCACTGTAAAAAAATTTGTGGCCATCACTTGTTTATGTTTCTCCAATGTGCGTCCACCTGATTTCGCATGGACCAAGGAAGTTCCAGCGATATCCCCTTATCTCATGAGTCAGTTCTTCAAACTTCCCATTTCGCTTTAATGTTCTGGTGTTCCATGTGCCGATGACAATGTTACTTCTGGCACGCATTGTAGTTCCCGTTGCAGATTCGGAAAAACTCTTGTCATTTCTATGTTTTCAGGAGGTTTACCACCTTATTCTACCCATTCTGGAAAAAATGAGGAAATGGATACAGATCAAACAAACAAACACACAGTTGTATAGGAACTGTTTTTCTTGGTCAATTGTTTTTACAGTACACTCACTTTTCGAAGACATACTCACACTTTTTTGCTTTTTGAAACAGATAAAGACCATATACAAATATCAACTAAGGGGAGGTGATTGCTTCTAATGTTTCAATATGGCAAATGTCTGGTGAACTTCGCCATAAATAATACGGTAAAAAAAAGTTTATAACCTTGTAAAATATTTTTGATTACTAATTCATCATCATTGCGTATAAAGTAATAAAATTCACTAATTTGGAAATCTATACCGTAATTTCTGGCGTATAACTCGCACGACAGATACCCCGCAGTTTGTCATTATTAGCTTTCAATCTTAACAAGGTCGTCAGATAACCCGCACCGCCGTATAACCCGCATATATATTCTACCTCTTTTTACCGAGTTTTGGTGTATAACCCGCAATTTTTTTAATTAAAAAAATGTATTATGTTATAAAATTGTATTACTGATCGATTGGCTTCTCTTTGATGAAGAACCCACGTACAAAGTGCCTTCTCTAAGTTGGGAAATTTAACTTTTCCATAACGTAAACTTCTTAAAATTTTAGGTTTTGAGGAAAGTTTACTTTATTTCTTCCGCAAATCACGAACCATTGATTCATCAATGTCATACTCTCTACCAGCTTTCCGATTTCCAAATTGTTCAGCGAAGGCAACCACTGATAATTTAAAACCAGCATGAAACGATTTCCTTGTTTTTGGTGCCATATTCAAAACAAAACGAATTGAAAATAGAGAAGCGCTCGTGTTAGACGTTGTAGACAGAAAGAGAGAAAATTTATTTGAAACGTAATTATTTTAAAGTCGTCTGTCTACGTCATGCAGGTTGTAAAAATCATCAGATTCTCCGCCTGAGAGANTAACTTTTCCATAACGTAAACTTCTTAAAATTTTAGGTTTTGAGGAAAGTTTACTTTATTTCTTCCGCAAATCACGAACCATTGATTCATCAATGTCATACTCTCTACCAGCTTTCCGATTTCCAAATTGTTCAGCGAAGGCAACCACTGATAATTTAAAACCAGCATGAAACGATCTCCTTGTTTTTGGTGCCATATTCAAAACAAAACGAATTGAAAATAGAGAAGCGCTCGTGTTAGACGTTGCAGACAGAAAGAGAGAAAATTTATTTGAAACGTAATTATTTTAAAGTCGTCTGTCTACGTCATGCAGGTTGTAAAAATCATTGATTTGTGGTTAGAAACAATTTTTTGCTGTTATGTAATGAAGAGAAGTTCTTTTCTGCCTGAGTGACGATTTCCTGGTTACGTGTTCATGCACATATTTTGATATTTTGAGATAGTGGTAGATGATTGGAGACGCGATAAACTTTTTATTTTGTTCTAATAATTTTTTTAAGCAGATTACCCCCATCAATTTATTCTGTTAGCCACATTTGTCACCAGATTACCTGCACTGCCGTATAACCCGCACTCAACTTCAAATTAGTAAAAATCAACGTATAACCCGCGGGTTATACGCCAGAAATTACGGTATATAAGATTTTTGAACAACAAAACTATTAAAATATGGCACGTCATGTTTTTACCGTATAATTTGGTGAAGGTCTTTCCAATACCGTTTATGATGAGCTTCTTAGTTCTGAGTTTTGTCTGCAAATACTAGACACTGGTTTTACTCTAGCAATCGTAAGAAAGTACGATTTGCATACCTGGCACTACACTACCATACCTGTAAGACGTCCGAATTTAGCAAATTGAGGAAACGGTATAGTAAAGGTGTATTAGGTAACCTTATTCAGCACTGTATGCTACTTTACCATTTGAAAGTAATTCTCACGGTTTCTGTAATATACGTTTTTATTTAATCAACCATGCTTTCTCCGCCAACGTAATCAACCATGTTGAGATTGTCACCTATGGAACGTCCCTCAAAAATTTTTTCAGTATCGAGTGGGACTATTTTTCATATTTTATTTCATATTTGGAATAACCTGTCGTAACCTCAGCTCTCGAGCTTTTAAAGCCAAACATCGCCTCTTGTAGAATTAGTGGCCTTTTATACTTCGCTTACTATGGTTCTACCAATGAGTACCCCAGCATCAGTGTTACAGGATACGTTTTTCGTTTTAGTAACCCGTCTTTTTCTGAGCAGTTAGGTAGTAAATTTAGTTTTTCAATACTGTTCTTTCTGTACACCAAAAGAGCTAGTTTGTCATCTACAGTTTTGTTTGGTCGCGTACTCTAATTTATGGCTTTCCATCGCATTGGATTCAACTCGCAACAAAGCGGTTTAGCAGAAGTGCCTCTCTTATTAGTTTCTTATTAGAATGTTAATTTATTTGGTAAACAAATCAAGTAGTAGAAAACATTGATCTTAGTGTACAGCATGAACCATTGCAGCAATGTCAAACTCAATGACGCTTTTGGGTCTCGAGCCTGCTACTAGCCTTGAATTTTTTCCTTTAAAAATGTTTTATTTTTGCAAACAAATTTCACAGGCGTTACACAGAAATCATTACATATGCGTTTATGTCTGACTAGAGTTAGAGTATTGAAGCTGCGTACAGGGTTGAGTTGGCTACTAGATGCCCTTCGTGAGATGAATTTATAACATGCTTTCGTATTTTAACATGTTTAGAGAATTTGTTACCGTATCACTTTGTTTTCCCTTGATGTCGAAGCACATAATTTATGGAATGTTTGTTTGCTTTTGGTTTTCTTATTTCCTTATATAACTTACTTGTGGTGTTTTCTTTCCAGCAAATATTCGCTTTTCCGAATGTGTTTATACGTCAAACTAGCAATTCATTCATTCATCAACGTAGTCCCCTTTGTGCGAGATGTTGCCTTCGTCTTCGTGAAAGGAACGTGGAGGGACGGGTTCATTTCATGATATTATCGCACCACCTCACTTTTTCTTTAGAAGCAGTACAGAAGTGATTTACTGGTCTTTCCATACTTATCTCCATTAGCGCCTCGTTTGAGATGGACTAGACCACTTAACACCAAGGAGTACTGTCCAGAAGTGGTGACCAAGGGCGTCAATGCAGTTTAGGGTCGGTGTTTTAATGGACCATGTTGCCGAAACGTATGTGAAGACTGAAGAAATGAGAGCATCAGCTAGTTTCGCTTTGACGTCACTTGGCATATTGATGTTCTCTCTCACTTTCTCGAACATATGCAGTAATCTCTAGTATGCGATCTTGCTTCCAGCTTTTAACATTTCTCCGCTGATGTTATCTACTCCTACTGCTTTATTACTCTTCAACGTTTTTACTGCTATCCTTACTTCCTCTTCTGTGAAGGGGCCTGTGTTGATTTCTTCGATGATTTCAGCGTTACCGATCTCAAACTTATCTCAAACTTTGTTATAAGCCTATGTCATCACATTATATTTACTTGTTTTGTTGCATTAGGTATAGATCTACGTCAGCGATTTAAGTGATTCCTCAGCAATATTTATTCCAAGTTTGAAATTCTACGTTATTTTCTTTTTTTGTTTATGTAGCTGTCACGACTTAGGTCATTTAGTACAAATTTCACTTGAGTTCATTTGAGCTTCAGGTAGTCGTACACTAACAAGGGATTATCATAACCGCAACTTGATATTGTTAAGAGTCAATAGTCAACGACAAAGAGAATGCTTCCATCTTCCTTTTTGATACAGTTTTTCACGACTTAGGTGTTTCATCTCATCCAAGTGTTGTTACATACGTGTTTAGGATGAGGTGTCCTATGATAAGGACCTTAAGAAAGAATGCGCCTCTCAAGTGAAAGAAATGGTTGCAAAAATTATCTGGTTACGATCAACCGATGATTTCTCAGTGTACAGAGCATGTGGGCATAAAAGCCATGTGTACTAGTTTAAACCCAGTCTAAAGCAGACAGTTAATTTTTCTACAATATTTATATAAAAATATATTATATATTTAGCAAACAGAAAATAAAAACTGTGAAGTGAAATTTTATATTGGAGAAATGATCTGCTCTGAGATAAATGCATAATTGTTCGAGTGAGCAAAGCGAGCGAAAACACTATACTACAGCAGTTGTGTTGTTGTTTTGTTGTTGGAGTGTAAGTGGAATTGCCAGAGCCTTTAAATTGTTCGAGTTTTTAAATAGTACCAGATATGAGCAAATGTATTACACAACTAAATATGGATTTACATTAGGGGAAGTGGGATGGTATTAATTATGACTCTTCTTCTTGTGAGTATTTCAATTATTCTATTTCTTCCCATTTTCAGGAGTTATCTTAGTGAAATCTGGTTTGGACAAATTTTTATTGGTGCAACGGAGCTTGAAGAGGAACTCTTCTGTGAACTTCCTTTCTCTAACAATAACAATAATGACCGTATAAGTGAAGTCGCATGACCTCTTTATTACCAAAAATGGGTATTAACTTATCTATTCTATTATGAAGCATCGAAACCTAAACTGAAGATAAGAAGCAAAGGTCAGACGAACTTACAATCTTGAATAATTCAGATGGAAAAAAACATTAGTCTGCTGAAACTGTGTCCAATCAGTAAGGCCACAACCAGTGAAATAAGAAGCAGAGGGACAACAGGGGCAGATGACTGCCTTGCCTTATTGCTGGTGGGCAGAAGGGACAGTAAACTTTGCCTTAAATATTAAAGAGAATATTGAAAAAGTTTTGAAGGTGATTAATTAGGGTAATAAAACAACAAGGACCTTTCAAGACTCTTACATGATAACAGAACCGAAAGAACCTGAAAACACAACAAACACAAACAGCAACAAACATTATTTATTTCTATTTAAACTTCACTTAAAATAAACACCGAATATGACATACAATATTTATGAAAATATTACAAAATTTGATTTATTGTGTCTAGTGCTAGAATTTGTATCAGAGCTTTAAACCCAACCAATTTTAGCGATTCTTTTCTTGCTTTCTGTTCAAGTACGTCACGATGTTTCTTAGTTCTAAAAAAATCTGTCTAAATATCCAATAAATATGAAGACATAGTTGGAATAAAACTTTCAAACAAAAGACGTGTTTTCCAAGTATCTACTTGTGCTGTGAGCAAAATATATAGATACTAAAACAGTTCTTACTCCCTCTTTCTGGCATCGTTTTTACATTTAGATATACGGACCGGAGTCTGAGGTGAGTTATGGTTGCCCACTTTCTGAAAGGACATGACACTTAAGGATGGAATATGTATATACATATATTATATATGAATGTAGATGACTCTGGTTTTAGAGCGTTAAGAACTATAGGTCCGGATACGCACCTTGCCAAAGCATTTTATTACTTTTGAGTGATAAAGATGCAAGTTTGCACGTGGCCACGAAATATTTAATAAAAAGTCAATAAATGTTCCCATATCTTTCTTTATCTTTTCCTTATAATCTATCTATCCATCTATCTATCTATCTATCCATCTATCTATCTATCTATCTATCTATCTATCTATCCATCGATCTNAAAAATTTGTCTTAATATCCAATAAATATGAAGACATAGTTGGAATAAAACTTTCAAACAAAAGACGTGTTTTCCAAGTATCTACTTGTGCTGTGAGCAAAATATATAGATACTAAAACAGTTCTTACTCCCTCTTTCTGGCATCGTTTTTACATTTAGATATACGGACCGGAGTCTGAGGTGAGTTATGGTTGCCCACTTTCTGAAAGGACATGACACTTAAGGATGGAATATGTATATACATATAGTATATATGAATGTAGAT
The DNA here is from genome assembly GCA_003991215.1 of Morbakka virulenta. Lineage (NCBI taxonomy): Eukaryota > Metazoa > Cnidaria > Cubozoa > Carybdeida > Carukiidae > Morbakka > Morbakka virulenta. The sequence goes on along the minus strand of RDPX01000107.1, from coordinate 1,892,522 downwards.
GACCCTGGTTTTAGAGCGTTAAGAACTATAGGTCCGGATACGCACCTTGCCAAAGCATTTTATTACTTTTGAGTGATAAAGATGCAAGTTTGCACGTGGCCACGAAATATTTAATAAAAAGTCAATAAATGTTCCCATATCTTTCTTTATCTTTTCCTTATAATCTATCTATCCATCTATCTATCTATCTATCCATCTATCTATCTATCTATCTATCTATCTATCTATCCATCGATCTATCTATCTATCTATTTATTTATTTATCTATCTATCTATCTATCTATCTATCTATCTATCTATCTATCTATACGTGTGTGTTTTTGTGTGCATCATCTTTCAACTTTTGTTAGGATTACGGTAAAAAATTCTGAAGTGTGTGCCCTCTGCTGAGGCTCTTTTTTTTCGTACGATGCATCAGCTGTAGGCACCCATAGATATTGAAAGTCATTTTGATTAAAGCGTTTCTCCAGGGTTAACAATACATCTAAAAAACCAGAAGACAAAAATACAGTAAATCATTATCTTCCAACAAAGAATTTTTGGGAGAATGTAAACCATAGTAAAGCCCTGGAATTATTTCAATAGACATGCATAATTTATAAAACTTAATACAAGAGCAAAAATAATACAATAGTACTTAACATTAAAATGCGCATGAATAATTAATCCTATGATATTTGTAGACACTCATAGAAACTGTTTTGATCGTATAGAATTTTTTGTGAGCGCGGATGAAAATGTAATGCGCGAGCAATATATTTAACATATATTAAAAATAATTGATAGTGTGTAAGCTAGTTTTAAGGTTGGTATCACAGTTACGATATCAAACATGATTTAAGTGTGGTGCTCTTTGAGGAAGGGTGTTTCGATTATGGGCAGGCGAATAACATTTTGTTATGTTTGGTTGGCTTTGATCATCGTTCAACTTGGATTTGGAGCTTACGGAGTGATTTTTGTAAAGTTTGCTAAGGATCATAATGCAAATCCGCTCATATTTTGTTTAATTCGTGATGGTTGTTGTTTTCCTATACTTTTCCTTGCTGGAATGGTTGCAGAAAAAAGGCTGATTGTTCCAAGATTAAAGTAAGATGAAACCTTAGTAGTACATGTGACAGTGTAGTTATTATTTGACTTTGTGTTTATTCGTACCATATTACATTTCACCAAGCATTAAAACCGCACTTGTTCTCGGCGAAACTGACCTTTGAAACCATGTAGTTAAAGGGTTTGAATTACTACCAAACGTGTCGTTCTTTTAAAAAAAGAAAGACAAAGTCGCATATTTTTAAACGTATAGGGATAGCAATGTTAAAGCAGTGTGTAAGCCTTGGGCATCACAGACTGTCCAACCATGTATAAATGCGACTATCCAAGGTTAAAAAACTGGCATTAAAGAGTTCAATAGTAGGCCAATAATTAAACAAGAGCAGTTTATTTAATAGTATTTTAACTTTGACTTACTTAGTCTAAAATAAGCTTCTGTTTCATTCATTTGTTTAGATCATCTAATCTTCTGCTCCAGTAGATGTCAAAGAGGGTTTGCACATTGGTGAAAGTGGGACTAATAGAACTTTCTTGCCTCTCATTTTGCCTAATGCTAATAAAGTCATTTAGAACTTCAATTTCTCTTAAAATCGTTTCATTGTGCAACCTGAAAAGGTCAGGGGAAATTACACAGCCTTAACGCACACCTCTACTCCTTTCATTTCCAATTCAAATACAGACTTGTTGTTCCAATATAAGTTTCTAACTAATTGGAAATCTTTTCAATTTGTGTCTAATCTTTGAAGTAATTGAAAATTTAATAATAAAAAATTATAACCAATAATCAGTATTGCCTAGAGCTATTCATCTTGATCGCGATCTTACTCGATAACTTCTGATCTTTGTTTTGCCTTTTCATCTACGTCTTTTGAAGTGCTGGTTTAAAACAACCTGTCCGATCAACTATCGTAAGACCGGGTCTGTAGCTTCTGTATGACAAAAAGGTAAAAAGCATGAATGAATTATTAAAATTGTATAATTTTTTAGCAGGTTTTAATTTGAAACAATTTCAGATTGTTGGGTTAAGGAGTATTGCATACACGCCCCTAAAATAAAAAACTGACTCCTAAGCTTGTTACAGTACTCCATACTGCTTCTCAACAAATTTATCGTCAGGATTTTTGTTGTACAGACAAAATTGCCTTTCTTTAATTTCCCAGTCTCTTTATTCTGAGTGGTTTCATAGGCCCCTTCATTTTTTTACCCTAGAACTATGTTGCTCAAGATGCCTCTTATTATATACTTTTATCATTGCTATATTTTTTATTTTGACTTGTAGGGAATTTCCACAGTTTATTGCCCTCGGATTTATTGGGATGTTTTGCAACCAACTATTATACGTACTTGGCCTATGTTACACCACAGCTAGTAGTGCTTCTGTTTTACAGCCAGTGATTCCAATATGGACAGCAATTATAGCTATTCTAACTAGAACAGAAAAATCGCCTCCTTTGAACAAAATTTACGGTTGGGCAAAAATTATAGGAATTCTGGCTGCTACGATAGGTGCTATTGTAATGGTGCTTGTTAGACACACAGACAATAAACAAAGAATTGGGGAAGGGGTAGTCGAGCATTCAGGTTATATTAGACCAAGTCTTGGATATATATTTCTTATCGGCCATACCTTTGCGATGGGATTGTATATTGTTTTACAGAAGCGCTATATTTTCAACAAAGTCGGATCCCAATGGGTAGATGCTCCTATTACTGTCACTGCCTGGTGCTACTTCTTTGGGTTTGTTTTTATGACATTTGCTAGCTTATATTACATCAATTCTCCGGAAAAATATATGAACATTCCAAAGGAGACAGTAATTCCTCTTATTTATGCAATATTTGTTACATTAGCGCTTTGTTACCTCTTGCTTACTTGGTGTAATAGTGTTGCCAGTGCTACGGTGGTTACATCATCGTGGCCATTACAAGTTCTCTTCTGTGTTATTTTGGCATATTATGTGCTCGATGAAACTCTGCAGCCAGTTCAATATTACTGTGGCAGTCTTATCGTAGTTGGATTTCTTTTAGTGTTGTGGTCTAATTACAAAGAAGAGTTTGCAAATATGACCATGTTAAACCTGGAAGAAGACGAAGAAAGAGAAAAATTACTAATTAATCAGTAAGTGGTAGATAGGATTTCTAGTACTTGTCCATGATATGACTCATACTACCTTTTTAACTTCATATAAGGGCCAGCACTTCTTGAGGAAGGAGGGAGAAACAGAGTAATGAAAGTAAGTAAGTAAGCAAAAGAAAAGAAATGGGTGATTTTGGGTGTTTATTTTATCATTTTTAATATTTTTGAGTGCTTATGCACGATCTAGGGATGAATGAGTAACAAAAGCCAGATTCAGTGTTCGCCAAGGAAACAGGAAAGATGAATTTGCTCTATAGTGACAACAGTAAGATAATATAAAAAGCTAAAAAATAGCAGTATCGCTTTAGAGTTTCAATTGGTACCCCACAAATGAAGAAAGATAAATTGCCCGAGTGGTTGTTGCTGTATAACAAGTGATGACTACAGCACTCCCTACTCCTACCCTCATAACTGACAATGTATAAAATAATGTTTTAATATTTATACTACGTCTGGTATTGCAGCAATGAATTCAGACTGGAATTTTTTGAAGACAAAAAACAATATTATGTAGGGCCCTGAAAGCCATGTTGTAATGTATGCTTGAGGAATGATAAAAAATTTCTGTCTAGCACTAACTTTGTTTTAAACTTCGTCGTTGTTGACCTTTTAATTATGTACAATGTAATGAGAGGTAGAATAATGTGTCATTCACGAAGTAAATAAAGACTGGGATTATATTACTCCTACCTTCCATCATCTTAGCCATCACTTCAAAGGTAGTGTTGTGATTCATAATATCCTTGACCCTGCTTGACCATGCTACTCAAACAGTTCACGTTAGAATACCACCTAAGGTTTTAATTATCCTTTCTTCATTTTATATAGAACATAGTCATGTATTTATTTCGGCTTCCTTCAGCATGTTGTAAATCTACTTTTCGGGCTTCCTATACCATACTTTATCATTTTCTAACCCTCAGTGATTTTTTGCTTTTTAGATCTCACTACATACTCTCACATTCTATACACACTGTATATACACTGAAATATCTATACTCTGCTTGACCTTCTTCTTTTTTGTTTATGATCTCATGCTTGTAATGATGGATACAATGTTTTTCCTCCGTCGTTCAAAACGCATTGTACCATTGCTCATCGCAATAATTTCCATGTTTAGTTTCAACCCAACAGTTTTGATACGTATCGGGTTCTTTCAGACTGGCTAGCAAAACTCAATGTGCTGAGCAATTTCTGTAAGATTTACTTTAATATTTTACATTCTGAAAAATCCATTACTCCTCATACAACAATTATCTTTTTCGTAGTTGGCTTCAGTTTTTCAACATTTACACTGATGATATTATCTTGTACTCAGGAATTGACCACAAGTCAAATTGGGAGAAACAAGTTAAACGTGCAGATGTGTTGGAGTCTGACTTTTAGGTTATCAGAGAATGGCGAAAGAAGTGGCCATTCTCTGACACCAAGGTTTTTTCAATGGGTCAAAAAAAAATGCAGCTGGTGCCATTTAAATAAGTTTAAAAATATGTCATTGATTCTTCTTTTATAGAAGAAGCTCAGGTGCTTAAATTCGAAAAGTAAAAAATTGACGCCAGCCTATTGTTGTGAGAAATGAAAGCAATTGTAGTTAGAAACAAGCCGAATAAAATAATGCCCGGGGGCTTATTTAAATTTTGAGGCTCTTGAGTAGGCGCTTTTTCGAGGGGGGCTCTTATTTAATAAAATAGGTTTGGAAGCAAGTCAAAAATTCAAAATAAAAGAAATATGTCTTTATAATTAAAATGCTCAATACAACATTCAAATATCTATTT
>RDPX01000107.1:1872856-1886886 GCA_003991215.1 Morbakka virulenta | reverse complement strand
CCGAATTGACAGGCGGGATGACGCTTGTCAATTCGGTATTTATCCATCCATTAAATGAAGACGAGACCACATATTTTCCACCAAATTCTTTGTTTTTACTTTTCTTTGAAAACGATAAACTGCTTTATTTTTTTGCCATTCGCTTTGGCTGTTAAAAAAACTGAGACACGACTTTTTCATGCCATGTTGCCTTCAAATGGACATCTTTGGATCCTTTTTGGTCGACTGTCGAAGTTGAAACCTTGTCGCACCAAACAGGAGTTTCGTCCATCGCATAAATAAACAAACGTTTTTGTCTCCTTTGATTAACAAAAGCTGAAAGGCCTCTAAGGAGCTACAATTATTTTCATGATACTTACAACCTTTCTTCTCTTTGTCATAGCTACCGATTTGTTACAAAATGTCTTGCAGTTCGTTTAGCATTTTACTTGACCTCCACCTTCGCCTTCTGCCGGGTACTTCATAACTCAGAACCTTCCTTTCTACATAATGTGCATCACGCCATCAAGTCTCCTGATATAAGATGTTTCTCGAATGTGGTCATTAGGAATTCTGTCTAGTCGCCTCACACCTAGTGACCACCTCAACATGCGCATTTCAGCTACTTCTAGATCCGCTTCTTGTCACTTGGTGGTAGCAACAGTTTCCAGACCATATATGGCGCACTGAGCGCACAACTGTCTTGTAAACTTTTCCCTTCATCCGTGGTGAGATTTTCCTATTGCAAAGTACCCCTGTTACCTTCCTCCAACCATCCCAACCGTCCTGCTACTTCTTCCAAATATGGCCTTCTGTATAAGATATAGTCAATCTGCGTGGCTCTTCCACCACTCTTGTATGTTACTCTTTCCTCAATCTCTTTCTAAAGGAAATGCGTTTAAGACTGGTAAAGGAATACTTTTTGCAAAGTCAATGATTTTTTGCCCACCCTCATTCCTGTTTCCATATCCGTATCTCCCAGCCACTTGTTCATCTCTTACATTTCTTTCCCCCATATGGCAGTTCAGATCTGCACCAATGCTAATTTTCTCTCCATGTAGTGTTCCCATTACTACGGTATCCAACTCCCTCCAGAACTTCTCTTTTACTTCTACTTCGCTCCCACACTGTAGTCCNATCTCTTTCTAAAGGAAATGCGTTTAAGACTGGTAAAGGAATACTTTTTGCAAAGTCAATGATTTTTTGCCCACCCTCATTCCTGTTTCCATATCCGTATCTCCCAGCCACTTGTTCATCTCTTACATTTCTTTCCCCCATATGGCAGTTCAGATCTGCACCAATGCTAATTTTCTCTCCATGTAGTGTTCCCATTACTACGGTATCCAACTCCCTCCAGAACTTCTCTTTTACTTCTACTTCGCTCCCACACTGTAGTCCACAGGCACTAATATTTATCAGAACCCCACTAACATACAATTTTGAGCTCATGACTCTGTCCGACATTCTCTCTACTTCTAATACACTCAAGGTGTACTCTTACTTTAGGGTAATTGTTCTTATCAGTCCCGTGGTAGTACAGCCTGTACCCTTTGCCTAATGCTCTTGCTCTACTTCCTTTCCACTTTGTTTCCTGCAAGCATAGAATGTCAATTCTCCTTCTATCCATCAAGTCAACCAATTCCCTACCTAGTTTCACTGGACACGAAAGGGAAATAGGAAAAGAGGAGAATCCAAGAATACGTTGCGCTGTTGAAAACGAGTTAAAGAACCCGAGAGACCACAAAGAAGATCTAAGCTGGGATACGATAGAGAATCTTAGCCAGAGCAGAGAGGAATGAAGGACCTTTGTATCTGGCCTGTAGGCTCTACTTGTCACCTCACTTTACGGGCAGGTTAATCCAAGGCCGATGTTTTTGTGACAAAACAGTAAATAAATTAGAACGAGGGTAGAATAGACCAATTGATATGTTAAGAATGTAAAAACCAACCAACCTTTATTGTAAATTCTTTTATTAGCAGATATTTAAAAGAATTTGGGGTATCGCGACAACCTCCCATTGAGCGTAGCCACAGCTTTTGATTCAGATGTGGATTGACCAGCTATGGTGTGATTATTGATATATATCATACATTTACCTGTTTCTACAGCCGCGTCGATCCCGCTTGAAGTAACCTCAATCATAATTGACGGGCCTACCTTTGGTTAAATCTCACATGGAAGTGAGGCTAAATAAAGCAGACCATTCTCTATATTTACAAAGCGTTGATCTTTAAATGTATCTTTCTTGAAAAAAAAACCCACCTCATACTCATGATTTTGCTGCACCCTAAACTATGAGATCAGCTAGTTCAAAAATAGTATTTCCCTGTTTATCTCCTTGTTGACTTGCTGGAAAATGTTGCATTTGGTTTCTCTTACTTCATTTTACAAATGGATTAAGTTACATAACTATGCTGTAAGGCTAATACATTTTTCCTCCTTTTGTTTTTGATTTTTAGAATGGATAGGGGTTCATTTATCTTCCATTATGGAAGGTAAAGGAATCCCTATAAGTACCTCATACCATTTTCAGGAAAATCGCACAATGATTTTTGACGATATTTTAGCGATTTCAACGAAGAGAATTTTCAATAGGTTTTTAAACATTGTTTGCAGCAGTAAATGTTTTCATACAAAACAAAAGTTCCAATGGCTGTTGTAAGCAGGGAATATTTCCTGCATGCAGTCCATCATTGAAGAAAAGTTGTATTTGTATACTTGTAGTAACAGCCAACATCTAATTATAACAAAGAAAAGCAAAGTCACCTTATGAAAGGTGTGAAACAAAACCTCCCCTATATCTGATTTTGAATCGTATTTTAAAAGCACATACTAGCAAACTTAACAGAAAGAAGAAATATCAAAGATAATTGAAAAAGGAGTCTAAAATACTTGAAATTTATTCAGATTGGCTGTTAACAGAAAGCGTTATAAAAACATGAAAACATTATTTTTTCAAGAAGTTTTTATACCGTAGTTCTTTCCTGTCATACTTAATAGCTTGACAATAAAATGTAACCACGGAATTACAAGCCGTAGTTACTCTAAACCAGTTTTATATGAGTAGGAATTACATGGTTAAAATAGCAGTTGTGGTATGTAGTACGTAATATTGTATGAACGAACATATTATTCGACACCTCATTATTGTTTTATAGTTTCTTGTTTTTTATCAAAAACAAATAATCTGCAGTTTTTAATTGTATTTTTATAGTGCATACATTCCCTAAATGTAAACAAATAAATGAATAAATAAATAAATTATAATTAAATAAATAAATGAATGAATAAATTAATTGATAAATAAATAAATGAATAAATAAATAAATTAATTGATAAATAAATAAATAAATTAATTGATGAATAAATAAATGTCAGTATATCGTAAAAAATTCTCTATCAATGTAGTTTTTCCCTCAGGGAGTTAGGTTGTCGAAATGTTTCCTGAATGCTTTCCTTCATGACATGACTTGAATTTTTTTAAGTCTGTAATCAACAGTTATCTCTTGGTCTAATCCTTCTTTCCCTTTTCTGTCCTTTTTTTCCACAGTTTCATACTGTTAATGGTTTTATGCCCTATATGGGTTTTAAGCGTAAACACAAACTTTAATGCCAAGTCGAATGTCATGAAAAGCAATGGTAAGAGGAAATCTGTTCCGCAGTATCTTTATACCCCATGATTTGACGTAATATTCGAGAATACAACTGCGCATCATTTCTACAATACTAGCATTTTTTATTTTTACTAAGCACAATTTATCTACACCTTTCTCAATCGTGCTTATATAGCACTTACAGATTCTGGCAGACTGATTACTGTAAGGAAAACTGGTATTGCAAGGTGACTGTACTAAGAATCATTTCACTTTTTACGTTAACATCAAGCAGAAATTTTCTCGAGGCTGTTTTTATTCCTTTTTTGTGAGAGGCTAACGATTCTTAACAGACTTTTTCCTCTGTAAAAACCTCAAGCACTTAATTGAAATTAGCTGTACTAGAAATCAATTCAGATTCGACATTAAAGGTTTTCCAAGTAACGAATCTGGTATGTAATTAAAGTATGCTATGTTCTATTACCTAACATAATATTTCAACATAAAACATCCCCTTAATTTCGGCCGCACTGATCTTAGTTCTGTTAAACAAACTCACAAACACCTGGCTTTCAGGTGTGTTTTAATGCCAACTATTGTTGCTGGGTGTAGGCGGTACCTATTACTTTGAGAGAAAAAACCCCTTTAGCCATATGCAATTCCAGGTTAGTAGAATAGAAGTAAACAAAAACAACGCAGTTTCAAGCCAGTTAGTCGCGATCATTTACTGTGGATATTAACATGGATAGTGAAGTAGGAAATATGGTATGTAGCCGCTTAATATTTTTTTATATGGCAAACAAATCGGCACAACAGCGTATCATTGAAAAAGACGGCTATTTCATGAAAAAAAGTCCGCGCTCTATTTTTCGCTTCATTTTATAGCGCTTAGACTTTCTTGCTGATTTATTTTGTTTGGGAAAACTCAAAGAATAATGTCTAAAAATCAATTCAGTTTGGTTATTAACAAAACATTTGTAACAGAAAACTTGCTATGTATTAGCTTGGTGCTCTATTATCTGACAAAGTATTCGATGATAAGGTGCTTTAAAGGGAAAAACTTTCAATGACGATCCATTGGCCATTTTCGGGAAAGTTATAGCAACAAAATATTTCAAAGCAAGAAATCCCAAACATTTCTCTCCCTCCAGAAATTGAGGAAAAATTTATTCTCATGAACGTTTTTTTCTCAAAATTTCGTATTTCTTATATCTTCGCTATGTAGCGTTCGATTCTTTGCCACGTACCCCAGGGGTGACTTAAAATTCCTTAGGGATAAGGCAGATCTTGTGACAAAATCCCGGTCGGTCAGAGAGTCAGAGTAAACACTAGAATAAATAATAAAGGAACACATATGTGATTACGCAAAGAAACTATCCTAACACACATATAAAAAAAGATCACTTTTGACTGGACTGTTTTTTCTTCTTTAAATGGTTCTGCACATATCACCGGTGTCGCTAACAAGCAGTTATAAACTAAGGCCCCTTTACTTCTTTGCTTGGTCGTTCTGGGTACTTACTAGAGACATCATTAGAATGCATATATGTATGTGTGTGTAATGCTAAAGACGACCTCACGTCCTCATGGAGAGGTGGTCCCTTTTAGCCTTGGTGGTAACCCTCTCAGAAAGTGGGTACTGACAGAAATACTGGTGGCAATGTTACCCCTTCACCCCTCTCCTTAGTATGCAAAGCGCAGTAGATAGTGTCTGCAGTCGCTCCCTTTAATACCACTCCAAATACCCCAGGGCTTAGTTAGTCGGTGTCCTGATGGTCTGTTTAAAGAGTTTAGTTCTTAACTGGGGTGCATACGTCCCCTGATGGGAAACAGAAAGATTTGCAAGGACAATAAAGAACAAGAAGGGCATTGGGACGAGGTAAGCAAAAAAGAGGTCCGTATCATTACCTTCATTTATGGCGTGGCCTCAGTTCAGGATGTGACCAACATTTAACTATGTGCATTTTAGTAGTAATATTTGGTAATAAAAGGCACAAGATTTCGATGTTACTACACAAAGGAAAATTTCTAATATTCCTTTCAGTAATAACACCGTTATCTGGTAATGAAATGACCACTGACGTAATTGGATGGTGGCTGAATTAGTCTCACAGCTCAAGAGCAAGACGTTTACAATAAGTTAAGTCAAGCATTACTTCTTGCATGGGGTTGCTACATAAATAACCAACAATCCAACTGGTTATTGTGGTGACCCTCTGACCACAGTGTATATCTACCAAACATTGAAGGTAATCTTGAATAATATGAAATCAATAATTTAATAATGAACCTAATATCCTGCAGAATCGGCAATACACTGATGACGTTATATTGGTAAACAAAATGTTTTGCCGCAGTCGATAAACATTGACTACAGTTTTCTCTAATATTCATCGCGAAAATCTCTCGATACTAACGACCCAAAGGTTGGGGTGAAAACGCAAAATCCTATTTTAGGAGCCAGGAGTACATTATATGCGCGTTAAAATGTTGAAAAATCTACTTGAATATTGAAGATGTTATTGTTGAGTAATAGAAAAGCGGAAAGAAGCCTGTTAAAGGCGATCAGAAAAAGAGTTTACAATCCAGGACATATAATGAGAAAGAAAGGGCTAGAAAATCTGACTCTCACCGGATACATGAAAGGAAAGAGAAGCAGAGGAAGACAACGATTAACCTACTCGAGAAAAGTAAGAAAAATGGATGTGAACGAAAACCAAATTGAAATAAAGGAAGAATGAGTGAACAAGAGCTTCTGGGAAAAAGGGACATAATGATACGGAAACCTACGTCCTGAATGGATATGGCATATATATATATATATATATATATATATATATATATATATATATATATATATAGAGAGAGAGAGAGAGAGAGAGAGAAAGGGGGGAGGAATGAAGAGAGAGGGGGAAAGTGGGGAGTGTGTGTGTGTGTGTGTGTGTGTGTGAGGGAGACTATAGAAAAATGTTTTTTTTCGTTTTACGGGATTTTAAGTCAGTAATATTAAAGACGATTGCGAATGAGCCTTGGTATACCTAGTGTTGTCTATCAGATGAATAGAGCCAAGATTTTTTAAGCAGAAAGAAAAGGGACAGGGTTTGCATAGAAACGAGAAAAAAATTCAATAGAATTCAAATTACACATTTTGTTAAGGATGAAGGATTCATTAAAGTGGGCGAGAATAAAGTGACAGAAAAGCTGTGGAGGTATAGTCTTGGAGATGCTTTTAGATACAGAGAAGAGAAAGAAAATAATGCAAGATTGGACGATTATGTGATGCTCACTGCTCTTGTACAAGAGTTTGCACTTGATGGTGGCCATAATCGCCTTATCATTCTCATGGATAATGTCGTAGGCTTACCTACATCGACTGACTTTAGTTTTTACGTTTCAATACGCTATCTGGTAGATAGGCCTTCTAGTGTAGAAACTCTCCTCCGATACGTTGTCCATAATATTAAGCCTAGCTTAATCAATAACCAAGAGCTCTAAGGTGCGATGTATTTTCAGTCCTTTGAGCTTCAGTAATCAGTTACCCTACAATATTAAGTCGGCAGGGGTCGAGTGGGTATTATTTATCTTTTTACCTACAAAAACTATATTGGTGTAGTCATGGGAGGTATAGTACGAATAATGAGGCCAATTTATTAGGGCTGGAAAAGATCATTACGTATTTTAGAAAAAACCTAGTCATTGTACAATCGAGGTGCCTGCGCCAAAGAAAACAACAAACGTTGAATTGAGTGCTCTGAAAAAGGGCCTTTCTGAGTCAACAATGCTCCCTGCCAGGTAATCACGACAGACTTTGTTGAGCTTGTGGCGATACTCTTTGTTTAGGTGCGATACCATGACGGGTGCGTCTTCTACGGTTGCTAGGGCTCATTAGAATTGTGCATGTAATACCCTTTCAGGAAATTTACTGCACGGTTTTGCTAAATAATATCAAGGTAAGGCGAATCGGGTCACGGACAAAAAGCACAAAAAGTTAGTCTCAAATGATGTTCATGGGATGAAATATACACAGATCCTGCAAGGTACAGCTTAAGGGGAGATAAGCTGACGTGAAATCGATACTAGTCTGCCGTACCCGTTTAAATAAAGACCAAGAACCACGAGTGTTCATGGCCTTTATTTAAACGTGCCTAAAAAAACAAAGAAAAATATGCCTTACAAGAGTTTAAAACAAAGAGCAAATGAAAAAATAAAATAAATAAATAAAAGAACAAAGAGTTATAATTTCTGACACTCGAGGGAATATCCGGACTGCGACATGAATCTGGCTGTAAACGTGAATATTTTGTATTCAGATCTTATCATATCAACAGTTTTTTCGAGTATCAAAATTCGTTCAAAAATGATAGTAACCTTAGCAAATTTTTGAGATTTTTATGCATGTGTACTTGAGTCAAGTCACAAAGGCACATGTAAGATCATATTTCAAGTTTGCAGTCTGGTACAAGATGAAATTTTCCTGTTACAAAATACCTAGACTGAAACACACCCAAAAAGAAAAACAAAAAGTAAATTAGCAAAAGTTTTAAAGCTATATGTTTGTACTAATTCATTGCATTGGGAACAATGGAGGGTCCTACTAAAGTACAAATGGGTGGTAGATAAAATGGTGAAACGGAAAGTTGTTACACACATCAGTAAAGCTCTTGATCAAATGCTTCAAATATTACCATTAAAAGTATACTAATAAAACATATAAATAAGACGGCTTGAACAGCTCCATATCATTCTCTGGTAAAGATCATAAAGTCAACATTGGCTATCCAAAGCAAATTTTTGAGTAGCAAGTTTCGCAGCAATGTTTTTATAAGCATTTCATCAAAATAACAACTCGCGTCTTTAAACCACATTTGTGTATAATTGGGAGTCACAGCCTACGGATCACAGCTGACGTTATTACTTCGGTTGCCTATTCGTTTTCGTTCATGGGACTTGTTTACTCTCCTCTGATGTGCTACGGGCGATGTCAAAATTTGTTGTCTGGCAGTCAACTATAAAGGAAGCAGGAACCTGGGAACGAAGTTGTTGCGAGTTTTGTACGAATTGTTTGAAGTGCTCATGAAGTCCTATGTCAAATATCACTCTGCACTTGAGCAAACTATATCATTTACGGTTTTATTGACGTTTTATTTTAAGCCATTTATTTAAATGTCTAATTTTGCTCTTTAAACGAAGAATATTTAGTATAATGCTAAGAGTAAATAAAAAGTAATCTTAATGAACTTGCATGGAATTATACCAAAATATTGCGAATGTTGTTATTAAGCATAAAATTCTGATGGGTTCATTAACGGTCACAAACAGTGCATTAGACTGTACTTATACCTGCCAAAGAAAAGCAGAATTTTATTCCCGTGACTGGACATTCACTGAATGCAATAGTGGATTACGACCATGCACCCAGTGATGCGATAGAAATTCGTAACGGAAGTGACCTCAAAAATATAAGCAACAAATCAAGGAATTTCCACTCCCAGCGAAAAGATGTATATTTGAGAGTGGACCAGTGTCATTAAATTACTAAAAAAAGCCCTCAAAATTAACGCCAAAATGCTATAGCTCCAGCCTGGCAAAATTTTGCCTAATCAAATTAAATTTAATTTTGAAAATTGGTTTTATTCTGTGGCAAATATACATTTTAACATCGCATATAAGATGTTTTTGCAGGTGGTTTCATAACATGAAATTATTTTTGATTTCCTAAACTAAAGTGAAAGAATTGTGCCAGCATTCAGAGGGATCTGATCGAATCTTCGCTTTGTTTAGATTCAAATATATATAAAAAAATAAATTATTGGTCAAATTTTGTTAGCTAAACATTAATAATCACTGTTTAGGTAAAAACAGCTAAACAAACTGAGGTAATCAATCGGCAATGCCACCCTTTAATGCCGACCTACAGCACATCAGGGGGATGGGGGTCAAAAAAAATTTTAGGCCCTCAATGGATGCGTCTTTGTGTACTGCATAACACCAGGGCGATAATTAAAATTTAAATGGACAAGACTGCAGTATGAAATAAGTTTCCAGGGGGTTCAATTAGGTAGAATGACCTTGTTCATATTTTGTACCTTGTTTTTTTTTTTAAAGCAATTATATCCCTGGTGAAGTTCTACCTATGAAAGGCTTTACATGATTAAATGTAAATTGAGCAGGGCGTGGAAAGGCTTCCCATGTAGTGCTATAATGGAACCACTCAAGAGCACAAAATAGCAACCGATTTCATACAATGTACCAAGTATATTCACCAACAGCTAGTCCAACCTTTCTCACCCGATTATCTAAAAAGCTTCTTCCTTTGATTTAAACTATGGTCTTGGGGCAAAACATAGCCACGCAAAAATCAGTCGCTCCTTTTGGAAGGGCAAAGGATGAAGTAGCAATGTCAAATACCTTTACTTCATTAAAAACAAGAAAGCACTCGGATTTTTGCTTACGAATAGTTTCTCGGTGAACTTTCCGCTTACCCTAAAATGGTCTAGTTCTCGAAGGTTCCCAGTTGCTTGGTTAACGTTAAGATGGCAACTTTCGGGTATGGACGACTGGTCCGCACATATATCTAAAAGAGAATTTTGCCATGTAGTAGCCCTACCAAGGGATGCTTACGAATTTGTGAACATCAATGTTTTTTTAATCTGTTGGGAATACTCTTCATAGTATGCACGAATGGTACAATGGGCCATGCGTGACAACGGTGGAACTCTTAGAGTTAACCTAATATCTTTCCAAAATTGGGTACTCTGCAATCTTTAGAAGTCATGGCCCGTTCTTACAGTTAAAATATCGGGGTAAGAAAATTATGTTTTGACTCAAGACAGTGTCTCCATGATCTATTTATACAAGCTGGTAAACAAAAGGAGCCAATCAGAAGACAGGTATTACAAGTGTAGTTTTCCTATTTTGGGTCTAGTAGGGCAAATAAATAAGAACGTACACGCCAAACTGCAGTAGCATCAAAGAAATTTCCAGTACCAGTGTCTGTTTTCGTTTCTCTCTGCACAGTGAAATGAATTACATACAAAATGATTCCAAAATACAACTGTCCACTAAAAGAATACCAATTTAAATGCCATTTTCTGTGCACATGGAAGCAAACAAAGAAGTAAAGCATGGAGATGGATTTGTCTCCCACAACCGTTATTAGATCTTTGCGCTACCTTTAAATGCTTGCAATAAAAAACCGGAGTACATCAAGTGGTCATATTCTCTGCTTTGGTTAAAAGGAGCATTTTCGTGTTGGTCTAACAAAAAAACCCACATGCCTCTCAATACATGCCCCTTTTCTTAACTGTTAATTGGTTTACTCTGTGTCCTCCCAAGAAAAATTACAACACAGAACACTGATAAACACATAATGAATTCGCGAGGATGATTCTCTCACGACTTTACAATTGCGGTATCTCCGTGTACTCTCACTGATTCCATTGCAAGGCACAAAAGGATGCAAACCATAGTTTTCCAATAGCAGAACTGCATCCAACGAACGATTCCTAGTCAAAAAAAATCCTGGTAAGTATAAGCCAGAAACAAATGGTAATAAAAATACTCCAGGGGTCCAATTTGATCCAATTCTGTCATCCTGTGTTACCTACCAACTTACAATCACACCAATCACAGCACTTGCACATATGGTACCATTGCTTAATGCCTTTGCGTGTTTACAAATATATCAAGATACAAATTGCATTAATATTGTTCACTTCACAATGTCAAATCTAAAACTTCAAAAATTTCATCTACTTCCCAAGCAAAAATTGCAACTTATGAATCAAAAGTTAGATGTCCATCTCTCGTCAGTAAACCCAACTGGCATACCCCCTTGTCAAAGTCGTTTCACACAAACCAGCTGTATTACCCTACGTTGACCATGCATAATACTCTATTATGTCATAAAAACAACGGCTTCGGGGACAAGCCTAAATACTAATTTCTTTTTACTGCTAACATGAGATAATCAATTAATGGCGGATACGAAAAGCGTAACTACAGTAAGGAACACAAGCTCTTCAAGATGTCGTAATAAGGTGCCCCTGATCAATGAAGTATTCCAATATAAAATTTAATTAAATGTCCAATAGTAGGAAAACAGGAGGCAACGTGGATTACTGGTCAATATAACTGTTTAAGTTCAAGGATAAAAAATTCACTGTGTGACTTGTGGAACTAATATACATTCTGCTGAATAACAAGCCTCTGTAAAAGCTTTTCCTATACAATGAATAATCTTCCTTCCTAATCATTATCAGAATTGACCTTGGAGAATGTCGCAAAGTATCGTGGGAATATTTGCTCTAGATGCTCGAATTGTTAATCTGTACATCTGAAACAGAAAGAAGTCAGAATTCTAATAGCAAAGAAAATGCAAACGACAAAAACATACTTCTGGTAATAAAGATAATACTAGTAACACAGTAATACTGGTATTACAGGTAATACTATCATTATTATATTAAAAAATAAAAATATATTTTATTCAGATATGGTCTGCACTATTAGACACCCCGGTCCCAAAAAGTGGTGGGTTTCTTTAACTTTCTTTTATTTTGCTCAGGCAATCACATAAGGCGGCCGGCATTCAAGACCCTCTTTAACTCAGAACATGAAAACCCTTCTGGAATATAAGATCCAGACAGAACATCTGCATATAAAACATTTTAATACAACATTCAGAACAGAACATCTAAAACTGAAAAGCAAAACACCACAAAGAAAGCTTATAGACAGAAGATTTCAAACTAGAATACATATTCGGTCAGAATACATCTAGAAACAGAATAAAAAAAGAACACAAAAATCCCACTCTCTGAATCCCACTGGATTTCTCCAAAGAAGATAGGTTCATCAGCATCTCCAAGTTTGGGTTGCAATAAATCCCACTAAGGTGCAAGGTTGGCCACTTGGATTTAATTTTGCCAGAGTAATGTTTCGACTGTTTTCTAGACGTAGTCCTTTCATTTCGTTGCCCTTGTTACATCAATCCATCTTTTTTTGGTTCTTTATCTTCCACTTTTTGTTTCACTGCTAATTTGGACTCCAAGCTTCCTTCTGATTTCAAAACTTTTAATTTGGTTCATCAATTAGACCACTAAAATCCCAAAGATTTGTATTTCTGTTCTTTCCAACTTATTCTCACGTTTTTCCTTCATTGCCCAGTTTTACACTCCACACATAAATACCAGTCTAATTTGAGCTCCATACAACTTCAGTCTCTACTTTCCGGCTACTTCTCTGTCCTTATAACCCTAGTATCTCTCCATCTAATCCAGATAGTTTCTATTCAATCTGACATATCACGTTCAAACCCACCATCTTTTTCAATGAACCTAAATACCTTACATTTTAATCTGTTTAAGGGTCTTACCATATCTATGACCTCGATCATTTTCCCATGCCCTCGTCTACTTGACATCAATTCTGTATTTTGTACTCCGATATAAAGACCACTGATCCAGAAAGCTCAAGTAAGCTTTTCATTAGCATCTTTCTTTTTAAGGCACTAAAACCTCCAATAAACGCATAGCTTCAATAAACATCACCTAATACACGCAGCAGTATAAATAACGCTATTAATTGGAAACAATCGAGAAGATACAAAAGAACGAACAGTTGCTTAGTTTTTCGCCTTTTATTCTTCATCAATACCATTAAAAGGGTATTCGTTAATAGTAGAGAAGACAACTGGATTCATTGTTTTAAAGAAGCAGCACCTTGTACAAGCTGGTTTTCTTTGTCAAAAGATCAGCTTCAAGTTGTAGCAAAGATGACACTAACAGAGAATTCCTTTGAACGAAGAGATTCTGCTAAAGAAGATGCAGCGGAGGCATCTCATCTCTTGGATGAAGACAATGATAAAGATATTGGTGTAGAATTATATTTGACTGATCTTGTTGCAGTTAATTATTATCAATTACAAAATAATTGTTGGTTTGAAATAAACGTAATAAAGTAAAGTAAAACAGCTGTCGGGATTCGACCATACGCTTTCTTAATGGTAAAAAAACTGTTTCAAATACTCTTCTAATAGTTTCTATTGCATCTGACATCTGACGCGCAACAAAAATTGTAACTACCATGTCCCTACCTTTCCAAAAAAAGCCAAATCACATTAAGATTCGTAGGTTTCTTCAACCACATTTCCATTAGCTTCTACATTACCTTCCTAGCATTCTCCAAGAGGTCTACGCTTCAATTGTTTCTGACGATCCATCTGCTTTCCTTTTTGTCAGCTTTTGAATAGGGTCCTTTGCCTCCTGCATTCCAACTGTCTCTCCAAAGATCATTAACTGGATCCGCTTCATCATGATCATTGCTTGAAATATTCCTTCCAACATGTTTTTAAATCCTTCCCTTGTATTATTAAAACTTGCCTTGACTATTCTTTACAAAGCATTCTACTTCCACATCTTTTGAATTTTTCGCTCTGGTCTTTACATTTTTACTTC
>RDPX01000107.1:1839191-1849317 GCA_003991215.1 Morbakka virulenta | reverse complement strand
TATAATATAATATAATATAATATAATATAATATAATATAATATAATATAATATTAATACACTAGATGTACTGTGTACAGTTGGATGGTTATAATGATGTTGATGATGATGATGCCAATGACCAGGGGTAAATGTGTGATGACACTGAGTTCCAAGAACTGGCAAATCAGCTTGACTGGCAAACTGACTGAATGCCACTTGCACTGACAACAGATGATATAAAGATGGCTGGAACCTAGACTGATGTTCAGCAAAAAACTTCAAACTTGATGAATGTCAGTGAGTCAGAAGTTGACCCTGAAAAGTTGAATAGCAAGCAGAGGTTTGCATATGAATTTGTCAGTGGTTGGATCAATAGGAAGGTGACAAACCCAGATAATACATAATACAGATAATACCCTTTACTTGAATATTTCAGGGCGTGCTGGTTCAGGCAAATCCTACTTCCTAAAATGCATTATCAAGCATTTGGATGCTCTTGATAAAAAAGAGTTCTGCAACGTGGCTGCTCCCACAGGTACAGCTGCATATCTTGTGCAAGGAGTGACATTGCACTCACTCTTGAAATTGCCTGTGAACACATTACCAAGTAGAGATATCCCAAATTTGAGAGACCAACAATTACAAGATTTGCAGTCAAGCGTCAAAGCAACCGAGCTTCTGATATTTGATGAGAAAAGCATGACTGGCCAATTCTTTCTGTACATGATGAGTAAAAGGCTTAAAGAGGCAAAACCACATGCTGCTGTTTTACCATTTGGTGGTGTTTCCATTTTTCGTATGGGTGACATTGCTCAACTCCCACCTGTTGGAGACAAACCTCTCTATGCAACTGGAATGGGTCAAAGGTTCCAGACAATTGGAAAAACAACGTAAAAATAAATTGACACATCCATTGTATTTGATGAAGTCATGCGTCAGAGAGGTGAAAGCCAGGCACGTTTCAGGGATATCTTAGACAACTTGTCGAGTGGAAAATTTTCAACACCTGAGTGGAATTATTTATGTAAGCAGAACGTAAGTGGTCCAAAAACGAGCAGAGAGGGAAAAGGGATGACGTTATGAACAAGGCCACAATGTTGTGTGCCAAAAATATTGATCTTAAGGGCCACAATCTTTACCACATCAAAAGATTGGGCACAGCTGTTGCAGTAAATAATTGTCCAGAGGTCAAAGCAGCAAAATCCTCAAAGGCAGGTTGGTCTTCCCTCACAAGTGCTTCTTGCTCAAAACTGCAAGATCCCTTTAACCACAAACCTCTGGAGTGAAGTTGGTTTAACAAATGGGACCAAATGTACTGTTAAGTACATAATTTATGACTTACAGAAAAAAACACCAGCATTACCAGATATGGTCATTGCAACCTTAGACCAATACATAGGTCCAAGCTTTCTTCCACAGTTACCAGGGTCTGTACCCATTTTCCCTGTCACCAGGGTATGGTATTCCAACAAATTGACATGTTCCAGTACAATGACACCCATGGTACCTGCTTATGCAATATCTATCCACAAGTCACAAGGCATGCGCCTTGACCAAATCATCCTAAGGGCTGGAGACAGAGAATTTGCAAATGGCCTTATGTACACGGCATTGAGCAGGGTCAAAGAGTTCAAAAAGTTGCATTTGATCAAATGCCAAGTTTGCAGAGATTTCTCGGTATATTTAATGCCAAACAGTTCATGGAACGTCTAAAGGAGGATGAGAAACAGAGTTCACTGTATGAACTTGACTATTGAAGCAAATTAGCTTGAAGATTAGAAAGCTCCGACTGAACACAACTTTATTTTGCAACTTTAGTATAGGCAATGAGGAAATAGTATGGAGAGCAGTATCAAAATTCCAAAAGAACCTGTTAAAAAAAGCAAAATTAGAGGTGGGTTAGGTACTGTCAAAACAAATGATAGCATGAACATCGACAGCAGTATCACATTTCCAGCATAAAAATGCTTAAAGTTGAAAACAATTGAGAGGTGGAAATGTGGGAGGTGGTGGGTCAGATACTGCAAAAATATCTTAATTCACCTTTCTGGTACATTTCAGTGCATGTGAAGCAAGCAGGAATCAAAGCAAAATTGCTTGCATATTTTCAAGCTTTGTATGAACACAAGTTTATTTTGCGTCTCACAGCAGAGGCAATGAGGTACTGATATTGAGAGTAGTATCACAATTCCAAAAGAACCTGTCAAAAAAAGTAAGTTAGAGGTGGAATTGTGGGAGGAGGTGGGTTAGATACTGCCACGTCAAATCATAGCATGAACATTGATTGCAGTATCACTCTTTTTTTGTTTGTTTGTTTATTTATTCAGGCCACGCATTTATGAAATACATGCGGTACTCCCGAAAAAGAACATGACCTTTCCTGATACACTAATAAAATAGCAGTACCACATTTCCAGCATAAAAATGCTTAAAGTTGAAAAAAAGTAAGAGGTGGTTGGTCAGATACTGCCAAAATAACTTTCAATTCAACCTTCCGGTATACTTCAGTGCGTGGAGAGTGTGTTTGCCAACAGATTTTATGTTTTATAATGAACACAGCTTTGGAAATTTACTAACCATTTTAGTGCACAGCTTGGGTCTACGAGCCAACCAGCAGGACACTACCCTCCTGCTAATATCATGCCAATCATAATTTTAACAATATTAGTGGCAGGGTCGTCTATTCCTAGTTAGTATCACCACCACCACCACCACCACCATCATCATCATCACCATCATCATTATCATCATCATTATCATCATCATCATCATCATTATCATCATCAGTCGGATGGTTCCTGCCTTCTGAGAAAATCTCCGAAATTTATTTCCATTTGGCATAAGCAACAAGAGAAATTCAATGTATCATTCTGTGCATCGGTGGGCATGGTAACTGAAAAAAATGTTGCCTGCCTTACGTGTCGATGTCTTTGCTTCGGGTTTTAAAACATAGCAGTCGAGGCTGCTTCACTGGTTCGAACCAGGTGGCTTGCAGCACACATACTTCTCGTNGTCATGCGTCAGAGAGGTGAAAGCCAGGCACGTTTCAGGGATATCTTAGACAACTTGTCGAGTGGAAAATTTTCAACACCTGAGTGGAATTATTTATGTAAGCAGAACGTAAGTGGTCCAAAAACGAGCAGAGAGGGAAAAGGGATGACGTTATGAACAAGGCCACAATGTTGTGTGCCAAAAATATTGATCTTAAGGGCCACAATCTTTACCACATCAAAAGATTGGGCACAGCTGTTGCAGTAAATAATTGTCCAGAGGTCAAAGCAGCAAAATCCTCAAAGGCAGGTTGGTCTTCCCTCACAAGTGCTTCTTGCTCAAAACTGCAAGATCCCTTTAACCACAAACCTCTGGAGTGAAGTTGGTTTAACAAATGGGACCAAATGTACTGTTAAGTACATAATTTATGACTTACAGAAAAAAACACCAGCATTACCAGATATGGTCATTGCAACCTTAGACCAATACATAGGTCCAAGCTTTCTTCCACAGTTACCAGGGTCTGTACCCATTTTCCCTGTCACCAGGGTATGGTATTCCAACAAATTGACATGTTCCAGTACAATGACACCCATGGTACCTGCTTATGCAATATCTATCCACAAGTCACAAGGCATGCGCCTTGACCAAATCATCCTAAGGGCTGGAGACAGAGAATTTGCAAATGGCCTTATGTACACGGCATTGAGCAGGGTCAAAGAGTTCAAAAAGTTGCATTTGATCAAATGCCAAGTTTGCAGAGATTTCTCGGTATATTTAATGCCAAACAGTTCATGGAACGTCTAAAGGAGGATGAGAAACAGAGTTCACTGTATGAATTGACATTGAAGCAAATTAGCTTGAAGATTAGAAAGCTCCGACTGAACACAACTTTATTTTGCAACTTTAGTATAGGCAATGAGGAAATAGTATGGAGAGCAGTATCAAAATTCCAAAAGAACCTGTTAAAAAAAGCAAAATTAGAGGTGGGTTAGGTACTGTCAAAACAAATGATAGCATGAACATCGACAGCAGTATCACATTTCCAGCATAAAAATGCTTAAAGTTGAAAACAATTGAGAGGTGGAAATGTGGGAGGTGGTGGGTCAGATACTGCAAAAATATCTTAATTCACCTTTCTGGTACATTTCAGTGCATGTGAAGCAAGCAGGAATCAAAGCAAAATTGCTTGCATATTTTCAAGCTTTGTATGAACACAAGTTTATTTTGCGTCTCACAGCAGAGGCAATGAGGTACTGATATTGAGAGTAGTATCACAATTCCAAAAGAACCTGTCAAAAAAAGTAAGTTAGAGGTGGAATTGTGGGAGGAGGTGGGTTAGATACTGCCACGTCAAATCATAGCATGAACATTGATTGCAGTATCACTCTTTTTTTGTTTGTTTGTTTATTTATTCAGGCCACGCATTTATGAAATACATGCGGTACTCCCGAAAAAGAACATGACCTTTCCTGATACACTAATAAAATAGCAGTACCACATTTCCAGCATAAAAATGCTTAAAGTTGAAAAAAAGTAAGAGGTGGTTGGTCAGATACTGCCAAAATAACTTTCAATTCAACCTTCCGGTATACTTCAGTGCGTGGAGAGTGTGTTTGCCAACAGATTTTATGTTTTATAATGAACACAGCTTTTGAAATTTACTAACCATTTTAGTGCACAGCTTGGGTCTACGAGCCAACCAGCAGGACACTACCCTCCTGCTAATATCATGCCAATCATAATTTTAACAATATTAGTGGCAGGGTCGTCTATTCCTAGTTAGTATCACCACCACCACCACCACCACCATCATCATCATCACCATCATCATTATCATCATCATTATCATCATCATTATCATCATCAGTCGGATGGTTCCTGCCTTCTGAGAAAATCTCCGAAATTTATTTCCATTTGGCATAAGCAACAAGAGAAATTCAATGTATCATTCTGTGCATCGGTGGGCATGGTAACTGAAAAAAATGTTGCCTGCCTTACGTGTCGATGTCTTTGCTTCGGGTTTTAAAACATAGCAGTCGAGGCTGCTTCACTGGTTCGAACCAGGTGGCTTGCAGCACACATACTTCTCGTTATGATCACTACCGACACTTTGGAAGGCTGCTGTATAGTTCTTTAATACGCAGCTTGTCATTGGGCATGTGTCGTAACTGTTTTGTATACGTACTGTATATCTTTGTCTTTTTAGTTTTCCCATAGTTCGTTTTTCTGAACCAAAACAGGAGAACACTTCTAAACTTGGCTTTGTATCCATGTTTATAAAAGCGCTTTATATGCAGGAAATCTTTTGATTCTCTTAGGGATTTTTACCTCTTTTGAAACAAATCAGGCTAAAAATATTTTCACATTGCAATTGGTGGCATTAGAACTCTTCTTCTTCAAACTTTTCCTTTTTCAGGGGTCATCGTAGCGAATGCGTTTTGTCCATCCTGTGCAACTGGTGGCATCACAATGCTCTCTCGTATTAAAAAAACAACCTTTACTGGCAACAAACATTAGCTTAAGTTCACTTCACTTCTTTATCAATGCCGAAGGAAGGTATCGTAAGTCATGAGTTTAAAAATCAACTATATAGCTGTACTTCAACCATTTCAAAAGAATAATTTAAAAAACCACGACTTACTTTGTAAGATTTTCGTCTACCCCAGGTGACAAAACCAAAGGCCCACTGATCGACAGTGCAGGCTGAGGCGAACTGTCGAAAATATTAACCAGTTGTACTGATTCATTGGCAGGGGGTATTCCAGCAGCTGCACCAGGTGTTGACGCTGGCAATAAAAACAGAATAATAAAATTAGCAAATTCGCTTTTAAAAACTCTACGTTATCCAGCAAAAATAAAAACACACTCAAACCTCACTTTGAAAATCAATAAATCGAATCTACCGCTAAGCTATCATGGTAAATAAAATAAATAAATAAAGAAGCAAATAAATAATGGAAGATATATAAAAATAATGTAGCAAAACATACTATCATCGGCTATGTCCTGAAAAGAGCAAAATTGTATTCCCATTATTTCTCTAAAACACAGCACTAATGTCCCGATTATGTACTTGTTTACTATTATTTCCCAAATAACTTAATGCTGTGGTAAACACACATGTACGAGTGTAACTATAAAATGTATTACTGGCCTGTTAACCTTGAATTAACATTTCAATATTGATAAGAAAAAATATTATCCAACCGAAGGATTGAAAATGTGAAGTAAAAGAGCAGGAATGGGCGTTACGGTACTATATTAACAGTTACTTACCCGGAGGAGTCAGAGACAAGGCCACTGGTGTTTCTATAGTAAGCAAAATATTACAATATAGACAAAGCAGCGCGGTGCAAAAAAAAATCCAGCTGTTACAGATAAATCCCTTTCGGAGATAAAAGCGTCTGATTGGACAACTTGTTGGGAATACGTGCCCTTTTTTATGACGAAGGGGAAAAAGAACTGTGACGGAGTACTCTGAAAAAACACATTTGCCATTCCATTGTGTAGTGTGGAAATTTTAATAAACGTAAAAACGGGGTTTATTTTTGAAAGGAATCTGTTACATCTGATAGGTCGATTGTATGAAAAACGATCCGACGAAAAATAACACATCTCAAAAAGGTTTAAACTCGTGTCCAAACAGGAGACTATATATCTTAAAAGAGCCTTCAAGCCTTTAAAACTCTATATGTGATCATAATGTTGAACAATATTGCTCACGATAACCGATTCCATAATTTTCCTAAAGGATATACGTTTATCAAATACTTACTAGTACCCTAAAATAGTTGACTGTTTGCAACTATCAAATAATTAAACACGTAAAAAAGGTCTGACACTTATTTCACGAATCTCGGTTTTTTCGCTAGTTTTCATCTGATCCATGTGAAACATTGTTAACACTGTAGAATTACATTGTGTTTTTAGTAATGCAGAAGAATAATTTTTTGGTCATTTCGAGGGGCTGCTCTCATTTCGAATACATAAGAACAACAGCTTTTCGTTTTGTAAAATACTTTCTTAGTTTAATGCCTTTTTACCGATGTGCTTGAGCTGGAACGGTGCTCTCATACGAGACTTTATTAGTACCTTGAGAAATGTTAAAGGTGGACGCCTTTTCTGGTGCCAACCAGTAGCTGTTATGCGAGATTTCAAAGTTTTGCTTGTTCCGAGAATTAAGCACAGAATTTCTTGGCTACTGTAGAGCAGACCTAACCTCTTAACTAATGGTTTTCTCTTCAGATGTTACCATGTAGAAGAATGAAATCCTGGTTGTCTTGTCTTTTGTGCAGGGGCGCTTATGTCTAAGCATGGCCCTTCCCAACCACATTCGATAGCGTGATTTGGTGGTTTCTCAAAAGCCAATAGTTTTAATTATAATCACTATAACGATTATACAAGTTTGGTACTGAAGACGATTACGACAACAAAAATGATAATAGCGGTGTTTACAGCGAATACAATGACGTGTACCAATGGGCGAATAAACGGTCGGTTTCAAATCCACTTCATTCATACCGACCTTCTGTATAAAGTCCACTAGATAACAAAAATCAGATAACTTCGTATGGCCAAATTCTTAATCACAGTTCGTTAAGCTACTCGCAGTAAAGCTATCCGGCTTCGTGTACTGGGGTATGGTCACCTACGTCGGATGTTGAGGGGCGGCATAGCAGGGGTTCAGTAAAAATACATTAAACAAGACATCAAGCATTGCCAAACCTATTTCAAAATCGTGTTGTGACTAACCTTCTGCTGTTGGTGACTGATTCTGAACGTTAAGCTGAAAGTGAAGAAAAGAAAGACTTAAGGACTTTGACAGACACAAAAAATGCAACACAATATTACGTGGGGTTTCCAGTTTCTTTTTAGGCCCCAAGGGCAGGTACAAAGATGATACGATATTGCAAGCATTTCTTGCCGGTTTAGTTGAAAAAATTATTAAAAGAACACACATCGCGTAAACAATGCTGAACATGTTACACTCCAAACCATAAAGTTAAAGTTATACAAATGACATTATAGAATGCAAAGCTACACAGAAAGCAGTTGCAAAGCAGTATGAACTTTTCAGTCTATGGTTTTAAAAATGGCTTATAAAAAATATAAAATATTCAAGGGTGCTGTAGATAATAGCAGAAAATTTTTTAAAGGGGAAAAAACGCACTAAACATAAGGAAATTCAATCTAACCTTTGGATAATCTTTGTAGAGGTCCCAGGAAATGGGCATGCTGTTTGGAAGCACATTGTATCCTTCCTTATAGAGGTCGAAAACCCGAGGACATGCCAAACGAGGTGACTGTTGAGCTCGTCGAAGAACATGAAAGAGGGAGCGCAAACTTTTTCTTTAGCTTTGGAACAAAAATTCTTTTTTTTTCAAGTTTTTGCACTTCACGATCGTTAGTCAACAAAAATTGAGTATAAAAGTCCTCATACTACTATAGAAGAAGACAGCCACTCATGTGTTTATTCTTTTTATCATTCAAATTTTTGAGGAGCTCTTGGAATACTACATATCGATCAATACGCACGCCATGTATTAGCCTTTTGTTTATCCTTTTTAGCTTTGGACTTCATGGAAATTTTTGCATTGAAAAAAAACAACCAAAACTATATATAAACTTCCGTGAACATACAAGAAACCAGGGACCAATGAGAAAAAATCTTGAGCAATGTGATACCATCTTGATTGAGGGTAATGTAGAATTCTTGGAAGTTTTTGCATTGAAAAAAACAACCAAAACTACAGTCTTATCATGCATAATAAAAGCTGGAATATTCTTTCTTTATTCTTCAAAAATCGCAAGATTTTAGCCCTATATTTCTATAACCCATAATGCTTATAGAAAACATGTGTATAATATAATTTTTTCTTTGCGCTAAATTAAAACTAAAATTTTCGTTCCAAACACTATACACGCTTTCGCTTCTTACCTTAACAGGCGATGCACGTGACCCGGGTGGAGAGACCGACTGTTCTCCTTGTCCATTCTCAGCTGATCCTTCTGACTTTTCATCTTTCTCTCCGATGATATTTCCCTTTTTCTTCTTAAGCTTTGCAAGAAGCGAGGATTCTCTTTCTGGGAAGGGTGGCATCTCTTCCAAAACTATCAATAAAAAAATTAGTCAAAAGATTGAATACAAATTCTGGTGCACGTACCCGATTAGGCTTCATGAATGTGACCTCCCGTCAATAAAAAGACAATGAGAAACGCGGTTTATAAGTTATGTACCAAAAATTGTTCTTTGAACACAAGAACAACAAAGTATTAAGATTCTACTACAAGGTATGAAGTAAGATTTTGTAGAGGTCAGTAGTTTTAAAAATTATACAAATATTTGTCTATTAATTATACCAATATTTGTCTATTAATTATACAAATATTTGTCTATTAATTATACAAAAATTTGTCTATTAATTATTTCTTTTAAAGCAAATATCTTTCGTCGAACTGCGCTTTCCTTGTTAAAATAAATTTTTTATCCCTGAATACCTTTCATTTAAAAACTGAAACCTTTATGTTCCAAAGTACTTTGATTGAAATATGAAATACACCAATTTTGATGGTAATCGCATTGTAATCAAAAGTGGGTCTACTTTTTGGAGTTCCCCTTTTAAACGTTTCTAGAGGATGTATCCCAACATAACCACGTTTTTGAATCTGGTTCCAATCAAATGTCTTTAACAGTAAAACGTAATAAGCACAGATGCTCAAAAAGCCAAAAAACTTACCCGTAGCAAGGACGTCTTGGGTAGCTACTGAACTAAGCTGTAAATATTCTAGAGCTCTTTGCTGTAATTCTGTGTCTGCATTTTTCAAATTTGTATCGCTTTTTAAAACCTAGAGATAAAACTAGAAAATGTTATGCACTGTCCTTAAAAACGTGTTTGAAAATCTTAAACTTATGGACAAAGCTGCAACCGAAATGCAAAAGAGGATGTTAATGGGAAGCGAAAATATCGTTCGTAGGGTCAATTCTGGCCTCAGACAAGGCAAAGGAAATGACTAATTTACTTATACCTGTGTTGTTTGTTAACTAGCAAATTTGGTAGTTAAATTTTATTTGGCTAATTATATGTATTTCATTAGCTATTGAAAATAATAATAATAATAATAATAATAATAATAATAATAATAATAATAAT
>RDPX01000107.1:1825100-1837150 GCA_003991215.1 Morbakka virulenta | reverse complement strand
CTAAGCTAATTCATTGGAAGTTGTGCGAAAAGTATGGACTTGACAAGAAGGGAAAATGGTACGAACATTGCCCAGAGGGAGTAGTAGAAAATGATAAAGTGAAATTATTGTGGGACATGAATATCCAGTGCGACAACGTAGTTGAGGCTAGGAGACCTGATTTGGTATTGGTAGAGAAAAAGACGAAGTCATGTATAATCATTGATGTTGCGGTTCCAGGAGATAATAGGGTGCATGACAAAGAAAATGAAAAAGTTGAAAAATACCAAAACCTAAAGAGGGAATTGATAAGACTCTGGTCTTTGAGAAAAGCGCTAGTTGTACCAGTGGTAATAGGTGCTATGGGATGCGTAAGCAAAGATTTCAATGGATGGATGGAAAAACTAGATATTGAAGTAGGTGTTGGGGTGGTACAGAAAACAGCCTTGTTGGGAACAGCCAGGATACTTCGAAAAGTATTGGAGATGTAAGGTGAAAGAAACCTCTTGGCCATTGGCTGCTAGTTGTGGCTAGCCCAAGAGATGTTATTCGGCAAAAAGAACAGCCTGTGCAAAATGAGAAAATAATAATAATAATAACAACGGGTATACGGGTCATGGAGACCTCACGGGGATAGACTCCCCTCCCTTGCATAGTCGTGGACTGCCCTTTGGCAAGGCACTGCACCCACTTAGCCTCCCCTATCCGGGTTACAATACTGCTGCCTTGCAGACCTTTCGACAGTAAAAGGCTAAGGGAGCCAACCCCTACAGAAAAATGGATAAGGGAGGAAAAACCCCGACAGAAAAAACACCACTCACATTTTTTTCATGATGAACTTACAAAGACATAGAAACTCAAACGGCGTGAATGGTTCATCTGGCCAGGCTAGATGCATCTCGCCCCGTAGTGATGTTGTGGTGAACTAGGCACGTCACGACGGTCAACCTGTTACTGGCAAAACTAGAAGGAGATACTCAAGAGAGGACAACAGGGCCATCATAGAATGTTACTATGCCAATCAGCCTAGTCTGATTGGATATAGACAGAGAATGGTTGATCAAGTGAGAAATATCCTAAAGCGAAAGTGGTTTACGGAAGAGGAACTTGATGAGATCAGGGAAAGCGTGTTGCAAGAAAGGGAGCGAACAGATGAGAATATAAAAGAGAATGAAAGGGATGAAGACCATATTGTCGAGACACCACCGAAAATAGTGAGAGAACCAACTTCTGAATCACAGAAAGATCTGATAGAGAGAATCATAAGTGAATGTCATCAGCTAGCTAGTGATCGACCGAGACTGATAACCCTTAGACATAATGAAAGGAGCAAGATCATGAGTGAAGTTAAAACAGATTTATAAGGTACTGGATTGTGTAGAGATAAACAACATCACTGAGTTGAATGACACCATCATGGCTTGTGCCAAAATCATTTCGCAAAAGTTGACAAAGGACGTAGACCAGAGACAGTCTAAGAGTGTGCCGAGGTGGAAAACACGGCTGCAGAAGAACATTAAGGGCATAAGAGCAGATTTAAGTAGAGTTGTCGAAAGTAAAGGTAGAGATTATGACGATCATATGAGAGTGAGGCCAGAGAAAAAATACAGAATCAAAAACAAAGGGCATGATGTGGTAATTGAAGAGTTGAAACAAAACCTAAGAGCGGTAAGCAAGAAGATAAAGAGATACACGGAAAGAGTATTACAGTACAACCAGAACAGAAAGTTTGTCAACAACCAGAAACGGATTTATCAGGACCTACAAGGAGATGGAAACAGCACCGGCGGAGAGGCACCAGATCAGGAAGAATTTAGAGTGTTTTGGCAAGGCATATGGAATGAAGAGACCAAGCATAACACCAATGCGGAATAGATGAACAGAGTACAAGATAAACTGGAGCATGCGGAAAGGCAAGGAAATCTGTAGATCTGAGTATCACTGAGTAAGATGTTAAGAAGATGGTAGGAAAAGTTCCCAACTGGAAGTCTCCGGGCCCTGGTGGAGTACACGGATTTTGGATAAAGAACTTGACGAATCTGCATAAGGTGATGGGAACACATCTATAGAAGTGTTCGGAAGATGGGAATGTCCCTAAATAGATGACATCAGGGAGAACAACCTGGAAATCACCGACCTATCACATGCTTACCACTTATGTGGAAAGTGTTGACAGGTATCCTTGCTGAGAAGTTGTATGAACACCTGTCTGATCAGGATGTTATTGGGGAAGAACAGAAAGGCTGTACCAGGAATTCAAGGGGCACCGAGGGCCACCTTATGCTGGACAAGGCAATTCTACGTGACTCATAGAAGAGAAGCACTAATCTAGCTGTATGTTGGATCGACTTTCAGAAAGCACATGACTTGATACCACACTCATGGATCTTAAAAACAATGGAGATAACTGGAATGGCAAAAAATGTGATCGAACTGATAAGAAACAGCACGCGGTCCTGGAACACTGAGCTAGAATACGTCGGGGAAAAGATTGCGGAGGTACACATAAGGAGAGGGGTTTTCCAAGGAGATTCTTTGTCCCCTCTCTTCTTTAAGACTGTTCTCATACCGCTGTCGATACATAAGGGTTACGAATTCCGACAAGGCAGAAAGGTAAACCATCGTCTCGACATGGATGATCTGAAGCTTTACGGGAAGTCGAAATCAGAGTTAGAGGCCCTGGTGAGCACTGTCAGAATATTCACAAGTGATATACGGATGAAATATGGATTGCAGAAATGTGCCACGTTGGTGATGAGAAGAGGAAAGTAGATTAAAGATGAAAGAATCGGGATGACAGATGGACAGTTGATAAAAGATTCAGGGGAGGAGTCTTACAAGTATCTAGGAATACTGGCGGCTAATAAGATGAAAATGGAAGACATGAAAGAGCAAGTCAGAAAGGAGTATTACAGAAGGATAAGAAAAGTGTTGGAGTCAAAACTGAATGGAGGTAACATAATCAAAGCGATGAACACGTGGGCAGTGGCAGCAGTGTGGTACACAGCCGGGATACTCGATTGGACTGTTGATGAGCTAAAGGAGATGGATTGAAAAACAAGAAAGCTGATGACGATGAACCGTGCACTCCGCCCAAAAGCAGATGTGGAGAGACTGTACGTGAGCAGAATTGAGGAAGGTAGAGGAATGGTATCGATCGATAAATGTTTAAGGACTGAGGAGTAGAGTTAGTCGGATTACATAAAGAGAACAACGATGAATGACGACTCAATGCTGGAGAGTTTTGTGAAAGAAAGAACTGCGACAAGAATTTAAGAAGGAAAAAGTGGCTGAGATGATAGAAGGATGGAAAGAGAAACCTTTACACGGTCAGTACCCCAAGAAAGTACAGGAAAATGAAATATTTTCTTGGAATTGGTTAAAAGCTGGATGGTTGAAAAAAGAAACCGAAGGACTACTGCTAGCCGCCCAAGATCAGTCACTCCCAACGAGGAATTATAAAGTAAAGATAATGAAAGAACAGGGAAGTAAGATGTGTCAGATGTGTGGTGCAAGGGAGGAAACGGTGATGCACATACTAGGTGAATGCGAGAAGCTGGCACGGGGTCAATTTAAGAAGAGACATGACCGTGTTGCCTCAATCATCCATTGGGAACTGTGTGACCTCCATGGATTCCAGAGGAGCAAAAACTGGTGTGATCACCGAGCTGAACCAGTGTTGGAGAATGATAATGTCAAACTCTTATGGGATTTCAACACACACACTGACAGGGTAATTAAAGCTCGGNGCGATGAACACGTGGGCAGTGGCAGCAGTGTGGTACACAGCCGGGATACTCGATTGGACTGTTGATGAGCTAAAGGAGATGGATTGAAAAACAAGAAAGCTGATGACGATGAACCGTGCACTCCGCCCAAAAGCAGATGTGGAGAGACTGTACGTGAGCAGAATTGAGGAAGGTAGAGGAATGGTATCGATCGATAAATGTTTAAGGACTGAGGAGTAGAGTTAGTCGGATTACATAAAGAGAACAACGATGAATGACGACTCAATGCTGGAGAGTTTTGTGAAAGAAAGAACTGCGACAAGAATTTAAGAAGGAAAAAGTGGCTGAGATGATAGAAGGATGGAAAGAGAAACCTTTACACGGTCAGTACCCCAAGAAAGTACAGAAAAATGAAATGTTTTCTTGGAATTGGTTAAAAGCTGGATGGTTGAAAAAAGAAACCGAAGGACTACTGCTAGCCGCCCAAGATCAGTCACTCCCAACGAGGAATTATAAAGTAAAGATAATGAAAGAACAGGGAAGTAGGTTGTGTCAGATGTGTGGTGCAAGGGAGGAAACGGTGATGCACATACTAGGTGAATGCGAGAAGCTGGCACGGGGTCAATTTAAGAAGAGACATGACCGTGTTGCCTCAATCATCCATTGGGAACTGTGTGACCTCCATGGATTCCAGAGGAGCAAAAACTGGTGTGATCACCGAGCTGAACCAGTGTTGGAGAATGATAATGTCAAACTCTTATGGGATTTCAACACACACACTGACAGGGTAATTAAAGCTCGGTGACGGCAATCATAGACATCGCTGTCCCTGGGGGATTTTCGGGTCAAAGAGAAAGAATCTGAGAAGATTGAGAAATACCAGGATCTGGCACTGGAGATAACCGCATGTGGAAGACATCTACCAAAGTGATCCCCATAGTGATTGGAGCTCTCGAAGCCAAGTACAGAATTCAGGACTGGATTGCTTGGAGATGACACGGCACTGTTGGGCTCGGCCAACACCATAAGAAAGGTGCTGTCCATCCTAGAGGAACAAGGTCGATGGTAGAAAGACAAACCAGTTACTACTATGCTGTTATTCATTTATAGTAATATAATAATATAACAACATAATAATAACAAAAATTAATAAATAATAATAATTATAATAATATAATATCTTCAAGGTAGGAAATATTGCACTACATCAAATCTGTAACGAGCTTAGCCCAGATCTGACCGCGATTAACCAACTTGTTTATGCAACAGGTAAAGTACTTCAACAAAGATGTTGTGTTAGGACGAAAAGAAAAAGAACTAAGGCTAAGAAAGCAAATAAACCAAAATGGCAGGTAAAAAGTGATAAGGAAATTGTGCAGTATCGAAAAGAAATCTCTATATTAGAAGAAATGCAAAAAGATAAAGAATTAAGATCTGTAAAGGCTAAAAACAAAAGCCATATTCCCGCCATAGAGGAAGAGCTAAAACAAAATCTCCAAGTTACGGCCCAATGTTTAAGCAGGTTCGTTAATCGCAATACGTTTTATAGGCAAAACAAAATATTTGAAACTGATACCAAAAAGTTCTATCGTGAAATTGGTAAATCTGAGATCTGTGTTGATGAAATACCAGTGAGAGAAGAGGTTCGTAGTTTTTGCAATAACATCTGGGGAAATGACAAAGGGTGCAATGAAAATGCCGTATGGTTAGAACATCTACAGGATTCCACTAAAGGCATCCCCGAACAAAAATCGGAGAGCTTGACTGTTGAAGAAATTGTAAAGGGTCTCAAGAAATCTCACAAGTGGAAATCTCCGGGTATTGATCAAATCCCCAACTTTTGCCTCAACACTCTCCATGCAGCACACTCGAGATTAGCTCAGAATTTTAACCGAATATTAACAGAATATTAACAGAACCAGACCCAACACCTGAATGCTTGTGTCACGGCACAACGTACCTGCTTGCTAAAAATAATGATACTGGAAACCCTAAGAACCACAGACCCATATCGTGCCTTACAACAACCTATAAACTGCTAACTTCAATTCTTACCGAGAGAACTTACACTCACATGGAGGACCATGACATCTTTCCCGTTGAGCAAAAGGGTTGTCGTAAAGGCTCATACGGCTGTAAAGACCAGCTATTGATCAATAAAATGATACTAGAAAATGCGAAGTCAAAACACAAACATTAAAGTACAGCATGGGTAGACTATAAAAAGGCGTTTAATAGTGTCCACCATCCTTGGATCTTACGTTGTTTAGAACTGTTTAAAATCTTTCCTATAAGATTCCATTTCACATTTCCGTGCCTTTAATTTTTACATTCTCCCGAACTGCAAAATGGTACTATGTTCAAACTTAAAAGGATGTATCCAGCCTTTTAGTCTTATTAATATATATTGTTTACATTTATACAAGATTTAAATATCAGGTCAAAAAATGACTGTCCTGAAGCGTGTATGGGCATTTCAAATAAAAATATTAAATAAAATAACATAATATGAAACAGGGCTGGAAAATCTTATTTCTGAGACAGGATGAAACGTTATTGCCGAGCACCACAAAATATAAATGGCGACCATTAAAGGATTTGCAGCCAGAATACGTGTGCCCAACAAAAACACCGAAAAAAAAATTCTACGGAAAGACAAAGACTTTTGATAATGCTAAAGAAATGGAGTAAACCTGAGCTATATGTCATTCCATTTCACACTCTGAGCCAAGTCGTCAAGTCTTTGTGGGCTACCAAGAAACACAAGTACACATTCCCCCAAAACGTATCATTAACGCCATCGTCTAAATAAATGTCGTCCAGCCGCTGCAACTAACCCCTCAAAAATACAAACCCTTGTTTAATTACCTCTTGAATATTGCTTTTAATTTCCGGGAAGAGATTAATGAACTTGATGTATGTTGATAGGAGTAACGCTTTGGTTGATGAATGTACAAGCGGAAATTTAGTATGAAGAAGGCTGAACTGCACCATCGGACTAAAACGAGAAAATGTATTTTACAGTTATGATGTGAAGGCTTAAATGCAAAAAGCTCTACAGCACAGACACGCCTAATTTCTTCCCTCCCATTTTTCAATCACAATTCTTTTCATACTTGTTTACTTTTCCATTTCTTTCAAGAACCCTTTAACTTTCCCTTCAAAATGTCTCTGTTAAATCCGTTTTCTGAAGTTCATTTTTACTGTTCCCAGTTTAAAAGAAACTAGTTTTTGCATCGATATGTTACTAGCGTCGTGTCCCGTCCCTTTTTTATCACTGCTACTCTTATTCTCTCTGTTCATTTGCTAGTTTCTTTGGTGGTACATTGTCTTCGTCCTGTCTATACAAGAACCTATTTTTAATACCCGTTATTTTGGCGTTTATTTCTCAAGGGGCACTGCCAAAAACGAATCAAAGACAATATTGACAACAAACTGTCCCCTTTCCATAACCAAATACAGTTAAAAAAGAATAGCCAAAAACTCTAAACACCACTCATCTGCTGTTTATATCTTCTTAAACTTGATACGACAATTTTGCTTTATAAAAACAGTAACGTCCTTCAGAAGGTTAAATCAGGTAATGCCTTCGCCTTTCCAGCAGTGACGTATAAGTATAATTGGTGTAAGAAGGCCCTTGTTAATAAAAATACAGATAAATGAAGAATAAACAAGTAAATAAAGTCCCCACTATTGTCAATAACACTTTGTATATATTTTAAATGTTCTTTTGCTTATTTCCTACCCTCAGACAATGCCCTGCTTGGAGCAGTGGGAGACTAATAGCTAAATGGCATATGACGCCAACCAATAGCCTTTCTATTCAGGAATCTTATCCCAATTGGGAAATCGAGCTGGAAAACTCTTAGTTACAGTACAACTGCACTACACCCTAAGCAACGGCTCATCAGCAGGCCATCAGCAATAGTCTGAGCTGTTTAAATGCAGTAAACTACCTTGATCGTGGATCTCCTGCAATAAGGTTACCAAATTCTCCCATTATATATCCGCCAACTTTTATCATATTTTCGTGGCAGTCATGGGACTGAAGTGCTTCAAATACAGTCTTTGCTGCATAGCCTTGGATATCATCCCGATTGATAATTACCTGGATGACTCGATACCAGACCTTAAAAAACAAAACACCAAAGCTGAAGTTATAAAAAGTCTCCAGGAAATGTGTAAAATAAATTTAATTTGTTCAGCTATAGCATCAAGTAACAATTGTCCTAACAAGTCATAATAAACTAATTATTTTACATACTTTTTTAATTTTTAGGTTTTATTACACTATATTATGTTATATTATATCATATTATGTTATATCATATTATATTACATTATATCATATTATATCATGCTATATTATATTATATACTATATAACATTTAACTAAATTTTATGTGATGTCATGTCATATTATGCCATATTAATATCACTGAGAGGGTCCCCATAAAAACATCTACAAAATATACAAATGTAACAATTTATGCCTGTATCTGTGGTATAGTTTTAAAAATTACAGGGGGTTTAAACCAGGCAACAAGTGTCCTCATTTTTGGTAGATGTGGAATACTTTTCTACACGAGTATACTCTCCTGTACGTATGTATTGCAACCCAACTGTAAAGGATACAACGGGAAAACCAAAGTATTTTTCCCAGTTCCTTACCGATTACCTTTAAATAATTAATCATGGTACAGAACTGTGTTAATGTTAAATTTCAACCTCACAAAGTAGAAAATTTAACTATTGCACAGTCAATAAAAAAAATTCTTCTTTCATCC
This sequence comes from Morbakka virulenta, assembly GCA_003991215.1. Taxonomy (NCBI): domain Eukaryota; kingdom Metazoa; phylum Cnidaria; class Cubozoa; order Carybdeida; family Carukiidae; genus Morbakka; species Morbakka virulenta. The sequence continues at coordinate 1,828,656 of RDPX01000107.1, read as the reverse complement.
TCAGGAATCTATCATTAGTTATTATTCTCCACATATAGGATCGTTTTCTTACCAAAGCGCTCAAAGAAAAGTGTTTTTTAGTAAAAGGTGTATGTGTTCCTCGGATCTTCATCCACATAATATGACATGGTTCCACATCAAATATGTAAGTCACCGAAGCTTGGTAAAATATTAAGCTCATTGTTGCTCTTAAGCGGAAGTTGTATAACAGCTGTTTTTACAAGCCTTTGCCAATGTTAATTATTTAAATATGCAAACTTCCTTAAAATATCCACATTTGACCAACAAATAAAAAGGAGGCTGAAAAAGATTTCAAAAAAGGGTAAAATTTGAATGGTGAGGGATCGAGTAAGGTAGGCGGGGAAAAGGGGGGACGCAAGGGAGGGGAACGAAAAAAACTATGAAAAAAGTGCTAAAAGCTCTTAGCAATAGTATTTCATATAGTTACTGAACAAGCACGTATCATTTGTAAGTTTTCAGAAATAGAATAAATTGTTTGAGGTTTATGGAAGTAAATGTGCAAAAGTGTCAGTTATCTCATTATGATTGAAGAGTGATTCCGGAGCAACTCTCAAAAATATATTACGGGCAGGGGCTGCAAAAAGTGTCGGAATATTGGAAATTTTAACAAAATTTTTGGTTATTCTTTATTTACACGTAATGCAATTTTTTTAGTAACTCTTTGTCAATGTGGTGTTTACGAAAAGGCATTATTCAGTGATGGACTGAGGGCTCATCTGGTAACCAGGTCCATTTTTGAGGAGCCACAAAAGGCAACTTTGGTGGTTTGATCATGTTAAATGGGGTGATATTGGCAGCTAAATGGCACAAGTACCTACCCTAGAAAAGTGATACAAGAGCAGGGCCACGTGGGCCTTACAAAATCTGGAGAACATGTGTTTAAGGAAGATCTACGTGTGAAAGAAATTTATCAAAAGGCTGCGCACAATCAATCTGAATAAAAATCTGCAATTTCAATAAAAAGTCAATGCATGTCAGTAATGATGATGGTGATGATGATGATAATGATGATGATGGTATTGGAAGACGACTTTGTTCGCAGTTGTTTCAACCGACTCATTTACTGTTGGCCCTTAAGGTAAAATGCTAAACTTTCTGTATTGGTCTAGTTTAACTCTATTTATAACTTTATTTCAATAGTCAATGCATTTCTGGGGAGAATCTGGGGAAAACAAGGTATTCGGAATTGAGAACTTATACAATCCATGAACTACCAACTGACCCAATCCCAAAACAAACAAGAATGAACATAGTATCCAATATTCATACCTCTTCACCAACAAAGTCACCTCCAACACGAATCAACTCCAGGATTTTATCAACATACCAAGAATAATCAGTAGCATACTTTTCGGCTAATATTGCAATTTTCAGAACCTTTAAAATTACAAAACCAAGATAAAATAAAATAAAATATAATATAATATATAATATAATATATAATATAATATATAATATAATATATAATATAATATAATATGATATAAAACAAAATCAGTTTAATACAAAAGACAATATTAGTTAACTTTGAAAACGAAAAACAGGAAAATTAAAAAAATATTGTGTATTAATTAAAAAACAATTCAGAAGGAAAGCTAATATCTGCTGAGTCTTCTTCGGATAATCACATTACACGCCTAGTTAGATGCACGTACATACATAATGGTGGGTAAAAGGAAATAACATATTAGTTAAAACAAGCAATCTTACCAGCTCTTCCCTAATTGAATAATCAGCTTGTTTAAGATAATCCAACATTTCCGACACAATTTCTACGGCGTTGCTATTGTCGCACATTGCATACAAGAGATCCACTGCTCTCTGCCGAACACTAACATCTCTTTCAGTCTGTAAAATAATCCTCATATATTAAACAAAGTTAAAACAGGTATTAAAACTATTGGCTACAAGATAAGTAGAATCTTCTCTGCGTCCATATTTTCATACTGTTACTCTCAAAACGAATTTCATTTACTATTACAGAACACAGAACAATAATTTTCAAAAATTATTAATTGGCACCCAAAGCAAAGTTTATGTGCTCAATCTAAAAGATAATTTTAATATATTAAAAAGTTTAAAAGGCATTAAAACTATTGCTTTAAAGATAAATACAGTTCCTTTCTGCATTCATTCTTTCATACTGTTAGTCTGCGAATTTCATCTACTATTACAATATAGAGAACCGCAATTTTCTAAAATGATTAATTCCCAACCAAACCAACGTTGATGTATTTATTCTAAAAAGTAGTTTTCAGATATTAAAAATTAACAAAAGCATGAAGACTTTTACTTAAAAGATTAATACAATTTCTTTTTCTATAAGCATCTTTTGATACTGTTACTTTCAATGCAAATTTCATCTGCTATTACACAACCTAGAACCATAATGTCATGAAATGATTAATTCGCACCCAAAGCAAAGTTCATGTATTAAATCTAAAAAATAATTTTCAGATATTCAAAATTAATAATAATAATACAAAATAATACATAAAAATAATAAAATATTAATACAATAATTAATACACAACATAGAACCAGAATGTTCTAAAATGATTAATTGACGCTCAAGAGCAACGTTGATGTATTTAATCTAAAAAGTAATTTTCAGATATTCAAAAATAACAAAAGCATGAAAACATTTGCTAAAAAGATCATATTTTTTCTATATGTAATTTTTGATACTGTTACTTTGAATGCAAATTTTATCGACTATTACACAATAGAGAACCATAATGTTCTGAAACGATTAATTCGCACCCAAAGCAAAGTTGATTTATTTAATCTAAAAAGTAATTTTCATATATTAAAAATTAACAAAGGCATGAAAACTTTTGCACAAAAGATTAATATAATTTTTTTACTATATGCATTTTTTGATACTGTTACTTTGAATACGAATTTCATCTGCTATTACACAATCCTCCTCCTCCTCATGTGCCGTGTCCTTGCAGAACGTAGGCGGTCATGCTTCTCCACAGGATCCTATTCTTGGTCTTCTCCAGCATTTCCTTCTCGCTGACTCCGGTCCATGTTGACAAACTTTTCATGAATGTTGTTCTTTGTCTTCCTCTTCCTCTTTTACCGCAAATTTTACCAGTAACAGCCAAATTTTCCAAGCCTTCTTTTCTCATTACATGTCCTAGGAACGACAGTTGTCTCTTTCTGATGGTTTTCAGGAGTCTCCTGCTATAATTAGCTCGTCTTAGTACTTCATCATTACTAGTGTGTTCCGTCCAGGAAATTCTCAACATTCTGCGCAACATCCACATTTCAGTAGCGTTCAGTCTTTTCTCCAGGTCTGACGTCAGTGTCCAACTTTCACAGCCGTAGGTCAGGACAGGTAAGACATAGCAGTTGAGGATTCTCACCCTGGTATCTATGGAGATTGATCGGGATTTCAGAATCTTTGACATACGCACAAACACCTCCTTTGCCATAGCTACTCTTCTCTTTACTTCCGTTACACTTCTGCCGTCTGAATTAAGCATGCTTCCAAGGTAGTTGAACTTATTCACCTGCTGTATCCTTT
>RDPX01000107.1:1798048-1818972 GCA_003991215.1 Morbakka virulenta | reverse complement strand
TCCATCCATCCATCCATCCATCCATCCATCCATCCATCCATCCATCCATCCATCCATCCATCCATCCATCCATCCATCCATCCATCCATCCATCCATCCATCCAACCAATTCAATTTTGTCTGACTATGAAAATGAGAAAATGACCATAAAAAGAACTAGAGGAAGATCCCGATGAAAAAAAGAAGACGACGGCGAATTTCAACAGGAGCAATGGGTTTTGGATAAGCCAGTCTGTAATGCATATAAAAATGCAGAATATTAGCAACAAGTACAAAGCTTACAAACATAATGGGTCAACGTTATGGTGATGAGAGATGACAAAGACTCAGTTAGTGCTTCTCAAGAGTACCTGAAAATAAAGACTCTGGTATTATTTTTGACCGTTTGGAAATTCCTTGGCTAACTAAAGACATCTAATCATTATTAGCAACGGTACAGCAGCCCTTGAGTTACACTAAGGCTGATTTCATTCCCTGACTTCAGTTCCCTTATTTCAAAAGTATTAACTCTTCCAACTATACAAGAACCGTAATGCAATGTAATTACCTCAGATTTGATTCTCTGTGTGTTAGATACTGTCCTAATTGATTGCATGATCGTATTAATAAGTGCTGATCACTATAGAAAAAAAGAAAGAAAAATTCCACATTTTTCAAACGTCAAGATTTCATCATAAGTAAGATCTACTAGTTAATTTTAAACTAATTCATAAGAAAGATCTATGTTGTTAAATGCATCTTATTGTTACATTATGCGCAGACAAGTTAAATATAAATAATAATGCAAGATCATCGATTTTTCAATACCAATGAGTAAAGTATATCGTTAACAGAGGGAGGGAGGGAGAAAGAGGGAGAAAGAGGGAGAGGGAGGGAGAGGGAGAGAATATATCAGACCATTTATTAATTTAATAATGTTTCAACAGGTTCATTGTATCAGTAAACTAGAATTTTTTGGTCACTTCTTTCTTTCAGCATTACGATGGTTTAAGCGAAGAAGAAAAAGCTGCTTTTTGTGTTTCCCGAGAGCCTTTAATTCACCAGGTCTCTTTAAACCCAATTGGTCAGGGTAACAAAGTTAGGAGGTATTGCGATAAACTCCAACGTAAAAGTTGCCTGTATTTAGTATAGAGTTTGGATTGGGATGATAAAAATTCAGAAATCAAAGCAGCATTCATTTTCCCTGGCGTGGTATTATTCTGATGTAATATATTAATGCCAATCATATTGGAGATTGCCTTAGTAGTAATTATATTGACAACAATAAGTTAAACAGTAGCAATGTCAATGGGAAACAGCTGATGGGATATTGGTAGTGGTATAATGGCGATAAATCTGGTGATGTCGATGATGATGATGATAATGATGGTGATGATGATAAAGATGAAAAAAGTAAAAAGGAATAACAAGAATGAAAAAAACAGAAGAAAAAGAAGAAAAAGAAGAAGAAGAAGAGGAAGAAGAAGGAGGGGAAAAGCGAAGGAAAAACAAACAAACACAGGAGCGGTCAGGGCTAACTTTGTCACTCATTCTAAAACCATAACAAACATACATCTACATTCATATACGATCAATCAAAATAAAGTCACATACCAATCCATATGAATAATCAAACTGATAGCTTCAAAGAGTACTGCATTTTTGGCATTTGAATGTTGAACCTTCTTCGATTTGGGTGCTTCCTACAAACAAAAATCACACCTGAGTTACGAAAAAATTGACTCTTTATGGTGTGCAACATAATGGTGGGAAGAAAGAATAAATCAAAGTTCAATAGTCTTTAAATGAATGCCCATCTTACTTCAAGCAAAAGCATGTTTTTATGGAATTTCGCACAGTCTAAACGAAAGAAAGGTAAACATTCCATTTAATTACCCTGGTCTTAAAATTTAGGAGCCGACGCACTCGAAAAATTCAGGTGTAACAAACCAGAATGATATTCTAAGTAGAGAATTAGGTACATTTCATCTACAAATAGTATGTTGGTTAATAAGCTGTTTACGAACAATATTGATAACAGCTCATTAAAAACTTGAAGTATACACCAGAAACAGTCTTAAACATGTGTAATCGCTTGATATCCCAATGCCAGGGCATAGGTGATTAGCCGAGTCTTAATCTAAAAAAGCTTGGACCTATCATGATTTGGGGGCCTGACTGAATGATGAGAGCCACAGCAGCTCTTGCAAATACATGTTGAGGTAATTGAAATTATTTTCTTTATTTTACGTTATTATAAAGTGTTCTAATTCTATATCAGATAACATCGTTGCCTAAGTAAGTCGTCTCAATGTATAACTTCTTGCCCGATTTTTATACTTTGTATGTGTATAAATAAATATCATGCAGAGTGCTCCATGTAGTTGAAAATACTACTGAGCGCGGCAATAAGTACACAAGCAAAAGAAGGCCAACTACAGTTCCGTTGTTATTTTAAGTTCCTGGTATTGTATTCACCGTCTTAGTCAGTTGCCCGATGAAAGCAATGTAAGAAACTTGAGGTAGCAACAAAACTGCAGTTGTTTTCTTGTGTTTGTATACTTATATGTAAAGACACCGGTTAGGTGCGTATCTGCACAGAGGGGGCCTTACGTTACAAGAACCGAGCTGTAATATTTGGGTGCAAGAAAAACAACTACTGTTTTGTGCTAGTACAAATTTCACGCATCCTCTTCGATCTTTAGCCATTTCTACATGATAAAATATTCATTATACAGCACAAGTTATTGAACAAATAGATCCTTTGAGATTAGTTATTAGTGTTATAATTTACTAGCAAAAAATAATTTTGATGGTGGCACTTTGTAATCAATTCTTCTCCTGTTAAGAATGTGATAATGCTAACCTTCTTTCAGAGACATCAATTGCAATTTTTTGAGATATTATAATAGCTTGCCGAGGATTTCAAAATTGACTATTCAATTCTAAGCGGAGGCTTATTATTATCTTTTAGCTTCCAAAAATAATTTGATAATGTAGTCTTCTTTCTGTATGTACTGTTAAGACTTAAAATGGTTTCCATACTGTGGTTTTCATTCGTCTGCGCTCAATCAAATATAGATTTTATTGGGCGCATTTTGAGAAGTAACTTTTGCCTTATAAATTGCGTCCCATTTCCGGCATTTTCCTTTCAATGGGCATTGACCTTGTCGTCCACAGTTACATTTCTGGTTTTCATTGGTGTTACACGACAGCAACTTTCTATTGTGTGACCTTATGATCGGTTATAAACTGCTCGTGCAAAACTATAACTAGCTTTTGCGGTGTTTTTGCTAAAGATTTTGTGAAACTTTAGCCGAAAGTGTTTGTCTATTAAGGGCAGAAATTTCTTCCCAATATTGGTTGTTGTTTTTCTTAGCTTTAATTTTAAGGATACTTTAATCTACCGCCAGTTGTTCAAAGCTTGCTAATACCAGTGTTTAGTTTTACTGAATAATTTTTCATTGCTTAAATCACTAGATAATCTGTCCGTGCCTGATGGTGATAAGTGTTTTAGAATATTTCAGGGATGGTCTGTAAAGACCTCGTTTAACTGTTTAAAGACCAGGATCCCGATATAAAAATGGCCACCAATTTGAAGCGAGTCGACTTCCCTGACGTCATACTCGACCTTTCAAATAAAACATACCGTCCTTACAAAAACCCCCCAAATAAACGGTAATTTGCTGTGCAAGCGCACATGGGGTCAAACCATTGAAATGACAGTGCTTATAGTCACTGACGCCAGTTCGATTCCACCCCGAAAGACTCTACGGTTTCATTATATTCTCCTTTATATTTGTTTATAGAATTTACTTCAGTTAAATTTTATAAAATGGCGACACACCCAGGTCTTAATTTACTCTACCTTTATTTCAGGTTGATATAAGGCCGGACTTTTTGAGTACCGAATGAGATATGCATATATACAACAACGGTTTTTCCTACATTGTTTTATCATAAACCCAAACCTCACAGAGATAATTAATGAATCCGGAAAACCATATGTGGTATTCTATTAACGTAATAGAAAAACTGGCTAGTCTCAAGATAGGAATAGAAAATGCGTCATATCACGCCAAGTAGTCATCAATCCATCCTCGGTGTTTTTTTCTTCGTCCTCTTTGCATTCAAGCCAACGTCATTATATACATTCATGCTATAGCAATTACTACTGCTAGAATCCCAGGCAGCATCGAGGACTTCTAATTATTATTGCTATTTCAGTTTAACCTCCGGTAATTCCAACATATGTTACTTTGACCGGGGGGGTGGAATTAGTGTCGGGATAAAGAAAATTTGATCAACTTGAACTCGTCAGCATTTCACGTAATGATAATGCTAATTAACACAAAATAATAAAGGCGACTTGTAATGACATTTGTCAGCACACAAAGCTTCTTAAATGGCATGTTATTAAAACAGTCTCACCTGAGCTTTGTTTAGTATAGTATCTAAGCATTCTGTGAGTTTGCTTAACTGTGCTGCGTCGTCTGTGTTAAAAAAACCCCGACAAAAACGAAACAGAAGTGTGATCATTTCGAGGTTACAAACAAGCAATCACGTTTGTAAAACTAAAATTGTTGGGAAAACACAACGATCAATAGTGTGTCAATAGTGATCAATAGTGATTGGGCACGGTGGTGATTAAATTCATTGTCCCAAATTGACTTTCTGGAACACATTTGTCGCGTTAATAACAAGAGGGCAAATATTTATTTCTAATAAAACAGTGGAAATTTTAATAGTTCATGTTGATCTTACCGAAAAAATCTTTTTTAATGTTTTCTGTTTTCTTCATTTGACCTGGTTTCACTGTAACAAGTACCTCGATTTTTTTTTTACCACTCACCATAATGCCTTTTAGTGGACTAACTACCTCTGCTTTTTCAATATTATTTTCCCTTTCTCTGAAGGTGTCACACCCAGTATGGCAAACCTACATGCTATGCCTTCCATATTTTGAACCAAGTCAGGCCTACCTGTCGCTCATCATGTTATCACGATATTCCTCCCGTATATTTCCTTTGATACTGAAACAGGTTGTCTGTAGTTAATTTACTTCCAGACTTCAATATCGTTATTTTGAGTTTTTTTATTTTGTCTTTTGGTCCGAGGATAATTTCATAGTTACTTCACTTATTAGAAACAGATTCTTAGTTACTGCATACTTATTTTTTCTGTCATTTTCTGTTTCACCAATGATACTTGATAGTCTAATCCAGTCAGACCACTCTGACGAAGCAATATTTAAACGTCATCCAAACAATAAAAATAGCAACATCAACACCAATATCAACAACAAATAAAAAAGCACACTAGAGCATGGAAGCTTCCCTTTGACAACATACACTTACATTTTTATGCACATAAGCAAGGTGGGCATCTGAAGTTGTAATAAATTAACAAAACCAATAAACAGATTTGACTTTAAGGAGTAACATTTAAGGAGTAACATTGATAAAATAACATAATTTACCATAAATAATAATAATTTATCAAAATCTTATACTACGAATAAAATTATGTTCATTTCAGTCGATAGAATCTCTGCTGGCACTGGATTAGACCTGGACGCCAAAAAGAGAAAACAAAAGTCAAGTGGGTTTTCATTATTGCGGAAAATAAGAGAATCGAAGAAAGCCCAGCACCCTCTGCGATGGAGTGAGGAAAACAAACAAGACTGTTGAAAGCCCACTACCTTTAGCACCTGGCTTTGGAAAACAAGTAGGAAAATAAACAGGATTAAAGACAAACCAACACTTTCTGTTCTTGGCTGAGAAAACAACCAAGACTGAAGAAAGCACAGCACTATTTGTGACTTGATGTCGTGACAAAGAAAATACGATAAGAACGTACTCCCACATTAAATTAACAAGAACCCGTTTCAAACATAAAGTGAGGGTATGTAAGACTTAGGACGTGCAGGCTCTCTCTCTCTCTCACACACACACACATATATATACATACGTTTAAACATAAAAAATTCACAAAATTATCAAAATTATCAGTTAGACTAACCTGGAGCTGGATAGTACTGTAAGAGTTTAAGAAGTTTAACCGACAACCATGGAGCAGGAACGAAGTAGTATGTGTAGTCTTGGAGATCTGTATATGATGATGTTACAATCTATAAACAAATCACAAAACGTTACCAGACTAAACCCTTAAGCGTATGAAGCATACCTTATTAGTAAACATCATAACCACCAAAACAAGTGAAATGACCACGTTGTTCTGGCACATAACCCTGCTCTAATCAAAGAGTAAGAAATTAAATAGTCATGGCTTTCTACTACCCGTACTGGTTTCGTTTTGTTTTTTTTCACATTTCATCGGTAGTCATTGTGGAATCCTGTAAGGCCCACTATATGAAAAAATTTGCCCGTCGATGACTGCTTCAAGAAACCGAAAATCAGACAGGAATCTTAGATTAATTACGAACTAGTTTTGGTTCCTGGTTTTCATTGTAACGATTCTTTAGTACAATAAATAGGTATTTGGAAATGGCCCCATAACTGTTTAGAGTATAATTATAATACAAATAAACAACACACGTCAACGAAGAAAAGATTACGAACCAAGGAGTCGAGCTACGATGTTTTTAAGATAGTCTGCATGTAGGACACGGTTCTGCAATCCATACATACTTGGCCATACCAATTTGAAAAGAAGATCTCGTTTATGGAATACAAAATCAAATCCGTTAACTACTGTCAGTAACACAACTATTATTGGTACATATATATATATATATAAGATAACTATATATTAATATAATCAGTGGTGGCGAGCACTGCTAATAATGCTAATGCACTATTAGCAGGTTTTTTCGACTAAATTCATTGTATCAAACAAATCACAAGTCTTCAAGAATTGTTCTGTTCATCTTCCATAATAAGAGGGCTTTTCAGTCTTCGCTTGCTGCGATATAATTTTTTTTGATGATTCGAGTCTAATCGGATTTTTTCCCTCAATCTGCTGAAAGAAGCCACCAACATCCCTTTTCAATTCAAATTTCAGCCTTTCTTAACTGAAGTATGGGTGTGGCCAACAGTGCTTATGGTCAACCTGGTTTATTAGTGAAAGCAGAGAGCGTGTGAGAGGGTTAATAATGTCAGATCGCCGCCTAACTGTCAGGGAGGTAAGTTCAGACACTGGTCTTTCATATGGGACAGTTCAAACAATAATCACAACGGATCTTAACATGAGAACAGTATCTGCAAAATTCGTCCCTAAACTCACACGATCGATGCTTTCAGGAGTCCGCTTTGTAGCAGGTGCTCCTGGCCTTTCATCGTCTTTAAAATCCTCTCTACCCTCTCTAAATCGTTTGTGCCACATAATACCTGAGTCTTTTGCAGGTTAGCTTGTCCATAAGCGATGTTCAACTTTTTCAATTGTCTCTGATGGCGTAAACCCGAGTTTAGCACAAAATTTCACGCACACTCTGCTCAATTTTCTCCTCCATTTTGACTGAAATTCGCCGGAAGAGAACCACTGTCCTTGACCTAGTCACCATAGCAACCGTATCGCGCAACGAAAAACTTTCAAATCGACACAAACGCTTCCTGACACACCCACCTTCATGATAACAACTCCCAACCTGACCAATCTCACCATACCGGAGTTATCAGCTCATTCCGGGAATTTATTGGTCACACCTCGTATATATATATATATACATACTCTAGGATCCGTACCAGGACTCGGTGCTGCTAGACAGTACTTTACTGATGAGGAAAGGGAGAAGGGGCTCATAGAATCTGACAGTTCTTTTCAAAACTGGTATCCTTCTTTGATACACACATTTTTCCTTTACATGATTGGAGCATTGTTAAATTGCAGTTTGTTATTCTTTCTTCCACTGTCTGATCTCAGCAGACATTTTTTCTATTGCTTGTCAGATACCTGATTTAAGTGTTCAGTTGTCTTTATCATGAATATAATCGCCCAGTAAGAAATTCTTTGGAACTCCCATCACCCTTCGTTACTGTTTGATGTTCGTCAGTGTTGCAAGTTGCTGTCTTATTTGTCATACGGACATGTCGATTCAATAAAACCTAAAAAATCAAATAAAAATACATTTAATTGGAAGAGTCGGTCGATATACTTACCAGCTATTTATCGTCCTGTACAAAATTGTAAGCAAATGATACTTATACTATATATATATAAAGAAAATTTCGAAAAATCCCGTTCCAAGTAGAATATACGTACCCTACTAAGTCTATTTATAGATAAATTAATACACCCTTTAAATTCATCTGGATGCTTGGAAACCAGCTCCTGAATAAGACTGGCAGCTGACGTGACAACACCCTAAAAAGAAAATTGGAGGGATGCTATTACAAAACCCCTAAATTTCTAAGTGCAGTTTAACACGATACATTTATTTTTTTAATAATTATTTCAATAATATTTATAAAGGCTCACAACCCTGTTAAAGATAAACTGCTGCCTTGTTGGTCACATGATTTTCTAATACATACATTATACGAAAAGTTACTAGACACTATGTACCAAAGGGTGCAGTGCAAGATTACAAGCTTATTAACTGGTTTGTAAAATTGTGAAGCATAATGCCACAACTTTCTTGCTACCCTACTGTTTCTTGCCTTGAAAAAATTCTGTTATGTGAAGGGACCAGCTGTGTACGAATATATTGGAATAGAATATCAAACGGAAGAAAACCAAGGAGAAGAGCGACACTAAATTAACTTGCAAAAAGTGACTCTTTTAAACGTAGTTTCGAAAGTACTGGTGATAAATCAGACAAATAAGAAGCCACGAGTCCCCCTTCGCCGTTTTAACGAACCAAACATGTGTTTCCATGCCTAGTGTGTAATGTAAATATTATTATAAGGATTACAACCACTGTATCGATGAATATGTGCTTTTTCTTTTACGTTTTTGAGTCTATACACAACATAATCCAAAGGTTGATTTCACCTACAATGGAAAGCAATGAAAATTGTTCTCTTTCGGTATTGCACTCTACACAAACAAATGTACATGTAACAACTAAGAGCATTAACAATAGATGTGGCGATAAAAGGAAGGGAATTAGATGGATTTTAACAATAAGAAAACAGTAAAAGAAACATGCTCTATCACCAACAAGCATCACTCTTATTACTGAAGATTTAAGTTCCTCACCAAAGGTGACTTCGATAGATAACAGTTTCGCTTACCTTCATTTCATCGCTACAGTCCAGATTAGTGAACGTACGACCGCTAAAAAATAGTCCCGCCAGACCATTAGTATCATAAGATTTCAAATTCCTCTTTTTCCATCGATTTAAATTCAGTTACTTAACATGCAACGTGGAACTCTATTACTTTATGCAATAAACTATTCTTGACCGCTGCTATTTGTTTTTCCTTGATAGTAGTGACGGTATTTTTTTCTTTTTGTGAACTTTCAATGGTCAAAAAAATAGGTGAGAAAAAAAAGCCTGAAAAACTAGAGCTACTCTAGAGAGAGAGATAACAAAGATATTTTGTGTATATATTATTTCAAGGGTACAAATACATTGATAGTTAAAACTATAAGAATGTCTAATACTTCTTACAATAATTAAATACTTGATGCATATGTGACTTTAAATCTGATAAAAGCTATGTTGTCGGTCTCTTAAATAACTGGTCTCCTTAAATCTGTCTTCGTTAGTGGCCTTAGGCGAGAAACCCGGCCCCAGGAGAAGAGATAATTTTTTGCTTGGGGTACAGTAATTAATAACCTAATGTACAGACATTTACCACACTATTTATCATAACCAGTGCGTGCCTACAAACACTTACTTATAAATAATTCTCTAATTCAAACACAATCTCATAAGCAGTGGATGAAGGATGATTTCTTCATTAAGATCAGCCCAAATTTCACTAGTTATAACCGCCTGACATACTTGTCAAGCTTTACCCCATCTAAGCAACACCCATAATCATTTCAAATGAACCCCCTTTAACCGATTCATCACTGTTTACTTTTAAAGCCCATAGGCAAGTAGAGTAGTTTATGAAGCAAGAATTAAATTTAACCCTTAGTTTCGCTCACCAAATTTGGGTCATTAAGCATTTGACAAATCCTTGATGCCCATTCAGCTGTTCTTGGCAAAACAGACTGGTTAATGCGAAACAGTTTTAACAAGCACAATGCTGAGCACTGTTTGACTCCCTCACTTGTATCACTAAAAGAAAAAAAATAAACAAACATCAGCACTACTCATTTTAACACCACGCTAACAAAACGCATATGATACCAAATTAAAAAAATCATACTAAAATATCATAGAGTGCCTCATAACTCGCTAATACAACAAAGAAAAAGCGAGGAAAAGATAAAATCACTGAGGCAGATTTTAGCGTGGACATCTAATGAAATACACAGGAGGAAGACTAAAAGGAAATCAACCAGAAAGGAAAAGAAAATACTGCAGAAACTGAGAGAAAGATCTGAACTACAACTTGGAAAACAAGAAGAATTAATAGTCTTGAAAGAAAGTACGCTGGACGAATTAAGATAACGACGCACAAAGCTAAAACATGTTAAGAGTAGAGATGCAAAGATACGTAACAACAGAATGTTTCAAGAAAATCAAGGCATGTTTTACAGAAAGACACAAGAGAGAAAACAAACAAAAGGCAAGGTACCTGAAATAGAGAAGTTTGAAGAATTTTGGGCAGGTATATAGGAGGATGAAACTCCAACCCCATACAGGAAATGGATGAAAACAATAGCAAATAAAATAAGAGAAAAGGTCACGGATGTACAAGCCTTAGTAATTGATGAGAAGAAACTTTTTGAGGCGGTCAGAAAAAGAAAGAATTGGTCTGCTCCAGGAATTGACGGCATTCAAAATTTCTGGTGGAAAAAGCTTAAAGGTGCATGCCAATCCATGGTAAGATGTTTCAACCAATGGATTGAACAGTCTGATGACATACCTATATGGATAACACAGGGAAGGACAGTACTGTTACCGAAGTCGAAAGATTTGAATAATGAGAGAAATTATAGGCCCATTACATGTCTTATCACTTGTTACAAAATATTCACTGGCATGGTAGGAAACTACATGAAGGAACATGCAGATAGGAATAGCATCTGGGGCAGGAGTCAGCTTGGAACATGTTCAGGAGTCTTAGGAACAGTTGATCAATTGATCATAGATAATGCCATTATGGATGAAGTGAGAGGTTACCAACGAAATGTAGCAGTGGCATTTTATGACTATCAAAAGGCGTACGACATGGTCAGACATGACTGGATTATCAGAGTGTACAGATGGATGAAAGTGCCAGAAAATATTATCAGTGTCATCAGTAAACTAATGGAAGGATGGAAAACTAAATTAGAAGTTACAGAGAATGGGAAAACCATCACCAGCCGTATGATAAATTTTAAGAAGGGGTTTTTGCAAGGTGACAGTTTCTCGCCAATTGGATTTTGTCTGACAGAAGTTCCAGTGGCAATGCTGATTGAGGAAACTGATGGCTACAAAATGGGAAACAAAGATGGCGAAAGAGTAAAAAGAACACATAGTCTTTTTATTGATGATTTGAAGATTTACCAAGAAAGCCACCAAAAACTCGAGATTGTCAACGAGATGATAGTAAAAGCGAGTATGGACACTGGAGCTTGCTATGGAGTAAACAAATGTGCGGAAATAGTCTTCAAAAAAGGGAAAATGGTTAAAGGAGATGGGTTGACAGTGTTGGAAGAAAAGATGGACGCGTTTGACCCAGACAAAAACGAAATTTACAAATTCCTGGGGTGTGAACAAGCGGATAAAATCGATGTAAAAAGAGTAATGGAGAGAGTGAAGAAAGAAATCCGAAAGAGGATGGACCACCTAGTAGGACTTAACCTAAATGATCAAAACTTGATGAAAGCTATAAATTGCCGTGTAATACCAGTGGCAAGGTACGTGATGAATGTAGTTCATCTTGGAAAAGGAGAATTAGACGAACTAGATAAAATTGTGAAAAGTATTCTACGGAGAGAAGGTTTCCATGGAAGACAAACAAGTGATGAGAGATTATACGCAAAAAGGTGCGATGGTGGAAGAGGGCTTAAAAGTTTCAAAGACGTGTATGATGAGACCAAAACAAGAGTAGCATGTTATATGGCAACATCGACTAACAAATGGATCAGGGTAGCGTGGAAACATGAAATGAATAAAGAGCATTCCTTATTAAAGAGAGATGCGGAAGCAGCAGTGAAAAGGGTGGCTGTAGATGTAACATTTGATGAAGGACATGTAACAATTTGTAAAGAGAGATTTGATGATTGGAAGGAGGCGTGGAAAAAGCTGAAGAAGCAGTTACATTCAGGACAAAAAGGAAACCGCGAAATAAGGTTAGCAGAGAAACCACTGCAGAGCGAGATCACATTGAGATACGAGAAGGAAGATTACGTATGGTTAAAGTGCAATACAGATCCAAGAAAAACGGCATCAATATTCACTTTACAGGAGCAGATGGTGGAATCAAGAGCGTGGAAGAAGATAAGAGGACTCATTGATACCGATGAATGTAGGTTGTGTGGAGAACAGCGAGAGACAATACAGCATCTCCTGTCTGGATGTAAAAAGCTTGCAGGATCAGAATACGTGAAACGGCACAACAATGCACTCAAAGTTTTGGCAGTTAAATGGGCAGCGGAGAAAGGATTACTTCCAGAAGGAACGAAGTGGTACACCCAGAGATGGGAAAAAGGTAAAGTGTTAGAGAATAAAGGCAAGAAGCTGTATTGGGATTGGGAACACCGAATGAGAACGAACTGCACCGCGAGGAGACCAGATCTTACCTTAGAAGATGGAGAGAAGAAAACAATTTTGCTAGTCGATATGGCATGTCCAAACGAAATGAACCGACATCTTAAACGAGAAGAAAAGATTAAGAAATACGAACAATTATGTTTTGAGATACGTGAAAGACGGGAAGATTATAACGTAAAAATGATTCCAATAGTTGTTGGATGTCTCGGTGGAGGAATGAAAGAACTGAAGAGGGCCATTCAAAAAATCTTTGAGTTTGATAATGAGAAAGAACTCCAAACATTATTGAGAGAAATCCAAAAGACAGTACTTTGGGAAAGCGAATCGATCATCAGAAAAGTGATGTCGGGACTACTGACTTAAGGTGTCTTATGTGAAGCTAACAAAAATTGGTAGCTCAAGCCATCCAGGGCTGCTCAGGGTAGTAAAACGGTCGGATTGTTACCCATAAGCTACCGTGAGCAGGATTGGATGATAATGGCTGACGTTATCATTTTCATTAGTATCTTGTAATTTGATATATAGGATGGAAATTGTATTGTTAGTTAATCCAAGAATAATAATGGAAACTTTTTATTTTTTCATCTGAACACATACAATTACAAACCTCACTAATCAAGGTAGTTTGCATTGGCTTGCCTATTCAACAAAATCAAAATTAAATATTTTACTAACAAAATCAATAAAACGACAATAGTTCAGGGTTGGTCCATGGTTTATTTCTGCGACAGAATATATAGTATGTGGTGCGAATGATTATATTGGAAAGTTTGGTTGAGAGAAAGCGCTCGTGCTTTTGTTGTCGATGTTCAAAGCGTTGCACATTTTACTGAAAGTAGTACAAGATTTACCGAATATACCTAAAGAGCTCATGGAGAGATTTACGAAACTAACTTTCGAAAAGCTGGATTGTCAATCACGAATTAAAGAACGATATTTTTTGTATTTGCGAGAAGCATTTTTATCCAGGTTTGTTTCATACCCCACCGACAATTCAAGAATGTATAACTGTTGTTGTGGAGTAACTAAGAGCAAATCAGGCCTCGAGGCATCTCCAGTTATAATGCATGGCGATAAGAATCCACAGATATCAGCATATATTGTACAGCCTTCAAGAGATTTCAGAAAGCCTGCCAAAAACTGTAATGCTGAGTTGTGTCGCCAAGTATATCGACCTTCCTGAAAGTACGTTTTGCCGCCGGCGAAAACATGAAGGGTTTCTGGTTCAAAGCAGGAAGAGCAAGAGGACGATAGATTAAGTTTACATTTAGATAGATTTTTACGAGATGCAAGGGTGTTATTCAAATAACGAATGGTGAAGCTGAAGATATTTTTGGGCAGCTTCCTTTGAACTTCAGACCAAAACTTGTTATATTTTGAAGTGGCATTGTCAAAGAGAAATGAGGGAATGGTACCTTGAGTAGTAAGATGACTTTGTAAACGCTCCTTGTGTTCTGTCTGCACAGCTTTCAGAACTTCTTTTGAATTTTTATAAATATCGTGTTGTATATGGTCTATCCTGGCCCGGGATAGTAGCACCAGTAAGGGTCCCTTCTCGGTGTTACGAGGGAGGACGTGGGCGTGGTATCGAAATACTGGGATGATAACCGGCGAGGATTTACCATGTTTAACGAGCAGGCGAAGCCCTCTTGAGCCTTTGTTACCACTCGCCTCGAGATGGTGTCTCAAAAAAAAATACCGGTGGTTGTGTAAGCTAAAAGTCACTGAAATTCATATGAATGAAATGTCAGATCAAACTATTGAGAATAACGGCGTCAATGGGGCTGGAACCTCAGGTGAAGGTCCCTCGCCCAGCAGGTGTTTCTCGGCACAGCAGCGAGAACCCGGTCGTCATCCTGCTACTGCTAGAATGAAAGAGTAAAGAAATTAACAAAGTTATAATGGAGTGCTTCTACAGAAGTAATCCGTTTGATGAAAAGGGAAAACCTATCAGAGGGTACAGAAAACGCCTGATTGGAGAATGGAGAGAAAGAGGCGTGTTTGAATCAACGTTGCAGCGTATATGTGATCAGGCAAGAGCACTTAGGAAAAATGGATGGTTGTCAGAGCTTGAGTTAGAGGCAATAAAAAGGCTTGCTGACGCTAAAGTTTTGGAAAACGATGCAGAGAATAAAGAAGAGATGCAGGTTGACGAGCAAAGAACAGAGCGTGAAGTGGATGGAGGAGCTGAGGCAATAGGAAACAGGAAGGAAACAAGGAACGAGGTAGTTGCTAATGATGTGGATGCTGATGAGGAAGAAATGAAAGCGAGTGAAGAAATAAAAGGGATTGTTGAAAGACTGAAAGAGATAATGGTAGAAGGAAAGAAAAGTGATGGAATCATGTTTTAAAAACTAGACAGAAGAGCTCTAATGAGTCAGGTAGACAAAGTAAATGAAGCAATGAAGTATGTTAAGTGCAGGTCCATCACAGAAACGAATAATTTTATTCTTGCTGGAAGTGTATGGGTTGCAGAAAAATTTGGAATGAAAGGAAATGTTCGACAGAAGCGAAATGAATCAAGGTAGAAGCAAAGAATAAAGGGTGATATAAGGAAATTAAGGAAAGATGTAAACTTGTTTGAGAGAGGGTTGAAAGGACAACTGGGTGCAAAGAAGACACAAAAAGTGAAGCAACTAAGTGAGAAGTACCGAGTGGAAAGAAAGGGAATGAAAACTGTCATAGCGGAAATAAAACAAAGAATGTTGGCGAAAAGTGCAAAGTTGAAGAGATAAGAAGAAAGAATTGAGCAGTTTAGGCAGAATAGGATATTTAGTTTGGATCAGAAGAAATTCTATAAAGAACTTAAGAAAAGCTCAAATTTTTCAAATGAGGTACCAAATGGAGAAGAACGTACAAAATTCTGGGGCGACATCTAGAATGTCGAAAAGGACCATAACAGAAACGCTGTGTAACTGTGTGAGTTAAAGATTGAAATAAATCGTAACATGAAACACACGCAAGACACGGTGAAAGTAGGTACAGTAAAAGTTGAAAAACAAAGTAGGACGCTTGCAAATTGGAAAGCCACAGGACCAGAAGGGGTGCAGGGGTATTGGCTGAAACACTTCACCGCCCCTCACAAAAGTATCGCATCCCAACTTGACGGAATATTAATAGAAGAGGAGGTACCTGACTGGATGACATATGGTCGAACAGTGCTTTGTCAAAATGATCCACGGAAAGCCATCGAGGTCAATAATTATCGACCGATTACATGCCTTCCATTAATGTGGAAACTTCTGGCCGGTATTGTGGCAAATGAGATGTACCAATATCTAGAACAGAACAATATATTACTAGAGGAACAAAAAGGATGTAGGAGAAGAAGTAGAGGGACCAAAGATCAATTACTAATTGATAGGACCATTCTCAGGGACTGCAAGAAAAGGCTTACTAATCTATCAATGGCTTGGATAGATTACCGTAAAGCCTACGATCTGGTTCCACACAGTTGGATAAGGGAATGTATGGAGATGTTCGGAATTGCTAAAAATGTGAGAAATTTTCTTGAGAGAAGCATGAAGCAGTGGAATGTATCACTAACATCCAGTGGGGAAGATCTTGGGGAGGTTTTTGTGAGGTGAGGGATTTTTCAGGCAGACAGTCTGTCACAATTACTGTTTGTCCGGAGTATGATATGATTGTCATTGATATTGCGGGAGGTGAAAGCGGTCTATGAATGGGGAAAAAAGGAGTATAAGGTAAACGATTTGTTGTTTATGGACGACATGAAGTTATACGCCAAGAATGAGGATCAGCTGAATGTACTTGTGAGGACCGCATGCTCAGCAGGGACATTGGTATGGAATTCGGTATGAAAACGTGTGGTGTCTTGACATTGAAAAGCGGGAAAATTGTAAGAAGTGAAGGAATTAAGCCAATGGATGGAGAAATAATGAAAGAGGTTGGAGAGGAAGGTTACACTTATTTAGGAATTGTAGAATTAGACAAAATCAAAGAAACTGGAATGAAAGTGACAATTGAAAAGGAATACAAAAGAAGGTTAAAGCTAGTACTTAGATCAAAATTAAATGGGAAAAATAAGATATCTGCGGTAAATACACGAGCAGTAGCTATATTCCGGTATGGAGCCGGTGTCATTAAATGGAAAGAAAACGAGCTTAAAGATTTGGACAGGAAGCCAAGGAAAATAATGACAATGTCTGGAGCTTTTCACCCAAAGAGTGATGTTGCTAGGTTGTATGTGAAAAGAAAAGAGGGTGGAAGGGGCCTAATAAGTGTAGAGCGATGTGTAAAAGAAGAAGCGAATAGTTTGAAAGTTTATGCCTCTAATTCCAAGGAAAGACTTCTGAATGGCGTAGCAAAATTTTAAAAATTGGATGCAAGTGTGCTGGAGGAATGTCGAGATCTTAAGGCAAAAAACGAACAAGAAGCGACACAAAGGTGGATTAAAAAGATAATGCACGGGCAATTTATCAGAGATCTTCCCGAGGCAGTAGACAAGGAAAAACGTGGAAATGGTTGTCAAAATGTGACTTAAAAGGTTGGAACAGAAGCCTTAATTTGTGCCGCACAAGAGCAATCGATCAGGACGAATTATGTAAAGTATCACATTGACAAAACGGCTGAAAGCTCGCTTTGTCGATTGCGTGGCCAGAAAGGTGAAAATGTGCAATAAATTATCAGTGGTTGTGAGAAGTTAGCTTAGAAGGAGTACAAGAGGCGTCATGATAATGTAGCGAGAAAGATTCATTAGGATATATGCCAGAAAAGAGGGTTGGAATGCAGTGAAAAATGGTACGAACATGCCGCAGAAGGAATTATGCAGAAAGACGATGTGAAGTTGCTATGGGATGTAAATATCCAATGTGATAATGTGATCAAGGCAAGGAAACCAGATTTAATCTTAGTATACAAGAAGGAACATATGGCAATTATCATTGACATAGCAGTCCCTATGGATGTGAATGTTGAGAAGAAAGAAATGGAGAAGGTAGAAAAGTATAAAGATCGAAAAGAGAGATAAAAAGACTGTGGAAATTGAAAAAAGTAGAAGTGGTACTGATTGTGATAGGAGCTCTGGGATGTGTGACAAAAGGATTTGAGAAGTGGGTTGGAAAGCTTGAGATTTACTGTAACTTGGGAGTGCTTCAAAAGACTGCGTTATTAGGAACTGCGAGAATTTTGCGGAAAGCACTGGAGTTTTGAGGAAATAAGGAAATGCTGTTAGCCCATGATCATTTGTTATGATTCGCCTATCAGCATAAAAATGCAGTGATAACAACAGCCAGACACACATTGTAAAAATGAGCTCATAATAATAATCACGATAAAAGAAAACAAAATATAAATTATATGAAAATTTGCATTTATTGCAACCGTTACTACAGATACCATTTCTGGAAGCACACTGTTTCTGTTAATAGGAGTCTCAGAAAAAGGTTAAAATGTGTCACATCTTTGAAGGGAGCTAATATAACATGAAGCATGACTCAACTATATTTAAAAAATTTGAAAAAAAGAAGTATGTAGTGAATATGTTATACATAAATATTGAATTTTTGTTTTTTAAACTGGCAAGAATAAAAGCTGCGTTTAGTGATAAAAGTAGTTAGGGATACAAAAATCATCTTTCATCCAAATTAAAAAATAAAAGCTCTTCCAGTCTGTAGATACAGGTTAATAATTTCAATTTCCTCACAATTCTTCATATTAAAAAGGATTACTTGCTGTAAAATTTATAAAACACTTATACCCCTGATCAATTCCTGAAATTTTATATCGAAAAATTCATCACGTTTCTGTCAACAATCATATATCAACCGATGCGACGGGTTTGGTACGGCGTTTTTGTACATGACAGTTTATTCTCGTAGTTTCCTTTTAAATCAGGCTACCTGACAAAAATGTAGTGGGCTCTCCCACTCCTAACCTATCACCTTTTTGCATTTTAGATCTTGCATCACCAAATCCCTCTCAAAAATAGTGCAGGTTAATGATAGTGGAATGTGTCTGTGAATTTTATTAAACTTATTTTGAACTTTTTTAACCAACATCCTGATATTAGTACTTCAAAAGCACCAATAGAGGTCTGGCAGCTTTTTGTCAGCCTTGAAAAATGCTTTATACAATAAAGATGCCATTAAAAAACACCAAACTTTTTAAAGTACCTACTTTCAAGGGTGTTTTTAACGGCTTTTCAAGTCTCCACAAAAATATGTTGTGAATTACAGAGTACGCCACAGGTCAGTATCAGAAAGAATTAAACAGCTTTGAAATGTGTGTATATAAAATGCTTTATACAAAATGTAATTAGTGCTGATTCTTGTATCTCTTTTAGGAATTTCACTCTTGAGAATATATTTCCATAAATGGGTACCCTAGAATTAATTTGCTTGACAATTTTGTTACATATACCTTGTATACATTTTTCTGTAACACAAAATATTTTTTAATGATTTAAAAGTAAGGAGAATTAAATGGTTACAAGCTCCTTTCCAGGTATATCAAATAACTAAGTTCAATAGCCTAATGCCTGTAAGAAGCCTTCGTATGTGGTGATGTAATCCAAAGAAATAAGCTTTTCTATGAGCTGGTGTGCAACTGGTGCTTACCACTTATTACACAATATTAAATTAATCAAGCCTTGATTGTTTACAAACAACAAAAATAATACATACACTGAAATGAGAAGCTTTGGAATGTCCTGTCCAATGCTTTCCAGCATCTCTTGACTGCCAATATTAGCAATACACTGTAAGGCAAGGCTGACGTGAATGGGATTTCTACTTGTCAGGTCATTTTTTATCCCATTGATGATAAGGCGCATCAAATCATTGCTTGCTCCAACCAAGACAGATATAAATAGGTAGCCCTTTCAAAAAATATTAAAAAATACATGTAACAGAAAATAATAATTACTTATAAATATGTGAAAAACATGTGTGCACTGAAATGGGTTCAAACCAGTGCCTATTACTTTAGCTATCAGTGCTATGTTCTTCACAAGATCATTTTGTAACTGTATCTTTTATAAATGCTCGTTTGAACACATTTGGAATGCACTGACTTCCATCTATCAAAAATACAAATTTTTCTTTAATTACATTAGATACTGTTACAAATGTAAAAAACATTATGCTAACTCTAGGAAGCTTTGTCATTGATGCACCAACTAAACAAACCAATGATTGGTGCTTTTGAACAAATCTTTTATACCAAAAGTATTATGCAGAGCACAACAGTATTCTGTGATTCCCTGTTATTGGATAAAGTACCTTAAAGATGAACAGCTATCCTTAATGACAAACATCATAGAGAGGAGGTTTAACAGCAAAGTGATACACTGAAAGGCTGAGAAAAGATCACGTTAATGAATAGTGGTGTAAACTAAGTTGCAGAATGGAGTTTAATGAGAAAAAAATTGAATTAAAAAAAATGACATTTAAAAAGGTACCAAATTATCATTTAGTAGAAGAGATGCAAAACATTTCCACTAAAACAAATTTTGCTAAAAATAGATGGGCTGTGGTGTGGTTCTTGATGGAAGTGGTTCCTACCACTCAGTTATTCAAAAACTGAAAACTGATTTACAGTTGAGAAAGATCATGTTGTTCTCAAAAAGTTAATCAAGAACTTGACAAAGCATGTCACACTAATACTGGAACACCAAAACACCTGTACCAGCACTTAATTGACTCACACAATCAAACATGCACTCAATCATGCATTTAACAAGACAAAAATTACCAAGAGTAAGAGTAAGACATCAGTTTTGTGGTCAATGTGCTATAAGACAGGAGCATAGCACATTTACCATAAAAATTCCTAATAAAGTTTATAATAGCTAGCAGTTTGAAAACCATAAAATCATTAATCTACTGCCTTGTAGGAAGTTAAAAAATTAATCTACTGCCTTATAGGAAGTTAAAAAATTAATCATTCCCTATCCAGTAGGGCCCTTCAAATCCAATATCAGTTCCTTTTAATGAAATTGGCTTTTCTAGAAATACCAGAGTTACCCCCAATCAAACTAGACCCAAGGTTTGTACACCTGATGACAGCCTCTAACAATTGCAGCCTTGCCACATTTGCAGCCTAAAAATGTTCTCAGCCAATGGAGTACATACTTTGTAGATGTAGGGATGGTCCAATTTTTAGTAATATAGTCACTTGGAGGCAAACTGACGTGCTCACAAT
>RDPX01000107.1:1780189-1794991 GCA_003991215.1 Morbakka virulenta | reverse complement strand
TTGGTTTGGTCATGTGGAGAGAATGGACAAGAATGCTTGGGCAAGTAGATGCAGAACAATCAAGGTGACAGGAACCACTGACAGATGAAGACCGAAGAAAACATGGGAGGAAGTGATAAGGATGGATCTCAAACAAAAAAGTGTCAGCAGAGACCTGGTTAAGGATAGGATAACTTGGAAGTCAATTTCAAGAAAGCGTCCAACACATGCTAGAATGTAAAACGAACGTTAAACCGAATATGATGATGATGATGATGATGATGATGATGATGATGATGATAATGTTGGCCCCCAGAAGAAGGGTATAGGGAACCTGAAAACATGTGACCAAACTGGTTGTAAAATAAGTAAAAAATAAATAATATCAGTTGGGGGTTCAGCTTATTATAACATATATTTATTATGAGCCACAAGCAAGTGAATATACAACAATGACTTAAAAGTTACCTTTGAATTTGGATCTGATGTTGGCTAGCTCTCGATTTATTCTTTTAAGCTCTGCTTCTTTGGACTTGCCTAAGAAAAAAAACACAGTTTTTTTAAAATGATTTATATCTGGACAAATTTATGCACTGTGATGTATAAAAACAACATTAGCTGCTAACATACATGTCAATACTTAATCTACTAAAGTAGCTTTCACTACCAGGAATTAAGGGCTAAGCCTAAGCAATTTGAAAGGCCTGTATATATATATATATATATATATATATATATATATATATATATATATATATATATATATATATATATACAGATGTACAACACATATCTGCATATACATGGGTAGATAGATAGATAGATAGATAGATACATAATGATTGCTCCTTCTTAACAGGAGTTTGCCGTCTCTTTAATTTGATACTGGGTTTCTGTGTGCACCTAGGTGACTCTTCAACCCAGCTTTTTTCTTGCATGAACAATCACAGAGATGACAAATGAACTTTCCACTTTTGAAGCTGAATGATGATGAGCTTTATTATGAATCTTGGAATGTCTTGTTTGACCACTTGCTGGCTTGCAGAACAGACCAGAGGTAGTGCAACTATGCATAGATGGACAAGGTGGTAAGGTCTTCTCATAAAATTGTTGATCTTGCCCTCAACTGTGTGACTTATGATGGCTCACCAGTCCAGCTTTTGATAAAAGAAATCTATCACACATAGTGCACTTCATTTCCTCCAAAATAACAACAGGCACTGCTCTTTCATCCTGCTTTCTTTGAGTATGCTTTAATACACCATGACCTACTACCTCTCTTCAAATTCTTTACACCTGTGCCTGACTTTTAACCTGCATTAGAGACAGTCTACAGTTATCACTTCCCAGTTATTCACAACAATCTCCAGTAGTTTCAAATTGCTCTTTGGCACATCCCTAAACTTTCTTCTTGGCTTGTATTGTAGTCTTTTTCATTTGGATAACTCACCATAAAACAAAACAAAACTTTCATCTTCCATCCTGACAAGGTGTCTGGTTCAGTGCATCTGATTCTGGATGATGCTCATTTCAATGCTGGTACTGTTGGATTGTTCAATGACTGCAGAATCAGGTGTGAAAGTATCTGATGTTAAGGATTCTCCTGTGACAATTTTGAAGAAATCTTTGTAAAAGCTTAAGATATTGCCTATATGTAGTCCATGTTACTGAGTCATATAACAAAGAAATAGCCATACATGCTCTATAAACACTAATCTTTGTCTTTGATGCAATTCCTATATCTGACCATACCCATTTTTCCAACTTACCAAATACAGAATTGGCACTGGCTATTCTGTGATTTATTTCAGCATCCAGAGTGGAATCCCTGCTCAGTGTACTACCAAGATATAAAAAACTATGAGTAACCTTTAACCTCATAAACTAGAATATGTGTTTCAGTATATGGGACTCCAACTGGAGGTAAAAACATATTGTAAATCTTCTTGAGACTGATTGTGAGGCCAATAGCCTTGCAAACACTTGAGTTTGTTCATAATAGTTTAATATGCTGCATTTCCTCCTATGAATAATCAACAAGATCAGCATCATCTGGATACGAAAGCTCATGAACAAGATTTTGAAAAGTTTTAGAGCTTGAATTGAGATACTAAAGTTTGAAAAACTTGCCTGATGCTCAAAACTGTATGCCTACCCTTATATCATTATCCTTAAATGCAAGAAAAACATCACAACAAATTAGATTGAGAAAAGATTAGGAGCCAGTATGTCACCCTGTTTTACACCATTCCTAACTGATATTGGTTCTGACAGTGAACAATTAAAGTTTACATGGGCCTTTATCTTATGGTGTAACTGTTTAACCACCTTTACAAAACTCACAGGTCATCCAAGTTTCATAAGAATCTTCCAGAGTGCACTACAATTGATAGTATCAAAAGCTTCGGTCAGATCAATAAAGAATTGATATAATGGTACCTGCTGCTCCATACATTTCTCCATAGGTTAGCAAGCAGTGATGATCATATCCATTGTCCACATCAAGCTCAGAAACCATGGAGTCTCTGGAGTGAAAGTAGGGCAGATCCAAACCATCAACTGCTATGACAGAATCTTTGAAAGAACTTTTCCTACCACTTCAAGAAGGTTGGTATTTCTATTGTCACCACACAAACAGACTTCAATCCCTTCCCTTTATAAATAAAAAACATTATCACATCTACCCAATCTTAAGGAACATGCCACACAACAAGGAATAGCTTATGAATTGCATTAGCATGGTTCACAACAGCAATAGTTCAATGACTACCACATTCAATCCTAGTACTTTCCCAGTGTTTTGTGGTATGTTTTGTCTCATCAATGCTGGGATCTGCCATCTCCTCAATGATGTCCTTTTGAAGTAGACCATCAATAACTAATTCATCCATTTCTGATGGATTAACAAACATATCAGTAAAATGTTCTGTCCAATGTGCCATAATGCTTTCAGCATCTTTGAGCAGCATAAAACAATCTTTAGTTCTCAAAGGCACCATTTCTGGAGGTTGTGGTCTAAACACTTGTCTAATTTTACTGGACAAAGCTTTTGAATCTTCACAGTAATAAGCTCTCTGAATGTTGGCTGACACTTTGGACCATCATCTCCTCTTTATGTGTTGAATCTCATGCTACAGACTTGATTTTGCTTCCTTGAAAGGTCTTTCCACACATGCTCTAGTTGAACCAGAAGTACATAGAAGTTTCCCATGATGCCTGGTTTTTCTCATCCAGGAGACTGGTAATTGCAACATAATTCTNACCATCAATAACTAATTCATCCATTTCTGATGGATTAACAAACATATCAGTAAAATGTTCTGTCCAATGCGCCATAATGCTTTCAGGATCTTTGAGCAGCATAAAACAATCTTTAGTTCTCAAGGGCACCATTTCTGGAGGTTGTAGTCTAAACACTTGTCTAATATTACTGGACAAAGCTTTTGAATCTTCACAGTAATAAGCTCTCTGAATGTTGGCTGACACTTTGGACCATCATCTCCTCTTTATGTGTTGAATCTCATGCTACAGACTTGATTTTGCTTCCTTGAAAGGTCTTTCCACACATGCTCTAGTTGAACCAGAAGTACATAGAAGTTTCCCATGATGCCTGGTTTTTCTCATCCAATCAAACAAGTCCCTATGTTTAGTGTTTTTAAGGCCAAGTACATCAGCAACCGTGGTGTACACTTGTGATTTGAACTGCTCCCAAGTTCCATCAAATGTATGTTTTTAAATTTGTTTCTGAGAGTTTCACGTACTTCCTCATTTTGTAACTTAGAAACATCAATGTGCTCAGGCACTTTTAATCCAGTTGCTTTGACCATCCTGATATGGATCTTAATTTTAGCAAGAACAAGTTAATGGTTACTACCACAATCTGGACCCTGCATGACTCTTACTGTACACATGTCACACTTTCATGACATACATATACATACACACACATACATACATATCACTCAATTACAGTTCCAAACAGGTATTTGCTTCTTAATGAATTATGAGGCAAATTATATTTTTAGACACTCCAACTGAAAGGAAAGTAATTTCATAACCTTTGATTAAAACAAATACACAAAAAAAGACATACAACCATCCAATTAATTGGCTTTTACTTGCTCACAAAACAAATGATATGGGAAGGTTCAATGCAAGTCTAACTATAAAGACAATTTCTATCCCTTGTGGAAATCCCTCAAAGACAGCCCTGAATGTTTGTTTCCATCCTTGTAATCCAAAATATTTAATCCCTGTGGGAAGCTACATACAAACTGAACAGTAATTTTTTATCCTTCAATGACCAAGAATTTTTAGACATTAAATATTCACATTTTATTTATATTTCACTGCACTAAGATCTGCAACTAATTGTTCAAAGTACTTTTATTTGAATTGAAAATAACTAAAAGTGATGCATATATGTATGACTAAAGTCAATACAACTTCCTGTCAACTTTTGGGGGAAGTAAGAAGTTAAACTGCAGATCAGTGCTTCCTGTGTGTTCAAAAATCCCACAGCATTTTTTGAGGAATTAATTTTCCTTGACCCTTTTTTCCTCAGTTTCTTTCCAGAATGAGATAGCACCCTTCTGAGGGGCTTTGTTTGCAGAAGTAAGGAGTTTCTTGGCTGGATATTCTATCCATTACCATGGCTTTTTGTGAGGTCTGTGTTGTTCCACAGCCTTTTCTTGTTGGGGTAATAGGCTTTTGAATCTTG
Source organism: Morbakka virulenta (assembly GCA_003991215.1). NCBI lineage: Eukaryota > Metazoa > Cnidaria > Cubozoa > Carybdeida > Carukiidae > Morbakka > Morbakka virulenta. The sequence goes on along the minus strand of RDPX01000107.1, from coordinate 1,790,292 downwards.
CTAACTGAGCATCATTCCAAATCAGTGTGGAACAAAATGAAAAAAGCTCCAAAGAAACCAATATGTATCTACACACACCATGGTTTTGTAGAATCCCTTTAATGACCAAGTTTATCATGATTAAAAGGATCTTGTTGATGAGTATTATCACCAAGCTAATGACATTTCAAAATCAATGATGGTCAAAAGTTATAATGATCACAAGATTATGAGTTATGGGCCATGAATGTGTGATAAAATGAACAATTTATAATTGTAAAATGATAAAATGCATGAATATGGCAGCCAGAAAACATGTGTATAAATTGTGATTGAAAATATGTGAGTAAGTAATTGCTTGGGATAAGAGTCTGATGCATGTTGCCTTCAGGTGTGTAAAGTAACTGATGAGTTCATTTCAAATTGTACCATCAACTGCAACACTTTTATAACAAAGAGGAAGAAAATCTAGCACATCAAACTTAAATTTTAAATAGTTCAAAATATGTGTTCAATCAACTGTGTGTTTTCATACCCAAATATGGTATGTGTGGCTCTGAGACATTCAGTAAATTCATATTCACACACACTTTTTTTAAGACCAGTGTGCATTAAGTTAATAAAATATTTAGAGTTTGAGGTCACATAGCCATTTTCCTGGTGACTCTATGGTGGGGTGTGTCATGTGACATTCTTAGGTTATTTGCATCACAACATATTATCTATTTGCTAGTACTGGATGCAGTCTAAACTCCCTTCATTTTGTCAATAATTTTAAAGGCACACACATGCCTGTTCCTTTTAAAAGAAGCATGGAATATTGTTGACCATCCATCTGGAACCCATGCAGGTGGTCTAAACTTTGGTAGGATTTGTTTATTATTGGCAGCACTCACTACTCTTATTATTAAACATCAAATTTGTTCTTTTGAATTGAAAATAGATGGCAGAACAAGATAAAGTTATTCCTGAGATATATTTCATTAAAAAATAGTGTATTGGAACCCTTGTCTTCTGTTGACCAGTACTAAAGTTTTCTATTTCATTTATTAACGAGCATAAGAAAACCCAACTGAAACTTGTTTCCTTTGTGCATTGTAATTTTTTGTATCTGGTGCCAAAATTTTTATGGAGTCTTCAGACAAAGGTTAACAGGCTATATAAGACACATTGATAATGATTTGTTTGTGCATATTTTAATCGGTAACTTTTTAAAGAGAATGCAGATAATAAAAGAGTTGAAAGTGGGGTAAGACAGGGGTCTACCATCAAGCTCTTGTTATTCATCATCTACTTTGACAACTCCCACTTATTTCCTAAGAATAGCAAATCTATCAAATATGCTAACAATTCTGTTATCTTTGTTCCTGGGGGGAAAAATAGTGCAAGGTTTTGCTGACTATTGCTATGAATAAATTGATATTAAATTTTAATTTAATGACTATTTAAGTAATTGTGCTGTGACCACAACAAACCTTACAAAATGTATTGCAAAAATATTAACATTTCACTTTTATTTTAAAACATTTATTTGACAAACTATATTACTATCTTGCTTTTTGAGTTTAAACTCATTTAACCTTTGCAATAATTTTCTGAATCTCAAAAGAAAATCAAATGATGAGTTGATAATACTTAAGAAAATACAAAATAACAATATGTGGGGCTCTGAAAATGCTATACTATAGTATGATCATGTCAATTGTCACTTAAAAAGTCTTATGCAACAGAATCCAACAGAAACCACGAAAAAACTACTGTCATCCTTTCATGGTATATCTCTAAAATAATTATATAGTTATGGACCTCAACCCATGTTGCATCCTAATGTATAAATGTCTTCATACAAATGAATGCCTAACTTCTTAAGATTATTATAAGGTGCTACAAAACAGTTGAGTGGCAAACAAATAATATCTCTTGAACCTTCCTAAACTGTCTCTGGAATACTGACCACCACCTTTTTATTTTAGCAGAACAAGACAATGTAACAACCTGCCCTTATCCATCAGGTATCAGGGCAGCAAGGCTGTATTGGAGCTATTGTGGAAAAAAGGGGATCATTATGAAAATAAGATGGAAACTGAGTTAATTTGATATTTTAATACTATTCCCTATCACTACAGTTATGGTGTCTGTAGAAAAAAGCAACTGTTAGTTTGAATCAGAGTTAAGAGGGCCAGTTTTAAAGATTCACATTGTTGAGGCAACATAGTATCCAGAGAATAATATTAAACATTAAAAAGGAATTGAGTGCCAATAATATATATAATTGGCCAAGGTTTGTTTACACCCACTTTAAGTCAAGCAATCAGTCTTGTACCTTCTAATAAAACATAATGTCAATATTTCTTTGCTTTATTTCACAGCTACAGTTAATTTTTTTGGTCTGAATTGATGGTTTCACAAAAGCTAATCATGATTTGGTCTTCAAGTGTAATACTGGATATTTTGCATAAAGTACAGTGTCATGACCACAGTTCAAAACAATAAACAAACAACTCTAAAATATTCCACTCGGTTCACATTGCCCCTCTTGTATGAATATTTTTTTAAAATCTGTAAAATATGTAAAGTCTGTCTTCTTTCAGTTAAACATGTATGTTGGTGCTACCTAACTGAAGGTGGCATTGTTTTTAAGGCTCTCTAGTAAAGTTAGGTACTACACAACAACACACACAAACAAATAAATATTTGTGTTTGCCTATCCAGTTGATAACAAGAGTAGTGAACACAATTGTAGAGGATTAATATATCAATCAAACAACCCTGTTGCTTGATGATGACTGTTTTAATACATGTATGTATATATGTGTGTCTGTTTCTGCAGTTTTGCTATATGCAGATGACCTGGTTCTCTCCTGTGAGACATTGGATGGTCTACTTGCTAAGTTAGAGACTTGGAAGAAGGGTTTGGAAGGTAAAGGTTTGAGAGTGAACATGGGCAAGACAAAAGTGATGGTCAGTGGTTGCAATTTAGGAAAGCCATTGGAGAAAGGAAAGTTTCCCTGTTCAGTCTGTGGGAAGGGAGTTGGGAGCAACTCAATCTATTGTGGTACTTGCAAGCACTGGGTACATAAACGGTGCAGTGGAATAAAGGGCAAACTGACAGAAACTAACCGTTTTAGCTGCAAGAGGTGCATAGAAGGAGAGGCAACCTGTGACTTAGACCTACATAAAGTGCATTTGGAGGATGAGGATATTGAGGTTGTCCAGAAGTTTTGCTACCTTGGTGACACCCTTGGAGCTGAGGGGGGAGCTGGTGCAAGTGTTACAGCAAGGGTTAACAGTGGATGGAGTAAGTTCAGGGAGCTGATGCCATTGTTAACCAGCAGAGCTCTGCCATTACCTACCAAAGGTAGAGTCTACCAGGCATGTGTACGTAGCACAATGATGTATGGCAGTGAAACTTGGCCAGTGAAAGCTGAAGATGTCAGCCGCATGGAGCGGAATGACATGAGAATGATAAGATGGATGTGCAACGTAAGTCTAAAGGACAGGCTCAGTTCTAATGAACTCAGAAGGAGATTGAATCTGGACAGTATTGGCAGCTGTATGCAGAATAGGAGGCTTCGTTGGTTTGGTCATGTGGAGAGAATGGACAAGAATGCTTGGACAAGTAGATGCAGAACAATCAAGGTGGCAGGAACCACTGGCAGAGGAAGACCAAAGAAAACATGGGAGGAAGTGATAAGGATGGATCTCAAAGAAAAAGGTGTCAGCAGAGACCTGGTGAAGGATAGGATAACTTGGAAGTCAATTTCAAGAAATCGTCCAACACATGCTAGCATGTAAACCGGACGTTAAACCGAATATGATGATGATGATGATGATGATGATGATGATGTTGTTGTTGTGTTTTCCTTCATTTTGTCCTGCTGCTTGTTCGTTTGTGTCATTTCCTCTTGGTTATTAATTCAGCCAATACCATCTTTGGAAATGAGTGTTACACTCTAATACTATGTATATAGACCAAGACTAAACCCCAAGGTCACACTTTGAGGCAGGTAGTGATCGGGGTGATGGTTTTTGTGAATAAGGAAATTTTAGATGGTTTTAATTTGGGTTATTTTTGTTGAGTTTTGACCTATCCAGGAGCCTATAATGAAATGCCAACGTAATGTCCGAGACTAACTTCCCAGTCATTAATCAACCTGATTTTTCCCATGGGGGCTTGTTGGCACTAAAGAAGTTATCATGGATAGTTGGTCGTCATGATTAGTAAAATTTCCATGGTTGGGTTAAAAAAATACTTTCAGGGAGTGGGTTAAATTTTGTTATGCAAAAGGTGAGGGGTGTGTGAGTAACCACTTAATAGTTTTTTAAAAATTTCCGGACTCAATTATGGCTGTACGATAAATGCTTGGATGGTAAGTCGAGGTCACACAGATTAAAAACACTCCAGTCGTGGAGTTTGTGAAGTGCTTGCCTTATTTCCTGGTCATAAGTAAATGTATTCTGCTTATCTGTGAACCTCGTATCAATGACGTCAAAACTTAGTGAGCAACCAACATAACCACTAAACTCTACGTAATGAAGTTTGATAAATACAGGATTAATTGATATAAAAATATCAGTGAGTTATAACTAAACCAAATAGCTCACGCACGCTCGTTAAAACCGGTTACTATTTCCAATTATTCAGTCATTAAAAAATCATAAAATATCTCGGCCGGCTGCTACCGTCCCAAAATTTTAACATTTAATTCGAAGAGGAAAAATTTAGTCTTCACATAATCTAATTAAGCCTAAATAACTCGCTCTTTTTCGGCATCTTTGAAAGTTGTACACTTGAAAACGGTTCAGGAAAATTTCAAACGGACAAGGAACTATTCCCAGCAAAAAATCCCAACAAAATCACTTACTTCGACTTCATTTTTCCCCCCCTGTTCCTATAATATGTGAGGAGCTTCCAGTATATTGCAGCAATTATAACTTTTTTCTGACCTTTGTCGTCCACAAGGTAAATTTGGTTGTACCAAATCACCTGGACGTGAAGTTTAATAACTTGAAAGCAACAAAACTGACAACTCGTGGCGTTAGTGTGCAAAGCTGAAATTCACAAACACAAATAAAAGCATTAAATATTGTTTTTTGTGTGTAGTGATAACAACAACTTAGTTTAAGCTGAGATTGATGTGGCACTGAAAGCAGAGTGCATCTTAAATCTGTTGGTGGAATGACAACGAATTTACACATGACATCATAACTAGCAAAGCTATTATTGTATTTCACTTACATGCTCTGATATCTGAAATAAATACAGAGAGCCCTCGCATTCCTTCTCCCTTTACTGCTGGCATTTTGAAGTTTAAACTACCCTGACAATACTTATGTGATCAATTAGCAGACACTCCTAAACTACCATCAACTTGAATCAGGAGCGACGGCATTCAAGTGAAGAATACATCTGCCTCAAGTTCATTGTAGTCCAAACGAGGGTGAAAGAAACAGACACTCCAGGGCCAAAAAAAATTACAAAAATCACAAAACAATTCAGATGGGCAGTGAGTGACTGTGCGAACAACGTGGTAGATCGGACTTATAATCTGATCAATTTTGTATCAAGTAATTGTTGAAAAAAGGAATTAGAAAAAAACTGAAATAAAATCCGAGGATTCATCTCATCATATGAGAAATGAAAGAGATCCGAGTGACGAGTTGTATAATGCCTTCACACACCATTAAACACTCCAATTAGAAGTAAATTAAAATTGTACAATCCCATTATAATTAGAATTCCATAACAAGCACCCAATTTTAGGTGCAGCTAAAGCGGAATTCACGGTGGCTCCTGATCTATGAGCTATATGTGAGGTAGTACACTAAAAGGGGGAAATGTTTCGAGAAAAAGGGTGTTCAACCATAAATATATAGAAAATAACCAACTTTTTCTTCACTACGTCGGTCCAAATCTAACCGAAACTGTATGAAATTTTGTTCATAAGTTACTCTACATTTCAGGGAAGCAACCAGTTGGTTCTTATAGATATTTCCTTGCTTCTCTTCAAAATTAGAATGGAAAATATCGATCGATTTTGTGATAAAAACAACAGAAAGAGCGCGTCGCTCTTTTTTAGTTAGGAAGGGCACTAAATAACTTGCTATAACACTTCGATTTGCCACAAGTTCAGAACTTTTTAATGATAATTTTCCAACCTTAGGATAAATCTTTAAAATTCTGGCCTTCTGGTTGCAAGTGGAGATGCAGCAAACGGTTGAAAAACGTTGAATTAAAACGACGGAGACTGATATGAAAAGGCAATGAGGCTGAACAAGCATTGTGCTAGACAAATGCCATAGCATTTAAAAATGTCAAATTATGAAATTGAAAAAGAGGTGTGGACCGAAATGAGTTATAAAATAGGAGTCCACCTTAAAACACCAAATTCAATATTTTATTGTGCAAAGTTAAAATTTGCAAATTTGTTCGTAAATATTTTCACAGCATTTTTAGCCGCCCAGTTTTCTCCATTTCTGATGACAATTAAAATGTCTTGCTTCTAACGGTTTCAACTCCTACCTATTGTGGTTATCGAAATGTTCTTCTTACAAACTGACCATTTTCATTTTACCCGAAACAAAGTCTTCCTCCTTCCTCTTGCAATGTTTTTGTGTGGTGTTTTTCTTTGACATGCTACCGTTGCCCTCCGTTATGTGTCCAATGACATGCTCATTTTGCTTCAATTGAATGGGTTGTAGAACCAACTAAACGACTAGTTATTCATTTAAGAAAGTAAAAAGACTTTTACTTAGAGACAGTGCTTGATAATCTGTCCTATTACAGGTTTCTGTTCTTAATACTCAGCGCATTTGTTTTGTATTGAGCATCGGTGTTAATTTGCACCTGTGTTAAACCCTTCAATTTTTCTTTCAAATTTCTCTATTGTTTTACAGTAGAGTTCAATCACTTAAAATAACAGTGGCCTGCAAAAAAGCCTTGCAGCTTCATTTTCTGTTCAAAAGTTTAAGTCGGCGATTTTTCCTTTTGCTATCACCATCTTGACAATTGTTCTTTAAAGGGAGACTAACATTTCTTTAAAACTTAAAAAATCTCAATTGCAGTGGCATCTGGAATGGCTTGATTTTTTCTTTTGTTAGTCAGGTGTATTGTAATCTTCATAGGAGTATATTGTTAGAAACAAGTTATTAGAATGTATTGTGTTCTGTTGGAAAATCAATGTAAGATTAATACAACCAAATCTACTCAGTGTAATAACCATTTTTCGGTATAGAATTTTATTGGTCCCAAGGGCAGGTAGTTATTATTTACGGCTAATTTAAGTACATTGTTTGTTCTATAGACTCGGAAATGATTTCCTTGAGGTCAGTGGGCACTAGCAACAGGTAGTCTTTAGTACAGACTTGACTGTGCAATTGCATGGTACAATCATATTTCGATAGCTTTTCTAGTCCTGAAAAAAAGTTTCTTTGCTACTGATTTACTTGGCTGAGGAGACACACTTTAAAGAGACTGCTTACTTGTTGTTCACCATACTCGTTAGTCATTTTTTATCTTTGTTATATTTTTCAGCGACTGGAGTTGATAGTATTCTCTTTTTTATTATTCTTTCAAGCTTCTGTAATAGTAATTTCTTTGTAGAAAATTGAAAAGCACGTTTGTATCGAGCTGGATTCAAAGCAGTTGATACAGCTATCATGACCGTATGTTATACACCAGAGCTGTTGGCTGTCGTTCTTAATCGGCTCATTTTTGCATCCATATCTTTTACTTGAGAGCACTGTTCTTCTTCCAGGTACCAGTTGTTGGATATTGCATCCCAATAACGGATAAATTTCAACAAAAATACATTTGTTTCCTGGTAATCCCTTTAACTGAATTTTGATTTAATTTTCTGAAATGTTTTTAATTGTTTGGGAGTTGGTTATCTTTCTGCTTTGTTTTCTTTTGATTACCTTGTACTTTTTCTTCGATCTTTACCCCATGGGTTACCTATTTCTTAATCTTGATCATGATCCTTAAAATTAATATTTAGGTAAAGTACACAATTTTTGCTTATGTGAAGTTTTTGAAGTATCTTCCCAGCGGGGCCACTTCAGTTTGCACAGTGTAAGCACCCTTGTCTTCATCTTTGGGATATGACCCCTCTCCTCTGATTTCTATGTAAAATTTTATACCCCTTTTTTCTGATGTTTCTTTTCATTTAGACCCCTTTTTGTGAAAACATTAATATTCACAATCGGAAAAATCTAGACATGTAATATGTACTGTAGCTGTATATGCAATCATCAATTTAGATGCATATACATAAATGGTAACATTAATATCAAAAACCAACCATATCAAACTCTTTTGATATATAATATACTTTTTAAACAGAACAGAAGACTTGGCATATTATCTCAAAACAAATTTTCTAATACTATATATGTTTAAGCAAACATACTCAAACAAGAATAAAAAATTGCATCAACTATAAAGTGATTTTGATTGTTTACGAATCGTTCATATAATGCACAATAAACTCTTCACATCTTGATATTGTCGTCAAGATTGGAACATGGAATGTCAGGACAATGTACCAAAGTGGAAAGTTTGATAACGTTAAACTAGAAATAGATAGACTTGGTGTTAGTGTTATGGGAATCAGTGAATTAAGATGGAAAGGAGATTTTAAACTCAAAAAGCCATAAAATAGTTTACTCTGGAGGGCAACGACACGAAAACGGAGTCGCGTTATTCTAAATCAGGAACAAGCAAAGGCGCTTGTCGGATATTGGGCTATATCAGATCGAGTAATTCTTATGAAAATGAAAGGCTCACCTTTAAACCTCTCTATAATTCAAGTTTATGCTCCAACTTCAGACAGCTCTGATGAAGTTGTAGAAGTGTTTTATGAAGACCTCGGAAAAGCTTACAAGCAATGTAAATATCAGGAAATACATATTATTATGGGCGACCTCAACAGCAAAGTAGGAGAAGGACAAGATGGAAAGGTTGTAGGACCATACGAACTAGGAGACCGCAATGAAAGAGGAGATAAATTTGTAGATTGGTGCAAAGGGCATAATCAGATCATAGCGAACACCTGGTTTCAGCAACCAAAAAGAAGGAAATGGACGTGGATGAGTCCTGACGGCGAAACCAGAAATCAAATTGATTTCATCACCATTAATTAAACAAGCGAAAAGCTACCATAAAGCTGACTGCAATAGTGATCACGTTCCTGTTACCTGTAGACTTCAGGTGAGATTCAGAAAGAAGAAGATTGCCAATTCAGCACCAAAGTTAGATTTTACTGCGCTACAATGTAATACATATGTAAGGCAAGAGTTTGCGCTCAAAGTACAGAACAGATTCGGAGTTCTTGAACAAGAGGGAAACTCTACGTGGGACGCGTTCAAACAAGCATCCACATCAACAGCGATAGAGACGTTGTCGCCAATTAAAAGACAAATCAAGAAACCTTGGATGACAGAGGAGATAGTGAAGGAAATGAAAGAAAGGCAAAAGGTTAAAGACCGCAGCAGTGAGGAATACCGAAATAAGACTAGGTTGATACGTCACAAGTGCAGAGACGCGAAGGAAACATGGCTAAACGAGCAGTGCACAGGGATAGAGAAAGCGAAATCGACAAGTCCTAAGGAGATGTATGACAGGATCAAATCACTATCAGGTAGAAATACACGAACCTGCAGCGGTTGCATTAAGTTTAAGGATGGAAAAATTCTTGTTGATGACGAAGGTATTATGAGTAGATGGTCAGAGTACATTGCGGAGCTTTTTGAAGATGACAGGGGTGACAGACCAATCGTCAAGAATAATATGGATGGCCCCCGAAAAATGGAATCAGAAATACTGGCAGCAATAAAGAAGATGAAAAGAAACAAAGCTTGTGGGCCAGATGGCATCAACATAGAAATTATAGAGGCTCTCGAAGACTTTGGAATTACAACAATAACAAGAATAGCTAACACAATATATGAAACTGGGGAACTACCAGAAGACCTGCTTAACTCTGTATTTGTCGCTATACCCAAGAAGCCAGGAGCAATAGACTGTGAATTTCATCGTACGATAAGCTTGATGAGCCATGTGACTAGGCTTATTCTACGTAGTATCATGGCCATAGCCAACGGTAAGATACAAGTAGAAGTAAGCG
>RDPX01000107.1:1739313-1760150 GCA_003991215.1 Morbakka virulenta | reverse complement strand
GGATGTCAACGAAAATGCTGGTACGTTTATGAAAAGAAGGAGGAGTGAAAGAACAAGCAAATGGAAAGAAAAACCGTTACACGGACAGTTCGTAAGACAAACAGATGAGATTTCTAATGAGGAAAGATGGCTATGGTTAAAAGATGGAAGTATGAAACGTGAAACTGAATCTTTGATAATTGCAGCGCAAAATCAATCCATTAGAACAAACCACATCAAAGCAACAATTGACAAAAGCCAAAGAAACAACAAGTGTAGAATGTGCAATCAGAGTGATGAGACGATCAGTCATATACTTTGCGAATGCCCTAAGCTTGCACAGAGAGAATATAAAAGGAGGCATGATTGGGTTGGTAAAAGAATCCACTGGGAAGTGTGTCAAGTTAATGGAATAACAGTCTCTCCTAAATGGTATGACCACAATCTCAAGCAGTAATTGAAAATGAAAAGTGCAAAATATTGTGGGACTTTAATGTCCAAACTGATCACATCATTGAGGCACGTAGAGCTGATATGATTGTTGTTGATAAAGGCAAAAAAACGTGTACCATTATAGATTTTGCAGTACCTTACGATTCTAGAGTAATTGCCAAGGAACAGGAAAAAATTCTCAAATATCAAGACTTAGCCAGGGAATTAAAGAAGTTATGGGACATCCCGATAAAGGTGGTTCCGATCATCATAGGAGCTCTGGGTACCCCACCAAAAAATTTTAAAAAGTGGTTAGGAGAACTTGGGTTGAAAACAAAAATAGTCGTACTGCAGAAAACTACGTTACTTCAGTCTGCAAGGGTACTTCGGAAAGTGCTTGAGGTTTGAGGAGTATTGCTGACACCATGCCTCAAGAAACTCCACTAGCGATTTAAGATCATAACTTAGTGTGCGACACCAATATAATAATAATAATAATAATCGGAATCAAATTTGGCGAGTAACACTAATAACATAACATACATCTTATTAAAATAGGGTCGAGAAATATCGCAACACAAAAAACGATCGTTCTAAACCATTATCTACAAATTATTATCTACAAAAAATACCATGCTGATGTTGCAGCTAAAACCCAGGATTGAAAATGCAACCTTGGTAACTCAGTAAAAACAAAATTGACAGGAATGTTGTACAATTAAGATCTATAAAAGCAGAAAATGTGATACCAAAAAAAAGAATTCATCGTATGCAAATAATCACCATCACCATCGTCATTATTATTTACTCGTTTGTTTATGTTTCTGTTGAAAAGTCTCCACATGCTATTTCAAGACCATTCTGTTAGGAGCAGTTCACTGCCATGTACAGCTTTCCTAACATTTGTCATTTTCAACCCTCCACCATTTCGGTGGTCTCCCTCAATCTTTTCTACTCACATGGCAATTTGGCTGAAAACTCTAAAGAACCAAGTTTTATCTGCTGACACATTCTGTCTATACTCATTGTTGCTTTCGGTCTTGTTTTATCGTACATTCAGCCTTTGTCTCTTCTGTAATTCAGGTATTGTTTATTCTGTATCTGATGCTTAACATTCTCTTCTCCACCTTCCTCTAAGAACATAATCAACATTTTCTCGAAATCTATGACCACTGCATCACTTGCTTCTGCCTAACTGACCTGTATGGTAACGACCAACTACACCCAATGCAAGTTACACTTGCGAATTAGTTTGAACAAGTTCTTTCATAAAATTAAAACCTACTACTTCTGATTGGTTTGTTGGAACAATAAGTTTTACTGACAGTGTACACTTTGTACCCAAGGGAAACATTTCCGGATTACTGTCACAAATATAGCAGGAAATAAAAAAATTAAAATTCTAATTAGTGGTATGCGAATTAAAGAAGATTTTAACAAAGCGATAGTCAATGCTTTGATAAAGCGATATTTTAAACACCGACATCATTTTCGAGTTAAAGTTATCGAAAACGGGATTCCTGGCTGTCAGATTTTACTAAAGTTTGTGTGTTTATCATAATTTCTAGGGCCCAAAAACTTACCAAAGTACACCTATTGAAGACCACCAGTTGGATTTCATTTGTTCCCCGCTAGAAAAGTCAGACTGGAAAAGTACCCTGGGTTCAATAGGTTCATGTGTGTGGCTTTGTTGACTAATCAATACCCTCAACCAGTCTTAAAATCCAGTGAAAACAATATCGCTTTAGAGGGCTTTCCAATACGTTCGTAACATTCATTTGGTTTGCACCTGCTAAAAAATTCATTTTCTTAAACGCACGTCTTTTTTCTTCAAAGAGTGCCATTCTTATTCTCATCTGTAAATGCTATTCTCGAATTGATAAAATTTTGCGCTAGTGCTACATTTTGGCCAGGAACAATCTTTTCACATGAAAACTAACAGCAGTACCATCCTTAACTCCACAAATTGAGGAAATAAACCCCTTAATACAAAAAAAAAAGCCAAGAGGTTTTTGCCATTGCCATTTGTACACTGAAACTGGCGTCTGTTTATTTTTGTTTATCAAATAAAATTTCGCTTTTCAAAATATTCCTGACATATCCTCCTGTTTTATGATTATCGCTGTACACATAAAAAAAATTAAAACAGCAAAGCCCAGGATTTTTTCAAACCTTTATATCAAGGAATCGGCCCGCAATCCAAAACCCATTTCATACAGCTCAACCTTACAAAACCAATGTACAACTGCAGCTGGTATACCTAGCCGTTGTCATTTAATGGCCAAAAATGTTTAGTGTTTCGGGTTTGAGATTTTCCTAGGTTTAATGGCTATGGTGCCCTAAAGATTAGTACTACACAATGATATGGTCCCTCAAACATGGGTATTGATCTCTTAAAAGTGGATTTGGGTTCTTTGAATGTGAATATGGATACCCAGAGCACACAGGCAAATTATTTTACAGCAATCTCATTTACTTCGATTGGACTTTAGAAGGTCGAGCAAAGAGGTTGGAGAGGTGACCATGTACTGAGTACTGTTGTCATCATAGGACTGGTGAATCACATACTTAAGTTTGGGGTTGGTCTTGTGTTTAGTGGGATCTAAACTGTCCTCCTCTCCAGGCACTCCCGAATAACAGTTGCTGCCTCAAGCAATGTTTTCAATTAATGTCACTTGCTAAGCTACTACAAATGCTAATTAGCAGAAACAATGGCTAATAGACTGCATCGACAAACCATAGGAAAACCATTACAAAACTTACCGCGAAGAATAAAAGAGCATGATATTCGTTGACTGGGATGCTAAAATAATTAATTAGCACTAAGCCAAATGGACCAAACATACTACTGTCTGTCATATCCACTTGATATTTTGTCATAGCGGCGATCTAAAAGGTAACAGGGTGAAAACTTTTATATTGTTTTGCAAAATCTATCAAAGAAATAAAGCAAAATACCTTAATAACAAAAACTTATCCCGGTCGTATCATCAAGGTTAACTTCAAGTGTCTTTAAATAAAGAAACGTGACAATAACCCACTTGGATTCAAGACTAAGAAATATATTTCCAGGAAAGAAATTGTCCCTAGCAAGTTTTAGGGTAATTCCCATGCATGCGCCTCAATTTCTAGTCCAGCCCTGTGTGTGGCCACTCGTTCATAGGGATTTTGTGATGAATAACATGAAATATACTATTTAAGTGTTAACAACCTCTTTGCTTAACATTAACAGTAGCATATTTCACTTGGTTGAAAACAAGTTCATTGTAGCCGTGAGTTCAAATTTGAACGTGGGTGGTCTCTTCACTCCACTACATTTTTTTCAAATTTAAAACCTTAAGGCTATGAATGAATTCAACTTGCCTTTCTTCAAAAGCAATGTCACACAGCGACCAGTGCATACTAGTTAGAAAACTAACAGTAGCGATTTCTAGAGTTTACTATTACAAGTAAAAAGGCCACATTACTTGAGTCAATAACAAATATGGTCAAATGCTCCATTGGTACAGTTATATGGAGGAAATGTCTGTTTGAAAATGTACACTGAGGCTTTCCAGAGTTTACTATTACAAAAAAAGGCCACATTACATAAACCAATAACCAGTTTGGGCAAACATTCCATTGGTATATAGGTATATAATTATATAGTGTAAAAATGTTCTCCCAGCTCTCTTTATATCATTTTGTGTTTACTGTTTAAAGCATGCTTACTAGTCAGTTCACCAGGAATCAGACAAAGGGCTATCTCTGCTTGCTCCCCTTGGAAACGTTTCTTATGTGTACTAAGATGTTTATTGCACGGTTTCAGACAAAAAGTAAGATCCGTTAAAATTGTTAAACACTCATATATTCTTTCTAAATTTTATGCACGTTCTGTACAGACTGGATGAAACTTAAGTGCATTAGATTTTTGTGAATATGCGAGTAACTGATAGGTTCGTGCTTTATGACACAAAGAACTTTAATACAAAGATTCCTTAACGTAATACTTGTCCTAGCATTACGATCTTTGAGCCGATGGCTTCTTCTAAGTATAAGTTAAAATCTTGGGCCTTTGAAGTGATATACAGCAATGACAACCAAAAGAAAAGTGAAAAATGACAAAGAAAACATAGTGGTAGACATGGAAAACCACTTCAATGGCCCTAGAACAGGTAACGAAAAAGGCAAAACTGAGAAGAAGTATTCATAAACGTTATTAATTATTGTGCTGATGATACCCTAAATATTTACACAGAAATACCCCTAGATCTTCTTCTTGTACTTAAAACCACGAATCTTTTAATCACACTTCGCAATAAATTTTTAAAATGAGTGAAAAATTTTCCGTCTTTTAAATTTCTATTAACCCAATATGCATTATGTTGCTATCTGAATGGTATTGAGTCTTATTGACTGAAGAAGGTCTAAGAAAATATATACTACTATTGAACTTACATATCCATAAAAAAAATATAGATAGATTATATATTGATATATCATCATCATCTTCGACCACAGGGTTGGGCAACATACTCTTGTCTATCAAGGTCATCTATCATTGCACTTCACCCCCAACTTCGATATCAGTGTCCTTGGAAACTCGTCCCGGATAAATCATCCTTTTACATATGTTTATACATTGGGAGCGCCAGAGAAGAAGAGAGGATATCATCTCTTCAACTACAAGATAACAGTGACCAGCAAATTAAATAACTTCCTTTTTCAGGTTTATTGATAGTCCATCATCGATTTTTTGGATGTTGGCATGTTCTCTGTAGCTTATATTCTGTACTCTTCTCCGCACGTTCGTGTAACAGCCATCTAGATCTAGATTAAAACAATGTCTCATATAGACTCCAATATTATCTTCAGATAATATTCTATACCCACTGAATTTCTCTGTAAGCTTGACCTCGGGTTAAATCAAATTAAGAATTTTTTAGCATTTTTGAAAAGTCACCTATATTTCCTCAGTTCCAGTAGTGAATTTCTTACAAAATTATTTTGTTATGAAAATCGCATACAGTATACCATTGGTTATTTCTAAACCAACTTTGGTATGCTAGTTTTTAAAGTTTGGAGCTTTGATTTACTTTTGGTATTCGGTTTTTACGGTCCTGGACAAAAAGTGCTTTTTATCTCCGCCCTTCAACTTCTGAACCTTTCAACAAATACGACAAGAGATACAAAGCAGCTCCAGTCATTAAATACTTTTTGAAGTCCAAAATGTGACAGAAGATAACCAATCATACACCATAGATTTACGCAAACATAATGAGGTCGAGGTACATACTTAAAATGTATACTGTAATTTCAGCCTCGTAATGAGCTCCATGAATCAATGTCAATTAATACATGATACAAAGTCGCCTGAGGTTGATACACGACTACCACTATAAGAAAGGTACAGTTAAGCATGATTATTCATTGTCCAGCAGGTTTTCTGGCACTGTACATAAAACTTAAAAAATCTCTTCATACAACAAGAAAGAACATAAAGCAGAAAAGCTTAAACGTACAACCAATTTCCAAGTAAGCTTTGCANATCTAGATTAAAACAATGTCTCATATAGACTCCAATATTATCTTCAGATAATATTCTATACCCACTGAATTTCTCTGTAAGCTTGACCTCGGGTTAAATCAAATTAAGAATTTTTTAGCATTTTTGAAAAGTCACCTATATTTCCTCAGTTCCAGTAGTGAATTTCTTACAAAATTATTTTGTTATGAAAATCGCATACAGTATACCATTGGTTATTTCTAAACCAACTTTGGTATGCTAGTTTTTAAAGTTTGGAGCTTTGATTTACTTTTGGTATTCGGTTTTTACGGTCCTGGACAAAAAGTGCTTTTTATCTCCGCCCTTCAACTTCTGAACCTTTCAACAAATACGACAAGAGATACAAAGCAGCTCCAGTCATTAAATACTTTTTGAGGCCCAAAATGTGACAGATTTATAGATTTACGCAAACATCATGAGGTCGAGGTACATACTTAAAATGTACACTGTAATTTCAGCCTCGTAATGTGCTCCATGAATCAATGTCAATGAATACATGATAGAATACTTAAAATAACACTCATTTTTCATCAACAATGGGTAAAAATACACCTAGTAACTATTTTTAGTATAATAAATCTAAACCAAGTACAGTTGGTGCTATGTGGCTGAGTGCTGTAGAGAAACATTGAGCTGTTTTGATCTTAGCTCTAATGTATTCAGCTACGGCATTGTCTAAAGTATCTTGAAACGTCTAGTGTGTTTCTATCACGTTTACATTATTTCTGGCTCTTTGTGACTGACTTAGTTTCTTAATTGCTCCAGGAGTAGGTGGGGAGGGCTAAACATGATGCTTTTCATAGAAACGACAGAACACACAACAAGCCTCTTATTTTATCATGCCAATGAATTAATAGTAGGTGGTAACAATGAGGTCGCGTTCACCCTAAGGTATTTTACTGAACTCTGGAATCATGTATATATCAAGTATATATCTGCTAGATATATCGAGTAAATTTTGGTGTAATCTGTCCTTTCTTATAGTAACAAGCTGGATTTGATTTTCGCAAAGACAATCTTACAGTTGAAAAGCTCTACTAATAAAGGGTAGGTTGATTATTTTCTACACTGTTATTTTCTTTGCGACAAAACGTAACATTGACAACCCCTCCATGCTGTTCCTAAATGATCCCTTGCTTGTCTCTGGTTTAGTGGAATGGGGTTAGTCGCTGTTAGTTATAAAGTCAATAAGCTGGTTTTCATTTCGGTCTGTAATCAGTTGAACAAAATCATTGCCTTATTTCTACGGATTAGGCCATTGAGATCACTGTAGGAAGGAAAGGTGTTAGGAAGATGTTGTCAGTAGCACTTTAGGGACTACTACACCAGCGTTGGAATTTGCAGCCATTCTTGATGGTGTCCTCTACTTGCCTAGCAGCTGCACACCAATGCAAAAGTCGCCTGAGGTTGATACACGACTACCACTATAAGAAAGGTACAGTTAAGCATGATTATTCATGGTCCAGCAGGTTTTCTGGCACTGTACATAAAACTTAAAAAATCTCTTCATACAACAAGAAAGAACATAAAGCAGAAAAGCTTAAACGTACAACCAATTTCCAAGTAAGCTTTGCAAAGCATGTTCCAAATACCAACATCGTAATATTCGGCTCCTTTTGAAACACCTGGTAATTCGAATGCTTAAAAATGTAGCATGCACTCAGAAGCAGAAGTCCCACTGGGATTGCTGGTGACAGAACACTTGTTTCCTGCAAGGAGAAAATTCATTAGAAATACATATTAAATTGGAAAATAAGAAACCATAAAACGCAGTTATTTGATTGCAACACCACTATCACCAAAGAAAATGTAGGCGTTCTTTAATCTACATCCAGGAAAGCACTACCTCTTAACAGTCAAGGCTATACGACCATCGAACTGATAATTGTAGTGAGTATCTATCTATACCTAGCCATTCCCGAATTATTAGTAGTTATAGTTAGTTAGTCACAGTACAGTATCTCATTACAATATCTAAGTTATAAAAGTTATTTTATGCTTGCTTCAAGTTGGGTGATGATGTTCGTAGAGATGAAAATATTCAGCCAAAACACATTTAGGGTTAATATTGATATGGTGAAAAGTTGGCTAGACAAGCTAAAATACCAGTCTATAATACAGAGCACTAAATACTAACACTTTTAACATCGTCTTTTTTAACATTTCATGTAAAGTGAAAAATACGAAGCCCGTTTCACATCAATGATACCACATATACTTGACGCAGTGCCATTCATGCAGCTATGAAAATTACAGGCACTGGTTTGAACCAAGTTAAGCACATAAAATTTTCACTTTTCTCAATCAAAAATCCTCTTCGTCAACATCATTTGAACAATTTCCTTGATCTTCGTGTTTGTTAGGATCGCTCTGTCTGACGTTGGATTCGAAGTAATCATTTAGTGAGATTCTAAGTCATATATATATATATGATTTGGATCAACTTTCAATAGTAGGGGTATGTGGCAAGAATGGTGCATACAAGTGAAAAACTTTTTCTTTTTCATTCGGCTTCTCCCATTTGGGGTTGCCACAGCAAATTAAATGTTTCCAATTCTTCCAATTTTATGGATCATCTTATTTCACAACTTTAAACGAAAAACAATTCTAGTCGCACTTACAGTAGAGACAAGTATAGCAGCAGTAGTTGAGGTAACAATAGGGTTAACAGTAGTAGTAGTAGTAGTAGTAGTAGTAGTATTAGTAGTAGTATTATTAGTAGTAACAGAACTACTTGAATACAATGTACATATTCAACAACAAATGAGATCTATACCGATTGTAGCCCAATGACTTAAATGCTAGGGTTAGGCCACCTAATTTTACATCCATAGTCAATTTCTGAAGCCCTGTAGTTCGACCAAATACAGATTATTGTCAAATAAAACAGTTGGATCGCATTTTAATTATACAAAAAATTTACTTTTTAATTCATATTGGAAGGTAATCTATTTTGCAATTAGAGTTTCATTATACTCACAGCTACACTGGATCCGTTCTTTCCAACACCACCTGCCATGATACTAAAGAACTGTGATATATATCTACACACACTTGCAGTCAATATAAAGTAGAAACCAATTTGCCAAAGTACTACTTTTCCAAAATAAGGAAGCTCCATAATCTAAAACAGAAAACACATATTAGTTCGAGGATAAGTATAAATCAATATTAGTAAGTATGTTTATCATACTAGAGAAGCAGATAAAATGTGGGAATGGTGAAAGTGTGTATGCATTGGTACTTACAAGAAGAATAAAAATGTCAATGGAAAAATTCAGAGGCTTAAATCTCTGTTGACTTGCTGTTAGCACAGTCAAGTAATATTGTTAATTTAATGAGGCAACATTACAGCCATGGCTACAGTATACATTAGTTTCAGATAAAAAATCAATGGCTACAACCTACTATGTTATTAAAGATGTGCAATGCACTAATAAAGTACAGAAAATCATGCAAGGAACTCTGAAATCAAAGTGGCATTACCCCAATATCTGATGTGATTCATTAGGGCTTTATGTTATAAAGCTCTAATGGAAAGAAAAGCAGACAACTGTTGGCTGAATAAGATATGTAGTTTAAAGGTGCAAAGAAAACAGGCATACAAAAGGACTAAAGTATTCTTCATGTAGGTAACAGTTGGTGACCTATGTGCAAAAGGGCAATGTAAAGATTAAAAAAACTGTTGGTCATGACAACAATAATTATGATGTTAAAGATGATGTTGATAATGATAAGAGAGAATTTTCCATTGGGAAGTTCTTTTTTTTAAGAGTTTATGTGTTGTTGGAACTACATGAAAACTAAAAGTTCTTGCCACTTAAAATTATTAAAAAAATATAAAAAAATATTCTTTAGCATTAAACTGCATGTCTTCAGGATCTATGACTACCTCCCTCAGTATGTAATAAGGGCTACAAGTACCTGAGTGGCAATTGGTTATTTTTTTTAGCATCTATGTCAAAATATACATTGAAATATTCAACAATTATCAGTTTATCTTTGCACAGAACCTTTCTAATCATCTTTCATGAAAAAAAGTAAAATATTTTTGATTTCCTCTTATTCTGTCATGATTGGCACATTGATTCTAATAATCAGTTGCTTTTTTGGTAACAGTATCAATGTGATTTCATGACTGCAAAGCAAAATCTAGGTTTATGTAACTGCTCCTTTACCTTCAACTACAGAAAAAGGTGCCATCTGCCATCATGCCAACTGTGCCATCTTAAGTAGTAGTAGTTTCCCACACAGTGCTGTTTTACCTCATTTACTCATTGCCACCTAGGATCCTTGATCCTCAAGTCTGTTAAAATATACCCTTTGTAGCAGCATTCTAATGTTGTCTATGTCTAGAATTGTATTCTTTTTAAAATGTCACCATTACTTATATCTGGACACAACTACCATGACTTGGTTATGCCAAGCTGCAATTGCACCATTAGCCTTTCCTCTTTCCTACAAATCCTTTTTTGAATAACTGAATACAATCATTTAATAAGTCATCAGTTTGGTCCAGTTGAGAAGGTTAAGGTAATACATTCTGGTAATATTGTTTTCTGTGGTACCTGACTGAAAAATGGGTTTTATTATTTTACATTAAGTAAATAATAAAAGGCCTCTGTAAATCCTAGGCTGGGCGGGGAACCTTTGACAGATTCTAATTTTGCTTCTGAAAGATGAAAAGTATCCTACATTATACCTTCTGGCTAAATGTAATAATCTATTTAAAGGTTTGATTAAACAACTGTAAAAAATTTCTACAGCTTTGCAAATCTGCTGGCTATGCAAAAGAATCCATGAATAAGCTCTTCAACAAAATTAGGTGTTAACCATAATAAGATTATCATGTTTATATTATATTATATTATGTTAATCATATTAACTTAATCAAGTTCTGCATCAACAACTATTTACTTAGTTTTAAATCATACTCCATCACCAAGTTTAAGTTTCTTTGCTATGTTGATCACTTCAGCCTCTTCTCTCATTTAACACCAACAATATAGGAGTGGCAGTGGAAGGTGGACGAGTTGTGTTATTTTAGGGCCTTATGTTTGATGAATATTTACTTACTGTCTTCTTCACCAGTCACTAGTAAGATCAAGTCTATCAATTCTATTAATTGGTTCTGAAAATTGGCTATTGAAGTTGAATCAAATGAAGTTACTAGAAAGAGCTGAAATAAAAATGCTGAGGTGGGTGCCCCATATCACACAAGATGTCTCAAATACAGACTATGGATTAGTTAAGTTGCCCATGTTAAATGCAAAGCTTGTAATGATTGGGTAATATCTATGGATGAAAGGGGCACAGTTCCCTGTGCTAGTCAACCTATTGCCAACATGTGAGAAAATAATGGGGCTTTTTTTTATCAAGATCTACTCATTTGGATTACCCATATTAGTTTCCTTGCTAACAGTAGAGTTGCCAACAATGGCTAGCAAGTTCCTCCTCCTTATCAGACAAACGTGGTCCCATCAGACACCAACCTTGTATTTCAAGATCCTGAATCATGTCAACTGGTGTTACACCATGTCTAAGGGAAGCCAAGTTGTATTTGTGGTAGTGGTTAACATCATTCACCTATGATAAATGCTTTACATACAAAACCAGCTTTATATCAAAATTGTGACTAAATTAAAAGAAAAAGAAAAAATGCAAGAGGAAATTCCCTGTTATTAAACAATATAATGAAGGTCATTTTTTCACTATTATATCTTATAAAGCTGTTAAGCTTAATGTAAGGTTAAAATAAAATTCAAGATAAAATATCCAAAGTTATACTTGCAGTTTCACTGTTATGAAAACATTATAGCTTTTTACAGAGTAAAAAAGTTGAAGTAGTTTTTCTAATGGGCTGGGTTTTTCCTTTTGTTTCAGGTATATGCTTGAATTTGAATTGAATAAACTTAAGAAAAAAGGGCTCAATCCTTGTTATTTATTCATGATTCAATGCTGTAGTCTAACTGTACATCAATCACTATGAAATACATACCTGATGTTTGCAGTGTAGTGTAGATGCTTACCTGGTATGAAAGGAAGCCTGTGCCAAAGCATGCAACAAGCACAAATGTTGTGCAACACATTAGCTGTATCTCTGTGACATCAAATCTGGTGTAAAAATATATTTTCTGTTAATTAACAAAAAAAGCAACAAGCCTATTTTTGGAGATAATGCAATTAGATATTATTCAATTACCCTACCCTCATCCTTTTGGTGGGGAATTTTTGGATATGTTCCTTATTTTGGAAAAGTAAAAAATATGTTTGAACCAAACTGGATCTAGTTTGGTCCAAACACATTTTTTACTTGTCTACAATTCCAAATACTCTCCATAATAGCTTATTTTAATGATCACCATTTTACTTTTTGGGGTTTGTACATTTGAATTAAGTTATTATTCAATTGAGCAATAATTCAATATTATTCATAGATCAAAACCCAAAATTTATGCACAATTGAGTTTTTTAGCATTTAAAATAATCTGCAATTTCATATTTAGTAGTATTGGAAAGCAGATACAATTTTAAACCAAACTCTCAGGGTGAAGGCATTTCAATATTGTTTTGAAAAACAAAACTCATAACCAAATACAAAACAAAACCATTAAAGAGGTCCATGGTAAATACACAAAACTGACCAACTGATGATATCTGCAGCACTTCTTTGAACTGATGTTGCCATCAATCTTTGGGATAACCTTTGACAGCAATCTTGTCCTGCAACGCTAGCAATGCTTAAAAGCAGAGTTTAATTGATTACAAGTTGTACTTTCAAATCTCATGCTCCTGAAAGAAAAAAACCCACCACTACCAACAACAACATAAAAAAGATGCTCAATGGACAATTTTGACTATCAGAACTAAAAAAGCTTATCAAACAGTCAGAACCATCAGTGCTTGAACTACAATCAATTCTGTGAAAATGATAACATAATCATGTCATAAAATTCTGTAAACTTTTAAAAATTGTTGCATATTTTCTTCACCTCTAATTTCATTTGACAGAGCAAAAAAACTCAATCTTTTTGTTGATTTAAGCTTCACTTCATTTTAGCAGTATGTCATTATTTCTAGTTGAATAATTATGTTAAATGTAAATTACATAGTCCAAGAAGAAATACTTGCCATTCAAACAGCTATGGAATATTCTGCATTTTTTTTTGTTACATTTTCTGTTGACTAGACATTATTCCTGTTAACAATTATATTATTTTATGCATACGTTATTCCAATTTTAATGTTGCTCAATTCTAGCTTATCTCATGATAAAAGTTATTTAATGTACAATAAGCTAATAATGTGATAAAAAGGTTTGGCAAACCCTACATGCTGTAGTTTTTATTAAAAACAGTCCCATTCTTTTTGGTAGTCTCAGTCTTAGATACAATACTGATAGTTAAGGAATATTCATCCAATGTAAGTGATTCATCCAGTTGTACACTAACAATTTGTAGCTTTTGGTAACATTAACATTTTTTGAGCTGAGTTTAATTTTTCTTTTTTTCATATTCAAGAGAAATTCATTATAGTGAAGCCATGCATGGGGGGTCTTAGAGTCTTCTGATATAACTTTTCATTCTATTTGATTTTTATGGTGGAAATACAAAACTGTGTCATTGGCATACAGGATTACTCTACAGTGAACCAACAACTTGGATACTTCATTAAAATATAGCAAGAAAAAAACTAGCTCCAACATTAAACCCTGGTGTTCCCCACAATTAACTACTAATTTTGATAATGCCACACAAAGCTGACTAACATCAAGCAACTGAATAAATAATACGTAAACCAGTCCTGTTTCTGTGCTGCAATCCTGCATTCACATAGTTTGCATAACATGGCTGAATGACTTACATTGGCAAACATATTATTCTGATCAACAAATAAAGTGCCAGTTAATTTACCATCATTCACTCCTTGTTGTACACTGTCAGCAAGTAAAGGGTTTGTTAGTATTCCTTAATAATCTTGAAAATTCTGAACTTTATAGACTCAGAGGAAGCCATAGATGTAAGAGCTTTATTATGTCATGAGTTGTGAGCTTTTTCCAAGCTACGTTTTGAGAGACACTTCTCCCATTATCAGACTACTGAAATGACTAGGTATGGCTGTTCTATACCTTGGTAGTGTGGACCTATGCATAGACATGGCACAAGTTGTTTGGAGAAGTGGTGCTATACCTATGTTGTGCTTGTTATGTTTGTGGTTCTTTCTTTAGTGCTCCTGTGTTTTCTGAATTCAAACTGTTGTTATGACAATAATTGGCATGATTCAAGATGATCAATTAGTTGCCAATATACACACCTTTCTAGTATCTTCTAAATTACCAGCAAAATGGATATCGGATGAGAGTTTGTAAATTTTGACATTTTTATCATCTTTATAAATTGGCATGATCCTGGCTGATTTTTAATTTAATCCAGTTATTAAAGAAAGATTGGCCAAGAGTGATAGAAGTGGTTCTACTTCCTATGAACCATCTTTCAGTATGCATGTAGGAATATTGTCATTTCCTACAGATTTCTTTCTATTTAAAGACTTTAAAGACTTAAAGCATTTTGACTTTTATCACGGGATGTACCTGATACTTAATCTGATGGTATTACTTTTAAGATGGCTTGCTACTGTTTGAAGAAAGTGGCAAAATTTCTTTGCAATTTTTGTTTTTGTTCTTTGTCCAGCTATATCAAGTTTATCACAGGTAGTTATTTATTGGTTTGGCTGCAAACAGGTTTTTGATAGGCCCTTGTTTAATAATTTCCAAGCAGAGCTGGCTTCACACATTAGTAAAACAAGTTCCAATCTTTATTTCAAACCACAGTACTAATTTTTGTGGGATCATAGTTCTCAAAATTCCTTGAACATATCGTCTTTGGTTTATACTTGTGTTGTATTTTCCTTCTTACAATGCCAATCATTTCATAGTCACTGAGGCCACATGTACAAACTTTTGATAATGTTAAAAGGCAGTTTGTTAGAATAATGTAATCTTTCCACCTTCTTTAATAACATAATCCATTTTTTAACAATTGTAATAGATAATATTGAAAAGAGCAGCCACAAGACATCTGCTCTGTATGCCACCATTGCAGCTTTTGTAAAATAATAAGGTAGAAATATTGCTCAATGAACCTAAAAACAAGTAAAACTCAGTGTAAACATACTCAACAATGCATGATGTCACAGATGCAACACACATTTTCTCTAAACTTTAATACATATATTACAATTGCTGAAAAAAAATAATATATATCATCATTATCATCATATTCAGTTTTACATCTGTTTTACATGCTGGCATGTATTGGATGGTTCAATAAAATGGCCTTCCAGGCTCATCTGTCCTTAACTTATATATATATGGAGATGAATTGGAATTGTATTATAGTGAAAAACATATGTGAACTAAACTGGACATTTTTCAATTTTTCACTACAGCTACATGAAATATTTTTGGTTTTAAAAGAACTTGTAGAAACACATGGCTCCAGGAGATGGTAAAGCAGAATTTGTACTATTGGAAGTTTTGGCCTTGTTTTCCTAATATTCACAAAAGTTTTAGTGACATCACTTCCTCTTGATCATCCCAATGGTGTGTCTCTCTTAACCACTAGAAAGAAAATACATATAAGATATCAAATATTTGTGATGGGATCATCTTATTTCTGCAACTTCAATTTGTAACTTACTAGGTCAGGAGTATAACTAACTAAAACAGAGTGGAACAGACAAATACAACTGGACTAAAAATACAAAATCTGGTAATCAAATTAGAAAAGAGAAAAGCTATACTTACTTTCCAAATTTTAATCTTCCAATGACATAGCTATCCCAGTGTGCAAAGTAAAATATTAATAAACTGTTTAGATTCATTAGAAAATAGTATCCTGGAAAACTACCAAGTTTGACAGCTGAAGTAAGTGATAACGATACAACAAGGCATGACACTGCATCACATCCATGATCAAAAACTTCACCAAGTGGAGAGCTTTGATTCAACTTTTTGGCTTGCTTCCCATCAATAGCATCCAGAGTTTGATAAACAAACAAGAAGAAAGTGCATAAGAGGAGACACCAGCTTGGTGGCTACAAAAAATGTTGTAAAAAGTAAAGAATGAAGAGTTCTAATTCTGGAAAAATAACGTATTTTTCTTACATATATATCTCTGTGTGTGCATGTGTGTGATTTAATTACATTAATTATTAATTTTGATGGAAAATGATTATTTTTATATTTCAATCTTTAAGTACCATGTCATTGTTTAATCATCTTATTTATTTCTTATTTTATTGAGTGTTTTCAGCTCAATTTCTAATAATTTCCTTACAAAAACTATCTTACTTTCATTCTCTAGGAGGCTATATTTGTAGGTTATTTAACAAACACTTTGGTTTACACAAATTATTTTATAACAATTCTGCAGCTTCAGACCACTTTTCTCTATCTGCAGCCAACAATCTTCAAGGTTCCATGTCATTGTTAGTTAAAAGTCTGTTTATGGCTAATATATTTTGGTCTTGCTAACTTATTTTCTTAATGTCTTTGTCTAGTGTTGTCACAATAGTCTCGCTTAGTAATCTTCCAGCAAATCTTTTCAACATACTTTAAATTTTTGAAATAGTATGTCATGCTCTGTTGTGCAGGTTTTTCTTGTTTAACAGTAGCACATCTGAACAATTTTCAACTTGCTTTTCTTACCTGATCACTGAATGGTTCCACTTTACTGATGTTGTACAAACGATCATTTTTGAATTTGTGTTTCCAAGTAAAATTCCATACATGGCATAACTATTTCCTGTGGAATGCAAACATAGATTCTTTATCTCTTTTATTATCCTCCATATTACTGCATTGTCATTAAAACAGGTTTAATTAATTCATTGTACACTTTGGATCTTTTTTTCAATGCTAACTTTCTTCTTTCACAAACAAAGTTTCAATGCTGCTGTTTTTCTTATCTTATGATATGATTAGCTATGTATTTATTACATTAGATATGACATTCAAATACTGTATAGTGTACATTACATGGTGAGAATGGCATGTTGGCTCTACAGTACCATGGTAGGGTGTTGACTGAAGGTGCCCACTTTTTCCCATCCCATTGCAAGTTCCAATAGTGATGTCAAAGTAGTCTGTTGTGTTCTTCTTCCTAGATCCCTTGTTTAAAAAAAACTTCTGTGGTAGTAAATTCTTATTTTGTAATCCAAAAATATAATGTGCTGTTTGCAGCATTGTTACTTCCTCCAAGAAGGTTCTGTGTTAGTTTGTTTGTTGTGTTTATTTGTTTTTCAGCTTGTGTGCAAAGCAAGTCTAAAAGTTATAAACAGATTTGAATGAAATTTTCAGGAAATGTTTATATTTGCACAAGCAAGAACTACTTAAAGTTTGTTGTTGATGGGAATCACCATCTGGATTTTGGTTTGTGCAGGACTGTTTATGGCTTTAGCCTCCTGCTCATTTGTTTACAAGTATGAGTATAGTCATACAGAGATCACTTGGGAGAGTCTCAAACTGAAGGTCTAAAGTCTTGTCATGGATTTCAGTAGTGCTTTACAATTTTTTTCAAAAACTCATTTGTTTACAAATACAGGTACAATTACACAGAGATCATTTGAGAGAGGGTTAAACTGAAGGTCTTATCCCGGGTCTCGGGAGTGCTTCTGAATTTTTTAAAAAAGTGTTTTAATTATTTTCCCAAATATAGGGTATAAATTTTTGGCAAAAAATAAGTTGCTTGGTCAAGAACTGCGTTCTCTTGAGTGTTTTTGTAATCAAGTATACATTTGGCAATCAAGGACTAAAATATATTATTTTCATCTATACAAAGTAGCAAGAGCATTTAATAACACTGTCCATGTTTTTCTATTGTTTTACTCATAAATATTTTCATAATTTAGAGTTAATATGGTCAAGGACCAAATTTCTAATTTTGATTTGCTTACTTTTCCATGGATTAATGAGCCTACATGAAAGTTTTACTTGAAAGCCATCTTTGTGATCTTGTAATGCATTGTGAGCAGAAACCTCAGCAAGGCATTCTGTTCATTTGCTGATATGATAGAAGATATTATCAATGAGCAGCTTGTTTGATCTGTCAGATATCATTGTGCATATATTTACTATTTGATCATTAAAGACAAGTTTTATCGGATTTCTGGTAATACAAACTTAACTCCTTCTGAAATTGGTCATTTGTACTCCAAAACTTAATGTTCATATTCAAGTCCAGTATATTGTTTCAAAATCATCAAACTCACCTTGGATGATGGGCTGCTTCTACTTTAAGTCCAAACAGCTCTGAAATATTGTTTTAATAATCATCATTTTTGTAAAACGAGTCAAATCTTTAGTTCATGTACTCACAAATGCCTTTGTTTTGTCAATTTGTGGCATTGTCTTTAGCTATTATTGCTCTTGGTTTACCCCAATTAAGCACCCTGATTATCTAAACTATAAGTGTAATGCACATATCTGTGTATATATATACATATATGTATGTAATATATATCTGTAAATCTATCTATCTATCTATGTACAAAACTTAGTTTAGAAATGTCAGTTTTGTTGATGTTTTTTGTCGTTGACCATATGATAGCGAAACAACTTAACCACGCGTATCTGATGATCAATGAGCACATGGGAGATGATCATATACAAAACAGTCAGTTGTATCATTTAAAAGTAGGTAGATTAGCTTAGTATTAGTAATATATGTATATATATATATATGCAATTTAATAATCAACCCATTTATAAATGACAGTGGCAAAAAAATCCGCAAAGGAAGCCAAGGATTATACAATTATGATTGATGAGCATATAATCATTCTTACCAATACACCTCAGTTGTTGTAGGAAATTAATCGAGCATTTTTACAGAAAAGCAATTTCATTTAAAACGTTTAAGATCAGCAGTCACCAGAATAATTTGTCTTGGAAAAAATTGATTGGTAAAAAAGTAGCCTTTGATACCAAATAAAAACAAGATATATTAACTACGTGCAGTATGAAAAAAAGTCACTTAATTATAGTGGCTTGGTTAAGCGCTCCTATTTCAAATTATAAACCAGTTTTATCAGTTGTAGAACTAGATAAACATCCTTTTTATTGTAAATGTTATCTGTGCTATGGATAATAAACTGACTATCCAGCCATATCATCATGTGACTGACAGCTTTTGGTCTGAGTTGCAGTAAACGAGACAACTTTAGTTCATCAGAACGTGACCATTTGTATTTTAGAATATATTTCGTGAAACAGGGCTACACTAGACGGGCACAAGCACCACGATGGCGAGTTTATTTCAATATCCATGTGTTACATTAATTGAAATAAGTCGATACGGCATCTAAGGAGAGCACCAATGACTTTAAAATTAAGCTTTTTAAATTTTTCTATTAGAACTTTAGTCTTGTACCTTTTCTATGGGTTCTCGTTTTATCGCTCCAGAAGATGATAGGTATCCGTGGAACGTTACCGAACGCTATAGTCATCCGGTCAAAGCATTACAAAAAGCCGAATGAAACAGGACCAACAAAGGAAACAACATTTAAGAAACCAGTTTCAAACCAAGTTTGATGTGCTACAGTGCCAAAGCTGCCTTGCTGAAGCTTGGTAGCTGAAAAATTTGGCCGATAGCTGGAAAAAACTTTGAATATTTATTAATCCCTAGCCAATAAGCAAGAGCCTAATTTCAAACTGAATATATTTAAAAATTGTTTTCTGATCGTGAAGTGTTATTCCTTCAGGCATTACTCTGGCCTCAACACACAACAAAACTAGGTCAATAAATCTTTAAATTAACTACCACAAAAAGTTAATGCTATACCTTACCTCTTCTGTTGCTGTGGGGCAATAATAAAGCAAAATACTGGATGATACAACGTTTACCAGCAGGCCGGCAAATGTTATGGCGTTAGGTGCCAACCAAACCGGCATTTTTCCTACCGTCCATGTCCAAAACGGTTGCAATAAGAACTCTGAAATAGACCTTCCTTCCGCATTGTATTTATGTTCCTTGAGCCTCTGACACTGTGAAGGTGTAAGAAGTGACCCTGGCATTTTTAGCAAGACCAGATGGAAAGTAATACTTGGTAAATTGTTGCAGTTTTGAAAGCAACGCACTCATTCAACTTTTCAGTGGATGTCAACTTGTCAGGATTTGTCTCGGTTTCATATCAAAATCATTGTTGAGGAAGAATTCACATGTCGAGTTTTGTCTCGATTTCACGATAAAAGATATTTGAGTTGACACAATTCTTGTTTGATCGCTGCGATTCACCTCCAACTGGTAATCACTATCACCATAATCATCATCGTCATAATAATAATAATAATAATAATAATAATAATAATAATAATAATAAATATTTAGGCATAGAGGAAGGCAATGGTATCAAACATGCAACAATGAAAGAAAAGGTCAGAAAAGAATACTATCGAAGAATTAAGATGATCCTGAAAAGTGAGCTGAATTCATCTAATAAAATCACTGCCATTAACACTTTGGCAATTCCAGTAGCAACGTACAGTTTCAATGTAATTAACTGGCAAATGAAAGACATCAGAAAAATGGATGCCAAGACGAGAAAGATAATGACAGTGCATAGAATGAATCATCCTAAAGCAGATGTAGAAAGGATATATCTGCCAAGAAAGGAAGGAGGCAGAGGGTTGATTCAATTGGAATGTGCTTACAAAACAAGCACTGTCGGTTTAGAAATGTATTTGAAAGAAACAAAAGATAAGCTGTTGAAACAAGTATACAAACATGAAAGCGACAAGAAGTTATATTCGATCCAAAAGGAGGCTAATAAATTTGAAAAGGAAATAGGATTGCAAATGGAGAGTACTGAAAATGAAAAAGCC
>RDPX01000107.1:1586161-1684883 GCA_003991215.1 Morbakka virulenta | reverse complement strand
ACTTGCTGTGCTTTAATGGAACTTGCAGTGCTTTAATGGACTTGCAGTGCTTTAATGGAACTTGCAGTGCTTTAATGGGACTTGCAGTGCTTTAATGGAACTTGAAGTGCTTTAATGGAACTTGCAGTGCTTTAATGGAACTTGCAGTGCTTTAATGGAACTTGCAGTGCTTTAATGGAACTTTATTACTCATTCTAAATTAGTTAACCATGCTCCATGGCAAGGTAGCCAAATATTACAACAAATGAAGGAATTCTTTTTTAATACCTTTTAATGCTTCTTCAGCAGTCAATTGCTGCAAATAAATAAATAAATAACATATAAAAATAAATTTAAAAAAACAAATGAATAAAATCAAACATACAAAAAATAAATAACAAATAACTAATTAAAAGAATATTAACAAATAATGTAGGATGGAAAATAAATAAATAAATATGATCCAAATGACTTCAAATATCTACAGTCAAAGTACAAAAGTCACCAACCTCAACATCTTCCTCTACACTAACCCCTGGGTTACATAACAGTTCACAAACATCTAAATCACTTTCATCTTCAGTTTTCACCATCTTTTCACTAATGGATCGATTTCCACCTTCCACCTTCACAGTAATCTACAAGGGAAAATATACCTAGGAGCAAAGCTTGTAATGTAAAGGAAAGAAAATACCAGATTTATGCTGGTAACTCCAACAACAACATAGGTAAATCTGGGATGTCTTAAATATTACCACAAAAATAGGGAATTTGAACCATCTCTCCATACAAATGTCTTTATGCCTATTTCATTATCTTGTAACCTTCTGTGAGAAATTTCACTTCATTGTGATGATTTGGGATGTAAATTAAAACCAGAATTTGGCTTTTCTTGATATCCACATTTTCCAATGTACTTGACCAATATTGTCTTCTCCTACAGTGTGGCTTGAATGATTCTAAAAGTCACTTGTACATATCATACGAAACACATACACAATAGATAGGTAGAGATGCCTCCAAGAGGATAATTATGGAAATAAGGTCAGCATGGCCTTTTAATGCTATCCCTGCCACTGAAATTAGGGGTGTATTTTAATCTCTCTGCAGTTTTAACCATTGTATTTATTGTATAAATACATACATACATACACACATACATACATTCATAAATACATACATACATGCATTCATAAATACATAGACACATATATATACATACATACATATATAAATGGTGTGCCATGACATTGTCACCATCCTCTAAAAGAGAAAGAAGGCCTGAGTTAACAGTTATCACCCAATCTGAAACCTTTTGAGGCCACACCCTTTACACAGAAGTAATACAGCCAGCTCATGAAATATCAGCAAGAACTTTCCATGTGTTGTGGTGTACATATTCTAACTATATCTGAGTTTGTGACTTTAAAGATGATAGAATTTCAGTGTCAATTTTTGTACTAGGAAAATATTTAAATTTTGTTGGTAAATTATTATGATCAAGTGATTGTGAATGAAAAGGGAAAACTTGGCAGTTCATAGTACAAGTGAGATCCAAAATCCATTAGCTAGATCTGAAATGAAAAAATCACCTTTGAACCTCGTCAAACCTATTAATTTTTCTAAATGTGAAAGAGTGCACTTGCGTCTGGGTTTGGGCATCTGTTTTCTTTCAGGCGACAGTTTTGATGTGCACGACTTTTAATCATGGGAGTAGTGTATTTAAAGTAATTAAATGTTGTCATTAAAAGAGAAAAGTCTGAGAATCCAGCATGGAATCCTGTTCCAAAACTATGCTTTTGCAGCTTGCTAATAAAAAATAATTTTAATAATTCATTTATTTGTAAATATAATTCTTCATTAATATGTGTATTTAGAAGATGAGCTCTTGAGTCCAGGTCTTTAACCTGAAATCTGACTCATGTCCTTTATCCACAGAAACATACAAGTTTGAAAGGAATGATGAGAGATGTGTTTGTGTTGATACTGAAATACAACGAGGAATGTTATTTTCTGCAGCAGAGTCTAAAGGGCAACATATTGTCAACAGTAAAAGAAGTTTCCACTGAAGAAGTTAATGCCAATATGAAAAACCACTATTTCATAAATCCTGGCTCATTAAAATAGAATTATTGCCTGATTGAGTACTCTACTTGTAATAAGGAAGCACTTACAGTTTCCTGGTAGCAGGCCTCACAAGCGAGTTCCATATTTTCTAATGCTAAAGCTGCTCATCCCAGGGAAAAAAATTGGGCAAGAATAAAAATATTTACGTGCCTCAAATTTGCTCAAAAGTACATGAAAGCAAGGTTGGTTCAAAATCTCAATTCCGTTTTTTTCCGACATTTCGTTGTTTTGTTTGCCTCCCTAATTTATTTTTTTCACGTCACGTTTCCCTAGTAACTGGGGCTCAGACGGTGCCCTACACAGGGACTTTGGTTCCGGCAATGAGGAATTTCTTGGCCGGATGCC
The DNA here is from genome assembly GCA_003991215.1 of Morbakka virulenta. Taxonomy (NCBI): domain Eukaryota; kingdom Metazoa; phylum Cnidaria; class Cubozoa; order Carybdeida; family Carukiidae; genus Morbakka; species Morbakka virulenta. The sequence goes on along the minus strand of RDPX01000107.1, from coordinate 1,682,432 downwards.
TTTCCTGACGCCAACCAATGGCTTTTTCTTTCGTGAATTTCCAAAGTCGCCCACTCGGGGAATCGAACCCGGAACTCTTGGTTACTGTGCAGTTGCACTAACCATTAAACCACGTCTCCTCTTTGTTTGCCTCCCTAATGACAGACAAAAATCAAATCAACTTTGCAATACTGCAACAGTTGCAAGAAAAACTCTTAGCTACAGAAACAAAATGCCTACACCTCCTGTAAAGTGGGTCAATCCCGTTCTTGCAGCGTTTGTCATTACTGAACTTCCTGTGGGTTTTTTTGTTATGAAATAACTTTTTACTAATCATATTAATAAAAATTTACCCATACTATCAAACAAGTTTTATGCATATTTATGATATGTTAAAATAATTTTAATATTTTATTAAAAGCTCCACCTTACTAATTAGATGTGCCGAGCTTGTAATTTATCTTAAAGGAGGCTTAAAATGGTTGGTTAATATATTCATTTTCAGTTGTGTTGAGTTGAGTTGAGTGAAGTTAAGTTGGGGTGAGCCTTTGGAAATCAGGTTTACAAGAATATCGAAGCTCTACTTTTATTTCTTACAGGCTTTATTAGTTCTACACCCTAAACAAAGCTCAAAGTCACTTTAGCCCATAGGGATACTTTTTCGACATTTTTTCCTTGTAACTTTTAATCTTTTTTTATTGCTTTCTTGCCTATCCCCATTCCATCTCTGAAAACATGGGCAGGTTTAGTGGTATTCCAATTATAACGGAGAAATAAACTGAACACAGTACTTCAAGAGACACGGCTTGTGTTCGAAGCGCGAACTTCTTGCATGGTAATAAGCTGATTTAACTACTGTGCTGCAAATCCACTCACATTTGTTTGTCAAAATATGGGAACAAGTTAAGAATAAAATCTTCATTAGGCTGATTGATAAGAACAAAAACACTCGCAAACCAATGTCCAAAGTGTCTCAAGAGTACGCCATGATAATAATGGTAAAAGATTCCAGTCATCAAGAGTGAATCCAAATTTTTCAGGATTAAGTTCTGTCACTAGAATATCTTTTAGTCCATCAAGCACATGTATCATGACTTGATCATGAGTTGAGCATTGATTGGTTTCAGAATTTGACTAGTTGGAGGCAGATTATGATGCGACGTTGGTTTTGAAAAGTGAAAGAGTTCCTTCCCCAGGTCTGTAAAATTGATTGTGTTGCTTGCGTTTTGATTTTTTCAACTTTCACCAACTGGCGTTCAGTATGCTGAATCTTGACAGGGTTAATTTCAACCGAGGTGTCAAAGCCTTCAAGGTATATTTCCGGGTTGGACTTAAGCGCTGATTTCTATGTGCAAATTTTACTGCCGATGTCTCCACCAGTTAGGCTGTGTAGTGCTGGAAGGATTTTGCAAAGATTATTTCCCGTCGGTCATGTAGAATAAAAAGTAGTATAAAACAGGTAGTGCCACCTCTTACCTCTCGTATCCACATTTCATTAACTTCTTCCCTACGAAACATTGGGACATGATATAGAAGTGCAACGATTAAATCAGTATCATCAGACAGTACAACGCAGGTGCTGTAACCCGCTGAGGCATAGTCAAGTACATGTATGGGTATGTGCAGATGTGTCTCATTAAGTGTTGTCTGCAGGTGACCCATGCACTGTTCTGTATCATTGTCAATTGACACAGTACCAGTAAAAATGTCTACAGTTGGATGTCTTTGGCGTTCTGACTGATGACAGACCTGCCTGTAGACTAGAGTATACAGATGAAATCGATTTTTCTTTGAAGGCAAGAAAATGGTCATGTCTTTAAGGAGTGGAGTTGTTAGTTCAACAGATCTCATTTTCAATGGAATTATACTTGCTTTCTGCAACCCTTCACTGTCCAATAGTGATGGAGAGTCAAAAAAAATATCAAAGATTTAATCATTACGTCCATATGCATGGTTCTTGTCAGTTACCTCTGTGAATTTGGTAAGTAGACCAGAGAAACCCAAGAGACCAAAAAGGGATACCCTGGGAACAATAACCATGACGTCTGTAAGGCTGGTATTGATACAAACCCCCCCCCCAAGACTCCACTTTTTCTTCAAGTACACGAATGAGTTCACTTTTCACCGGTCTTGTCATAAACCTTTCATCGTCAAACATGGGAAAGGTAACAACGTCATCTTGCAAAATGTCCTTGGAAAGTAGGCCTCGATCTCGAACTATTTTGATTGAAATTTTTTCTACTTAGTTCTTAGATGACCTTTTTCGTAGTCTTTTTTTTTATTTGTTTTTGACAATGATCATGGTCTTCAGGTTTTTCTTGTGGACAGTATTGCTCAGTTTAGAGGTTTTTTTGGTGAAATGTTCTCGGTAGAATGTCTCTAATTTCTCCTTGCCTCTCTCTAAGTTATTTAGTTCACCATTTGGGATGTGTTGGATCGTGATCTGTTTTGTTACAAAGTTGTGGAGGACTGATAGCGACTCTCGCTCTTTAATATATCCCATCGTAACTTGTAAGTGTCTTATCTTTCTGTTTGCAGTGGATTGAGATAATTCGTCAAGGAGCCAGGCATCAGCCGTTCTCTTATAGACACAAACATTTTCTCGATGCAAAGTTTTTACTGATATTATCTCATAGCAGATGATGCCATGAAAGGCGATGTATTGCTTCTGCTTAATATGACCGATAATTCAATCGCTGCACCTCGATTGTAGGTTGATTGTCTGCTTCAGTTTTTCGTCAAGCTTAACTGCGTAAATTGACCAGCTTTGTCCTTAATTGAAAAGAAATTACCCTCCGAGACGTTTCTGAAGACTGATGACGCACTGACAAATATGTGTTTAGTATCTTCAAAATACACTGAGCCCCAGCGAAGGTAGTTTGTTGAATACCAGACAGCAAACTCATAAAATGCACGTTGAATTGCCTCCAGATGAAATTTCCAGGACCTATCTCGTCCTGCTTGCAACAGATTAGGTACAACCGCATGGCGTTCCAGGAATTGATACCAAAATTAAAAGTTCTCATTTTTGGGGCAGATCGCCCATCGATAAAGGGGTTCACATCATCAACACATTTCTATAATGATGTTTGGAACTGGACCAATAGTATCTGGCTCTGTGATATATTTCAGGAATTCATTAAATAAAGGTAAATCCGCTGTTGTTGAAGCTTTTTGTGTTAATGAAATTTCTTCCACAGCCAAATTCACGTTGAAAAACTGAAGAAAAACTTTCCTTGATTACAGGACTTTTTTTTCACAGATTTTTGCAGGAACAGTGACATTTTTGGCTATCGACACTCTTTGCGGTTCAAATGTTTTGTATAACTTCAAGGAGATTGAAGTTATAAGAGGGGGAGGCAATGAACCTGTCGCTCTAAGCAGAGCTATTGGATACATTATTTAAGTAATCCTAAAAGGTAATTGTCTCTTAGTGAATCATTTCGTGTTTATCATGTTCATAATGTTTTCTTCTAACGACAAAAGCAAAAAGAGAAAACAAAACGAATTTTCCTAAACAGTAGGACCTTGCTACATTGGGAATCAGAGAGGAAAAAGAGGCCCATAATCATGTAAATAATAACATTACTTTTGCAGGTCGAAAATATTTACTAGATTTGCCATGGAAGGCTGGGAAAAGTCCAGTACCTTTGAGTTATACAATGTAATTGGGCTTGATTAAATGGTTAACTTTAAAAAATTGAAACAACACATGATCTTCTAGAGAAATACGACGACATAACTGTGGACGAATTAGAGTCAGACATCAATGAAAAGGCCACAGGGCTAGAAACAGATAATAAAGTTTCTTGTCTTGCACATCAAGTTATTTCCTAAGAAAACGCATAGAAAACAAAGATAAGGGTTCATACGATGCATCCTGTAAAGAAAAAAAAATTGGAGTTTCACTGAACGATTGTTTGCACAAGTGTCCATTAAACCCCATAATACTTGATTTCCTTTTAAGGCTCATATCAAGTAAGCCTACATAAGTAGGAGATACTGAAATGCTTTTTTAAAATATTGACGTGATTCTGAAAATTGCAAGTGTTTGAGATTTTTCTTGGTATAACACCTTTATGATATTTAACCTCAAATATTGTTTATCGCATAAGCCGCACCTTTGGCATTTTGAATTTATCTTTTCTACTTAATGCACCTTTACGTTATCAGTTAAACAAGATAAAGACATTGATTCAGAGTTTGTTGATAAAATAATTGAAGGATTCTTTGTGAATCATTTAGTGGTAAGCTGCAGAGATACATCTAAGGCACTGACTTTGTGTGATTCTCCGAGTGCCTTTTTTTAAGTCCTACAACACTACACAAAAACAAACCTTTGTGGAGATAAAAGAAAGTACAATGCTTGACAACCAAGGGTGGTGTGGCTAGGTTGGTTAAACTCCCATCTAGATTTGTCCCGAAAATATTAATAGTTGTAATGCTTTACGCTATAATTAGTATTAGAGACTGCTCAAGAATGTTTTTCAGAGCAATATAGGCAGGCACCCACCCGACCCGTGGGCCAAAATACCTCTAAAACTGTCAGTTTTAAGCAAGTGTGGTAACCATATTGTTCTAAAAGTAGCAAAAATGAATTCTATGACCTAAAAAATCTGCGGTTTGTCGTAAATTTTGTCAAAATCCGACGTATGGATTCTGAGGTATGGATTTTCTAACTTCAGATCAGATTTGTGATTTGAATTTTGGTGCCACCGCTACTGCCGATATTGCGTTGCAATCAAATCAAACACAAAAGCACCCTCAAAAATTGCTTTTTTTGGTACTTGTTGTGGTTACATCGTTCTGGAAGTAACAAAAATCTTATGCTAATTTTATGCTCTAAGAAACCCCCAGTTTGCCGTAAATTTTGTCAAAATCCGACCTGTGGTCCTTGAGATATTTCTAACTTCATGCCAGATTTTTGTTTTGAATTATGACGCCACGAGCTACTGTCGAAATTGTATTGCAATCAAAACAAACAACAAATTTTTCCTTTTCCTGTGAAACTCACCAAACTAGACAGGAGAATTAGAAAAATTCTCGTGGTGCCTGTGGCTAAATTTTCCACCTTCCACAGAACAAACCAATTTCTCTAATCGTGGAAATGAGATTAAAGGAAAATGAAGCCCTTTAAGCCATCAACGACGATCTAAATAATAGCAGATTTTGGATTGAGAGAGATTACTCAGAGAAACCTGACCATTGACCAGTTGACAGAAATCAGTTAAATTTTTAGTTTGAGTCATTTGGATCATCCCTAGATGCTGACAGGGATGGGCACTACTAAATAGTATAAATAAAAAAATATATACCAAAAACATTGCGAGGCTACAAGCGGAAGGTGAGTGGAGGAGAGGGCACTATTTCTTAATCAACAATGCAATTATCGGTATGCAAGCACTGCTATAACAAACGCATAAATCAATTATCTGAACAGAAAATGAATTTCTTCTATTCCTGACTGGAAACCTTTTTGCATTCGCCTTGCAATTGGCTCGATTGCCCCTCGTCTATGCTCCACAGATCTATCTGATTGTGGACGTCTACTTGATTGTATATTGTTTCCTTCTATAATACTGATCTTCTCAATATCGAGAGAAGAAACAATTAAAGATCTCTGAAAGAAAATGAATTTTATACTTCGAAATATTTCAAATTACTTAGAAGGTGTGTAGCTTGTGCATTGCAACTAGCGTGGTAGTGGAGAATTGATCTATTCTTCCTGTATGAATTGTCGACTTGTGTGTCATACTGATGCGATTTTTGTCTTGGTATCTGGTCCCGTAGCAGCTGACTGAGATAACACCATCTTTAGTTTTTATCTTTTGGTGTTTCTATAGCAACTTGATATTTGCATACCGTTAATAATTATCTGGTATTTGTCTAGATGATTACTTTATCCTCAGGATTTTAGTTTTTCAGTAGTTTTTGTTTAGATCAAGAAGCCAGGTGGAGACAAATCTAGTTTCTGGCTCACCTATATAAGAAAATTTATTTATATCCCAACCAGTGGGTTTTATAGTACGAGAGCACTATAGAAGGTTTATTTACCAGAAAAGAAAGATATTGTTATAAATCAAAACATCAGTACATGAATGAATAAACGAGATGCGGATACATGTCATACAATCAATGTTGCATTTATAATATTCTAACGGACTTCCAGGGCAGGAACGAGTTTTATTTTTAATAGAATTTAATTATTGTTTACTTATGTAACTTGGAATTTATAGCATATTGTAACCACATTTTTTATGGTTGACTTAATGAATACATGTTTTACTTATATGGATGTTACTCCAAATTTTATCATCAATAGCAGTGTTATAGATATAGTATGACTTTATTCTTAAGTATTACATATTTATGTTGAGTCACAATATAATTTCATATTGTTTTATAGTTACTACTGCTTGAAGTACGCTTTATATTGTTGTCAAATTTTTATTAGTTTTCAAATAGCCGTTTTAGCTTTTAAAGTTCCCCAAATGAAACAGCGTTAAACTTCCGTAAGAGAAAAAACACATTATTTGTCATAAGGTAATCAGTTTGAAAGGCTCGATAAGAATGAGAGAGCTATTGTCAAGTAACTGTTCTTGTATACTCACTTGTAAATAATAATNGGAAACAGCGTTAACTTCCGTAAGAGAAAAAACACATTATTTGTCATAAGGTAATCAGTTTGAAAGGCTCGATAAGAATGAGAGAGCTATTGTCAAGTAACTGTTCTTGTATACTCACTTGTAAATAATAATTATTTACAAGTGAGTATACAGAAGCATTGTATTTTCTCTATTCATCATGTCTTTCTTCAGTTAAGCTACACCTTAAGTAAAAATAAAAATATCTTCTTCATATGGAGCCCATATTCAATAATATTGTAAAAGGTTTCTTCAATTAAAAAGCTCAAGATATGCTGCATTTTAGTGTTTGTTATATGATCAAGACCGTATTGGTATTGATTTTTCAGAAGGTAGTATTCTTTATGGCTGCGTTGATACGAGTTTTTCCTATTTCATACAAAAGGATTGTTTAGTCAAAGACAATGATGTGGTACTGATCACAAAGAGAAAATTATCTTAACGCAGATGTAGAGGTCTCGCTCGCTTAAAAGCAGAACTACTTTTTTTTAATTACAAGTCGTCGCCTTCTGCATTGTAATGGCATTGAATTAAATATACAGGATTTTGCAAGGGTGTGAAGGCATTTTCAAGTAACGGTTCTTCGTTTGGGTACCTTGCCATCTGCTTTCATTGTACAAAGAACGTTTTTGTTCGTGTATGCAGATATATTTGAATTACCGAATTGATCGAAATTTGTAGTTTTGACAATCACATACACTCTAGTAGAATCTTTGTAATGTTGTTGTGAAACACTCTTCCTTCAACTACTTTCTACAACAAATGCAATATAAAGGATTTGATTTCTAATTTAAACTTCAAAATAAAAATTGAAACTCAGAACGCATGTTTTGTCAAGCACGGATAGTGCTATTGTTAAGCAAACTTCTATATTCCTGTTGTTAGTACAAGCTGCATTGACTGTCTTTATCTTGGAAAAGACATAATCTATGATAATGTATGATATTGGTTAAAGAAGAGTGCTGAATGATTCAAGTAATACAAGAGATTGAATCGCTTCTCGGTCTTTTGGCTAAGATCAGGTTTGTAGCTTTGGTCTCTCCTTGATCCGGTATTCAGTTATAGGACTCAACCATTCAGAACAGGTTTTCTTGAAATGCTTGAGCACTGGCTCTAGATCAACCAAAGAGAAAGAACCTTCTCACAGACAGTTCTTGAGGGTGATCAGTATTTCTTGCATTATATAATGTCTTGCCTGATTTCTGTCCCACTTTTTCTTGGTCTGTTGCTTCCTTTCGGTCCCTTCATAGATGGAATCTGTGAATCTGTGGGCCCATTGTGTACCTAGAGTACTATCAATAAAACACCCAATTTAATAGATTGTATGGATAAAAAATTTAGCAACTCTACTTTCTTCGAGTAGAATTCTTCACTATTATACCATCTCAGAACTGGTCAGAAGTAATAGGAACTATCTCCTACAAGCTTCAACAAGTATTTCAAAAAATGTTTAGCCAATAGGTAACCCTATCAAACTTGCGCAAAACGTTTCTGTCTAAAGATCAAGTTATGTCTGGAAAAAAGGCATTTGTGAGAAATTCTGTAACTAATTAAAAATAAACCAAAACAATATTTAAGAAAGACTTACTTCTGAAAGTAAAAACAGAAGCTTTTTTTTAGTGGTGTAAAAAACTTTCAATAACCTTACTTTATGGCATTCGATCTCTAACGAATTTTGACGATTTAAAAGTAATGTGAGCAGTTATTTTAGTTATTAATAATATACGATTTTATTTAAAAATCCAAATATTAAAATTTTTTTAGCACTTTCTAAGCACTTTTCAGGACATTTTAGTATGTTTTATTTGTTTGCAGCAAGCAAGGCCGTAAATCTCGGAGGACAAGGAGACCGGATTCATCAAAACTTAGGAGCATAATGACTTTGTGTGAGATAAGATTGCTGTTTCCTTTCAAATAACTTAAGACCCTGGTCTCTGGGTTAACACTACTCTGATTGTACCTGTCATTACATCATGCTACAGGCAGTGTGTCATTGTGTAAATGTAGAGTTAAAACTATTGCTAATGACAATTCCCTATATAAGCAGGATGTTGCATTCTTTTGAGGCAAACATTTTAAAGACCCACCATTAGGAAGAAGTCTTCACAAAAATTTGTTTTAAGAACTGGAAAAGGGATTAGAAGGGGATAAAGGTTTTAAAAAGCACCAGTACAGTGAGCCACAAAAGACAGCCACACTACGACTCATTACCATCTCGAAAGCAGCTCCAAACAAATCTGTGTTGATTGCAAATAATTCTTGTCAGCGCTACTACGACAGCTGTTGGTAAAGAAATATTATCAATTATGAAGGTCTTGAAAATTCCTTTGAGAGTTTTATGTGGATAACCTCGATTAGCTCACATCATGCTCGGTTAATCCATAAAGAAATCACCAGGGTAATTCAACTTAATCAACCAGCTAACAATTTTATTTAAAAGCGAGAAAATAGAAAACTTGGCACGTTTTCTGCTAAAAATTTTTTTAACCGACAGGAGTAAACTGCAATAAATTGATTTTGTTTTATAAGAAGCTACATATAAATTATCATGTAGCAGGGTGAATGAAAACATTAAAAACCGTAGTACTGAGAAGCCGCAATCTTATAAACCTGCTCAAAAAAATAGCAATTTCATTGATTGCAGCTGAGATCACAATTCACAACAAATTGTGATGTGCATTCAATGTTAGTCACTGTCAAGAAAAGTAGAGTCCTACACAGAAAGGTCAATTTAGAATTTAAATGAGACACCTGTCGTAATTTGCTTGGCGGTGGTTGCTATGGCCGACTGTGGAGTTTTTACCCATTAGCCCTGCTAACTCTGGTAGCACCCCTCCTCCCACCCACGCACAACACACGCAGACACATACAGACACACACACACACACACATACACCACAAATTGACAAGAATTTGATTTTAATTGGGTTGTAATTCTGGGTGAATTTTCTGAGAAAAAAATCCTACCGCTTCTCAGTTCATTGGTTCAGCACATTTTTTGAAAAATTAATTGACAAGAAAACAAATTTAACTTTGGGCAAAATTAAACAGATTGTCAGTGGAAACAAGGAACAGTGCCTTACAACCTAATTGAGAGTATCATTTTAGACAAGTGGTACCAGCTGAAGATAAAAGGGTATACTTATTATTTTACTTTGATAAAAACCTGGCTGTAGTAATGGACATTTTCTTATATTATACATGGTCAAAGCAAAGTCAGTGCTACGCTATTGTCACGTGTAATGCGAGAATATCAGTTGCTAATATTGGTCGGAATTGAAGTTTTTGGAGTACGAGTAGTTGTCTTTGCAATGTCAATACCTTAAAATTTAGTTGAGATAGAACATAAAGAAAGACTAAGGTATTAAATCTTATGACACTTGCAACTTCAAATCTAACCAGATCCATAAAGTGGTTTTATATCAAGGACATAGGAAAATCGCAACTGTTTGGAAGAGTGTGGGCATTTAATTTAAAGACGGACATCAGTGATGAAAACAAGAGCGACATGGGAAGACATAGCTTTAGAAAGCTGTTACTTCTACACTCAAATAAAAAATTCGTCATTTTAATGATTTTTTATTTACACAATCTGTAATCCTTTGTAGCAAATTCCAGATTTGAATTTACAAATAACAGATCATCCATAAATCCACAACTAATTAATTGCAAAGGTGAATACAGTATTAGTAACAGAATATTTTTGTTCTCTCTCTCTCTCTCTCTCTCTCTCTCTCTCTCTCTCTCTCTGTCGCTCTCTTTCTCTCCCTCTCTCTTTCTCTAGCTCTCCCCTTACATATGCTACTCTCTTTTTTTCTCTCTTTTTTCTCTTTCTTTTTTCTGTTTTCTCTCCTTTTCTCTTGTTAGCTCTTTCTATTTNAATCTGTAATCCTTTGTAGCAAATTCCAGATTTGAATTTACAAATAACAGATCATCCATAAATCCACAACTAATTAATTGCAAAGGTGAATACAGTATTAGTAACAGAATATTTTTGTTCTCTCTCTCTCTCTCTCTCTCTCTCTCTCTCTCTCTCTCTCTGTCGCTCTCTTTCTCTCCCTCTCTCTTTCTCTAGCTCTCCCCTTACATATGCTACTCTCTTTTTTTCTCTCTTTTTTCTCTTTCTTTTTTCTGTTTTCTCTCCTTTTCTCTTGTTAGCTCTTTCTATTCTCCCCGCTCTACTAAATACTGTCTTTTTCGTCAACATTTTTTCTAAACTCATCTACTATATACTTATAAGAATAATATATTAAATTTGAATCAAAACGACGTGCTATTTGTTAACAGCAAAATAATGTTTGCCTTTGTACCTAATCATGTAATAAATATTTCCCAAATCTAGTTTATTCCAGAAAAGCTAGTAATTTAAATACAAAATACTGCCATGTGTAGTGTCCGCTGGTCAATATTTTTACAAAGAATAACTATCAAAATATTACTTTACTTCGAAGCATCATTAGTATAACCTTTACTTCTTCTTTCAAACAAAGCTCTTGAAATAATTATTGTCCTGAAAAAAAAAGATAAGTTTAGCTATTTTAAGAAAAGTATGTTTTCCCATCGGATTATACCAGTAAATGACTGTTATGGAAAGGCAATATTTAGTAACATTTAGTAAGTTATTTCCATTCAAAAAATAATTCCGTTTGATTGTATTTTACATTCAAATATAAATAACAAGGCTTTAAAAATTCCTGCTCCTGTATTCAGTATGTTAAATATCTGTGGTGAAAGGGGAAACCTAAGGACAGGAAGCACGCGAACTTTTGCTCTTTTGATGCAACACAAATAACCATTAAAGAGAAAAAAATTGCGATATTGCTGCAATACTGAAAATGCTTGCGACCAATGCGTTTTTTACCGACTTCAGTGAAAAGATTTTAAAATCTCTACTCGAAACCAACCACAGTGGGAACTGACAGTCATTTAATCACAGTTCATCCACTTCCTAAGATCAAGTTTGTTTCGTCACCCAGATTAACATATAGGCAGTTTTAAACACATTTAGCAACTGCTTTTTCCAATTACCTGTATTTTATTTGATATTATAATATATAATATAATATAATATAATATAATATAATATAATATAATATAATATAATATAATATAATATAATATAATATAATATAATATAATATAATATAATATAATATAATATAATATAATATAATATAATATAATATAATATAATATAATATAATATAATATAATATAATATAATATAATATAATATAATATAATATAATGTAATATAATATAATGTAATATAATATAATATAATATAATATACTATGATATGATATAATATAATATATCATATCATATAACATTTTAATGATATTAAAATCATTACATTTATTCAAAAAGCATGTAGAGTATTGAAGACCAGACTAAATTGATATGAGAAGTTGGAAATGAAAACGAGGAACAGTGAAGTTTTTCTTACAATCTGCAAATATGTGACAAACAAAAGAAGCGATTATTTTTCCAGTCAATAGTCATTCTTAGGATTATGTCTGCCAATAACACATGGAAAAGAACGAAGAAGTTAACAGACAACAAAGACATCTCTCAGCAGAATGTAAACAGAAAATTTCTTTAGGTGAAAAGGCATAAAAGCATCTACAGGAATCAGCACCAGTTTAAGAATTCAAAGGGAAAACATGCAGCTGCTTGACCATAAATTATTATCACTGTCCAAAAATTCACCAACAAAGCTACAGTTGCCTAGAGATCAAAAGAGAGAAGAGATCTGATGATAGCTAGAAAAGTGTTCAGTGCTCTATCATTCTTCAAAACCTCCGCAATGAAACAAGGTAATATTAATGACCAAAGAAATCAGTCAATTATTTTTTGCCTGGGGTGGAGAAATTTTTGATGTGGCAATGGGTCACCCATATCAAGGCTAAAAAGCTATTCTAGGAAATATAAACAAGTAAATAAAGATGAAAATGAATATAAAAAGATTATTGGAAGCAGTAACAGTATAAGCAAAACTTGATTATTTATGAAGATAGTTTTGACACGCTTTAATTTATTTTTATACTGGCATTAGACATAAGAATGTTTGTGTTTTAGCCCACATTAATCTGTTTATGGAAAGTCCTTTTGATATTAGTGACATGAGCAAAAAAAAATTAAGGGCATTTAATTGGCTGTAGTAAAACGAGTTCTTGTTGTCGAAGTTTTCATAAGAGGGACCAGAGATTTCAGGTCATTCGAGCATTTAGGATGTAAACAACGACTGAGCAGAGAAAGGCTAGCAACGTCTCTTTAGTGAGAAAGGAGCTGTAGAGAACTGAAGAGAAAATCCCCGACGAGATGATGAAGTCGATTTTAAATTCTCTCAAGGAAAGAAAAACACACTAGAGGCATATTCCCGGTTCTGACAGCACACAAAACCTATGAATAGGAAAACAAACATAGTGCCTCCCTAAGTCTCTAGCCACCGGAGGGCACCTCCTCTGGGTTGGCCAAGAATCAACGTCCTACCATGCTAGATTATCCAGTTATGCAAGCCCTGAACAAGGTGGTACCTTTGAATAGAGAAGTGACAAACTACAGGTACTGTTAATACAATAAACACTAGTACCAATCAACTCACCTACAATATAAGTGTAATAAAATAAAGAGATTCAAAGTTATTCTTCCGTTTTAAGTTAATATCTTCATATGGCAATCATTGACAGTTTAACTGAGACCCTGAGGACAAGAACTATATGTAGCTCAGTAAATGAGCGACTTTTTCTCAATTACCAAGTTGAATCTCAGCTACTTTATTAGTGTGAGGTATCTGAAAGGTATTAAGTCGTCAGTTAGCTTCTCTATATTGTTTTAAAGTGAAAAAAGGCTTATAGGTATTACATCAAGATAATTGTAGCACATTAGGAAACAGCTAGATGTAAAAGATAATTTGTAGTTTAGTTGCTGAAGGAGCACAAAAGAAAAAGGTGGAGACGTGAATCGGGGAGAATTTTTCTAGCTTAGTCCAGGAAAGATGACAGCAAAAAGTAGCCCATCACGGATTTTATATGATTTAATAGTGAAAGTAGATAATCATTGCAAAATGATCATTTACTTAGCCTCTGTAATCACTATATCAATATATATTGGTATAAAGAGGGACGTGTCTTCTGTTTGAAATTCCCTAAGAAATTACACTGAAAAAAGGAGGAGCTTTTTATCAGTCATTATCTGACACCAACAATGCCTGTAGCAGAAATTCAAATCTATTTGGGCAAAGTACTTCATTATTACACTGTGTTTTCATTTACATTCTTATTTTCATTCTGTAAATTAGGATATAACCTAAATAGAATAACGAGGTGTTAAAAACGGATTTGGAAAACATAACTTTAAAAAAATCAATCAGCTAATCAAAACTGATATTCTTAGTCAAAAAGTTTACCTTACCAGCTATTGTCTCTAGCTGCTCAAGTGTTGGTGCTTTTGCTGCAATAAAAATAATTTGTATTAATATCAGGTTTCTACCAGTTATGTTATATTTTCTTGACTAAGAATACCTTAGATGAGGAAGCTTAGTTAAGAGTTACATAGTTGAAAATTATTCCCAAACATTGTATTATGTAATTAATTATATCAATAGCAAGGCTAATAAGACGATGCATTTCCTTATTAAGCTCAAGTCACCAATTCTGTTCTCGTCATCCCCATTAAGGTTACAGGCAAGGAAACAGCAATGGCGCATCCTGAATATCTTACTCTCTTGAAAACTGGTTTAATAATCTCATTTACCAAACAGATTCAAATGAGCTTCTAGATGTCGATAAGCATCTTGCCATGACCAAGCTTCTTTAAAACAATAAAAATTTTCAAGGCTTGTGGCGACAGATAAGAAGTTCGATTACCCTCGCCCACGTTTAAAATCTTTTTTCAAAGGTCGAAGGTTTTTCAACTGGTTTGTACAGTTTTTGGTGTGCTGAATCCAAAAATACTACCCATTTTCTTTGGTCAGGTTAAGTTTTTGAGATAAGATTAGTGCACGCTTTGACCCTTGAATAGTACTCTGTTCAAGAAAAGCAGAGTTGCAGCTGGCTCAATTATCTTTGTTTTTATATAGAAAACGAAACTGGAGCAGCCTCAATCTAAAACTGAACCAGTCTTCAACGTTAGGAAACTGAAACTGAAACACTTTCTGTTTACACCTGTATGGTTCTTTATTGTTTAGAAGAGCTGAACTGCAGCCAATGTGACTTGGCATGACCAATCGTAAATCTACAAATCATCCTGACAGGTTCTGTTATATATATGGTAATGTTGTTCTTCTAGGTCGCTTTGCCAAAATAACTGATTTTGTGAAGAAGAAATGTCGTGCTTACTTTGGACTTAAACTTGGAGACCAGGAACAGCCATTTGCAGCCCATATTAGCTGAAAAGCATGTGTTGAGAACTTGCATGATTAAAGAAATATGTATGTATTTGCTATTCCTATGGTGTGGAGAGAGGGTAAAGATCATGTGACAAATTGCTATTTTCGCATGACTCACCTTCAAGGAATCAATCACAAGAGCAAACATTGTGTTCAGTATCCTGATGTTCCGTCTTCATAAGACCAGTATCCCATGGTCCATACGTACCTGTACCCAGATGTTGCAATGGAATATAGCTCTGAATCGGAATCTGATAATACATATGACAGAACAGAAGATGATCGGCCAGTGTCTCTGACGGAAGCAAATCTCAATGACCTGATACGAGACCTGAACCTCTCAGAGGAATCGGCTCGGCTTCTGGGTTCTCGTCTTCGTGAGAACAATGTTCTAGCACCTGGAACAACATTCTACTGATATCGAGAGCGTGAAGGAGAATTTAGACAGTTCTTCACAACCCAGAGACTCAAAATTGGTTTCCTGCAACAACATTGACGATTTAATTAGGTCAGTGGGAATGGACTATGTTGATACGGAATGGAAAATTTTCCAGCAGAACTCTCAAGCCAGTTTTCTTTTCATAAGTGAAATAAATACTCTTCGATTCCGATTGGTCACCCTATTCAAATGAAAGAAGCCCAAGACAACATGGATCAGCTGCTGTTTCCTCTGAACTACCATGACCATGGTTGGTTGATTTGTAAAGCTCATAATGTTGTTCGATTGGCTTTAAGACTACAGGGTGGGAAAACAAAGTATCCATGCTTTCTGTGTTTGTGGGACAGTCAGGCTTATGATCAACGTTATATGAGACAAGAACAGCAGCCAAGAGAAGGGTGAGAACCTTGTTTGCACATGTTTATTCTCACCCTCTTGTTGAACCAAAGAAGATATTACTTTAACCCTTATATGTCAAACTGAAACTTATGAAGAACTTTGTAAAGGCAATGGACAGGGAGGACAGATTGTTTATTGTCCTTCAATATAATTTTTCTCGGATAAGCTTTAAAAGGCTTAAGGATGCCATTTTTTATGGGCCTTACATACGGGAACTCATGAAGGACTCAATGTTCGATTATGCTCTGACTGCAGCTGAGCTGTCTACTTGGCTGTCGCATAAGTCAGTAATTACAACCTTTCTTGGAAACAACAAGAGTGCAGAATTCGAGAAGTAGGTCGACAAACTCTTGAAGAACTTTTAAAAATTTTAATAAATATTAAACAACAAAGCTGCTTGAATTCCAGTTTTAAATGGTTATCATTAGGCTCCCCTCAGCACCTTATGTACGTACAGAAAGATATTTCATCCGGAAAAGTTACTTCCTAATAGCATCATCAAATAAATTGCTTAACACATTCTTTTAAAGGGTATCTTACCAAATGTAATGTTAACAGTTACAAAAGCATCTTCAGTGTCGCTTCTACACTTTGAAAATGCTTTCGTTGTGAAACGAAATATAAGTGGTATATATCATATAATTTTGTTATTTGATATGTCTACTTAGATCTTTAACATTCTGATATTCGTCTTTCTTTTCATTTTGTTCTTGTTAAAGTTGTCTTATGATACACAATTTTGGTCTTACAAAATTTTTAAGCTAACCTTTTGTCTTCTTTTGTCCAACATTTTGGAGATATTCACCAATAAAATTCCCTTGGGGCTTGTATCTTGCAACAACGACCGTTTTTTTATGGGCACCTTCGTCTTTCACGGCAATGCCAACACCAAGTTTTACTGAGTCTTTCCAAACAACCTGTGTAAAATGGCCACTTTGAGGGCAAGGACCTTTGCTGGAAAAGTCATGTTTTTCAATTTCATTGTACCTAAAAATCAACGTAATATAGTTGTGATTATACGTTATTGATTAATAATTATTATAAGTGCATACCAACGTCAGTTTTCTGGTCAGGCATACTAAGTGTACAACAACCAACAAAGAGACGTCTGCAGCCACCTGTAACTGACAGACAGCTGGCTAAAAAATTAAATTCAAATACTCTGAAAACTTATTAAGGTGAAAGAGCAGATGTGGCGGCAAAATTATTTCGAGAATAGAAATAATCTAAGATTCTTCAAAAGAAATGATAGATTGATTGTTAACTTGAACTTAAATTTGAAAACCCTGATATAGATTATAGATTAGTACTACACGTATTCATTGTGTCTATTCTAAACCATCATAACAAAACAAAGCAATGACTGCTCACAATAAAATAGGGCATATCTTGAAACTATCTAAAAAGTGGTTTTGCAAGAGAATACTGAAAATTTTCTACACTGGCCATGTGCCCAAGGAAGAGGTAAAAAATAAAGGTGTGACTTGAAGAGAAACCTGGCAGCAAATATTTGGAAGAGCCAACTGTAGTTTCCTGAACATATATTGAGCTAAAAGCTCATTGAAAATCTAGTTGCTGCCGGAAAAGTCAAGGACAGCAAGAACAAAAGAAGACAGGGGGATCCCCAGTGTGACCAATCTGGCAGAAACAAACATGTAGCAACTCCTCGGGGAAAGGAGGCTAAAGTATGAAAGAAATATGAGGAAGAGATATCGAAATTTTCCAAATCTTTTTGTATTTACAACAGAATTTCATCCACAACCTTGTTTTTTAAATCCCATTTCATTACCCTTTGATTATCTATTAAAGATAAGATGCTTGTTTTGAACTCTATTCTTTTTAAAAGTAATCGTGGCAATTCCTACATACAGCTACATAACGACTTTCGTATTTCGTTAGAAAAAGAACAAAATTGACAATAAGACACTATTTCCTGTTGCAGACCATCAACACCTACTATTACTAGTTTTTTTACTCTAAAAGAGAATCAAAAGAGATTAAAGCTCTAATAACTTTCATTCTCCAGTAAAAGGAGCTCCTATTACCTCCTTGTCAGAAAAGATCATGTAACCATCGTGTTACTAAGAACAGGGCACTGCAGTTAGGCATCCCATGCGCACAAAGTTCAACATTAGCAATTATGTGCATCTGAGGAGATTCCCCACTGACTGCAAAACACTTCTTTTAGGACTATCCTTCCTACCAAAATATGAAGAGAAACCTGGCCTGCTTGAACAACGTTGACGGAAAACTTTATAGCCCGACTGGCAGCTTCCAACATACTCCTTCATTTGTTAAAGATACCAGATTTGTTGCCTTATTGGTCGACGACGCAAAAGAGGAAGACTAAAAAAAACTTTAACATGCGCTTTCACGACGGCTGGACAGTACGTGGAGCTGTATATTCATTTCCTCTAGGACCAATAAGATGTCAAAGTTTCACAAACATTTATTGTTGGTATTTTGACATTATGATACAGAAACATTTGATAAGTATTTTTTGACCATGAACAATTATATCAATATATGTATGCTAGTTGCTAAATCTTTAGCCTCTGGATACTGATGCTCTATATAGCTAAATAGTAACTACTAAATATGATTTCTTAACATAAAAAAGTTCTACTCACCAGGACAAAACTGCTTTTGCTGGACTAGCTGGATCTTTTGCCATGCTCATGAAAATATTTTCGCCGGTTCCATTTCTATTCTTATCATGAGCAAAAGTACCGGTCTCTGCTAAGTGTCGTGCCCATTTTTCAGCCTCTTTCTGAATTGTGTTATCCCACTGCAAGTCTGGTGTATTCTCGTGTAACCCACGTAACGCATTGTGTGCCTTTAAACAACTTTCTGCACAGGGAGTAGAAAAGTGACAGTATCTTATTTAAGGTTTTAGTTTTGAGATGTTATCCAATTAACAAAGTTCAAACAACTTAAACATCGTCCGAAATCTGAAAATTTTTATGTTATTAATCCCTGCAATTGAAACATAGAGAATAAACACATCATAATGCTGCATCAAAATATTTTTTTGGGTTTTTTTTGCATTTTGTCGTCGACAAATCTAAAAATACATAAGAACCAACCAAAAGCAAATAATTTATGGCCAAATGGTCTGGTCTTATGTATTGTAGATTCTCCCTACCACACTTTGGTATGAAAAAACATCAACAAGATAGCAGTAAGCTCATGATTAAAATTAACAATTTCCATCCATTGATAGTGTTTACTGCTGGAAAAAGGCAAGATAGTTGTTTGCTGTTTTTAAATGTCAATGTGAAAAAACTTTTTGCCTCCAGCAAAACTTGTGGTTTTTGCAAGGCATCCCTCATTTGAAAATACCTGTCATGGGACCTATTAAGCTTCATGCAGTTTAGAAATGGACTCATACACAGTTTATTTTATCGTGTTGTCGTTATTTGTTTTCTTCGCGAATTTATTTACGTTGCAGTAAAAGATTGTTCTGAGAGCAAGCGCTTTAAACACGGCTTACTGGTTAATCTTGTCATTCAGTCTATTTGATATCAAGAATCTATTATCTGACACTAAAACTCAGGAAAATGTACAATATTTTGCTGCTGTCTCACTTCTTCATTCCTTTTCCGGTCTTTCAGTAGGATGCCTTTAAAAGGATCTGTTTGTTAATAACTTTTCATCCCCTCGGCATATATATATATATATATATACATATACATATATTGCAAATAGTTCACGTTTTAAAAATTTCTATTTGGATTAACCTTCACTGTCATGCCCCATAACGTCTTTATCTCTTGTGCAAGGTCTTGATATTTCTCAATCTTTTCTCTTTTCTGGCTCCTTGAAGTTACTCTCGCATCATTGGAGATGGCAGATTCTATGATTTTAGTGAATTTCGTGCCTTTGTATACCACAATCATATCAAGACGTTTCAATCAAATGGTCAGTCTGAATTTAAAAAAGAACACAATATCTTACAACTCTCATTTCCTTTTACTGGTTATGGCTGATGTTCGTACCACTTTGGGTTTACTTATATGCCACTTTTACGACAAATGTCCCATTGGACTTGCTACTCAGCCTAATCATGTCGACCGTTCGTACTCTTTTTGAGGCAACTTGCTTCATTCACAAGTGATATAACTCGCCGTCTCATCCACCTGACCACACATTCTGCATTTATTTTCTTCTTTTGTTTGTCAATCTTTGCTTTAATGATATTTGTGCCTATTGGTTGTTCTTCACTGCCATTATCAGTGATGCTGTTCGTCTTTTAATTCCTGCATTTCTAAGTCAGTTCCATTTATCTTTGCCTGCTCCATTTTCTGTCTTTCTTAAAAACTGCCCATGTAAGGTCTTTCCATTCCAAGCCTCTTGTCTTTTATTCTTTTGACGCAACTTAAACTCAATTTTGCTTTCTCTTTCATATTCATTTGCCACTCTAACTGCTTTTAGTAACCTTCCGTCCTGTTGCATACATATCTTTTAATTCCAATTACTGTGAGGTTAACAGCATCTTGAGCACTAAACTATCCCCTTTCACCTTCTTTTCGTGGAATATTAAGTCTGTCCGCAATGCTCTTTGGATGTAGTTTCCTGTGAATTGTCAAAAGCTGTCTTGTTTTCCTATCTAACTGATATACCTCTTCTTTCCCCTTGCTTAAAAATGCTGAAGAATATTTCAGCATAGGTTATGCCCAGGTGTTTATCACATTAATAACATTTTGACCATTTAGTTTCATTTAAAATAGTTTTCTTACTCTTGGACTTTAATCATTTCCAATCTTCTTTTTTATTTTTTTTTCGCTTAATCTGATGCACCTGCAGTATACCGAGATATGTATACTCTTCATTATCTTCAAAGGGTCTCACCTTTCTGCTATCTGACATCTTTATTCCTTCTCAGTTTATAACCTTCCATCTTTTCAGTGCCAGCATGGTGGACTTTTTAATACCAATTTACATTTTGCTATCGTTGCTAAAGAGAGGCACTGTCCAGATAAAAGAATCGAGTGTGTTCAAAACAAATGGTTGATCTCTTCTTTAGTATCAGACAATTCCAATTCTGGACTTACTTTATTTAATGTATGGCTCAGTGGTATGAATGGTACTACAAACAATAGAGGCGACAATGAACATCCCTGAAATATACTTCTCTCAATCTTCACTATGCCAAGAGGTCATTTCCATAAGTCAGTTCAACCTTCCAAGGTTTCATACTTTCTTTCAGAATTCTTTTGACTTTTACATATACTCCTAGATTTTACAGACACTGGAAAATCCATGAGAGGGATACGCCTTTCTTAAACTGATACATGCCATTGCCAGATTCTTACTTCTTGTCTTGACCTCCTGTACTAACATTCTGTCAATGAATAACAAATTTTCTATTTCTCAAGATCTTTTTATGCGGCCAGTTTGCTCTTCTGGTAATAAAAAGCCTTTTTCAAGAAAATTGTACATCTCTTCTGCAATTATTCCAATGAGGATTTTCCAAGTCAATGGCAAATGTCGTATCGGTCTGTAATTGGTGGAACCATTTCCTTAAGATTGATCCTTTCCTATCAACACTATTTTTTATTTTTTCATCCGTTCTAGTACTTTTCCTTCCTTTACACAATCTTCAAGATTGTCTTTTAAGCTCTTGTGCATACTCATAAAGTATTTGAACCAATATCCTTAAACCATGTGTGCTCCAGGTGCTCTCCAATTGGGCAACCCTACTTAAAACTATTTGAATTTTTCCTCAGTAATTTCAATAATTCCCTGTTTTTCTTACCTTTCCATTTCCTTTTAAAAATGGTGTAGGCATTTTGTTTTCTTGATATGTTCCAGTATTCATTTCAGCAGTAGCGTGATGACGAGGAGACATGTGCTGCTGTATCATGTGACATCTGCCCGTCGAGAGAATTTCACATGCAGCTTCATTCTCATAAAGCCGTGAGTTGAATCGATGTGGTTGTCCGTTTACACTTACTTGAGGATAATGAATTTTATGTTGCGTTGAGCCTTCGCTGGAGGCCAACTTAATATTTTTTTGGTCTCGGAGAGAGCTGACAGGTGCAAAAAGTGATTATGGCTAATTTATTTATTCACACACATCAAAGCGTTAATTAGTTTGGGTATGTAAGGTGGGGACAGTCAGCAACAAGCATAAAAAGGACCCACTCTATCATATCTCGTGGCTTACACAGATGATGTATTTCTTACATTCTAACATGATCCTAAGAGTGCTGTCTTTTGTGACACTTGTAGCTTGACATCAATTTCAATATTTTCAATGAAACTTTTGAAACAATGTGACATGCATCCTAGTGCCCAAATCACAACAGTAGATTTATAATACATGAGTTTCACACCATATGTAGAGCCCATACCTTGTCTTGATCTGTCAGTCAGACACCAAAGTATGTCAAATATCCTTTCTTTAACAATTCAGAAACTAACTTCTTTATGAGGATATAGTAAATTGTCCTCAAACCAACCAAAAATAGTTTGTGTGATTTTTATACTTACTTCCTAGGACGGACGGCCATTTTTACATCTACTCTTACCCTTTCTTGCCCTTGGCACAGAATCCCAAGAAATAGCTATGATTTGAGATTACTAGAGAATTTACTGAATAGATCTTGGCAGTACACTCAGAAAATTTGACGGAACTGGAAACATGTTAAGTTGAAGAGAAAATAATGAACTGTGTAAGCATTAAAATCTCAACTCATCTTGTAATCTCCATCAATCAGATTACAAAAAGAAAAAATTGACTCTGCATTCTCATTTGTGTGGAAAAATTAAACGTGTTAGGTGAAAACATTTAATTTTTGAATTCACCACCAAAAATTAATTCACAAAACATCTATCAAATCAAATAGAAGAGGATGGTCCTGAAAATCTATATGCCAGTGTAATAGTTCAGGATTTGTCCATAGTTGTTTCCTACCACAGAACATGAATTGTGTAGTTCCAATGATTATATTGGAAAGTTTGATGCCATGAAATAGTTCAAGTTCACGTTCATTATTATTGTTCGTAATATTAAAACTAATTAAAACTACTAATAAAATAACAAATGTCAAAGAAAATAAAAAACAAAAACAAAAATTCACTGTTTAATATCAAACACTGTGTTAGTGTTTAATATCAAAAAAGAAAACTAGCAAAAGGTTAGATGTTTTCCATCAGAGTTGCTTGGAAAGAATACTTCAAATCACATGGAGAGACAAAGTGACAAACGATGCAGTACTCAGACGGTGTAAGACAGCACACCATAATAACAACTATAAGAATGCGACTAGCATGGCAGAACCTACGACTTTCTCAATCTAGAAACACCAAAACAGCTATGTTCTGGACACCTGGAGGTGAAAAGAAAAAGAAAGGCAGGGCAAAGATCATATGGAGACGAACTTTTCCAGACGACCTCAAGAGAGCAGGGAAAAATTGGAGTGGAGTTGAGAAGCAGGCGGCTGATAGAGCTCGGTGAAAGTCGATTGCTGCCCTATGCATCCCCAGATGTTGAAGGATCTAAGTCTAAATCTAAGTCAGTGTGTTTCTAATTGTCTATTGTTAACAGTTTTAGAGTGACATGTTCAACATGAATTGTGACTTGAAGTAGGATCTACAACTTTGACATAAACCATTAGAAAGTCAGATAGATAACCCAACCAACTTAGGACTTAATAAATACCAACTTACCAAATTAGTAAATGAAAGTCCTGCAATTTTACTGATGTTTGTTTGCCCACAATTAGGCTAACCCTAGATGCACTCAATTGGAAGTATGCTTAAGCAAAAACTATAGATAAGATCAAACAAACGCTAAGCTATAATTTTCCTATTTTGGAATGGACCAAAATAGAACCAGTTAACAGTACATGTTAGTAAGCCACGACTTGGGAACTTTATTTTGTTTCTCTAAATTCCTTATACTTTAATAAAAACATAGTCATTAAAATCACTCTTTTTTGTATTTCATAATAAACGACGAGGAAGAAAAATATTATAAAAGAAATATGCAGAAACTAAGAATGATTAATTAAAAATTTGATCCAGTGCATCTATTGACTTGATCCTTAAAGCAAACCAAGTTATAAGAAGAAAAATAAATATTACAGATAAAAACTACCTTATTGCAAAATCAGAAGGAAAAATCTATGTTAACATATGTCTACAATTAATATCTTGATGAACAAATATATATATGAAGTATATATGATACATTTATAATATAAATAAATATATACGAAATAACAAAAAATACATTATTGTTAGACTTCCTCATTCAACAACCATAATTATTTTATGATTTAATACATACCTTTCTTTTCAATGATTGTAACTTTTCCTTTTCCTGATTAAAAAAGAAATAAAATATTGGTGTCATAACTTAAATTTTCCACGTCAAAAACCCCCAAAATGCTATTTGAGAAAGGCCACTTGTTTAAAACGCCCATAAAATTTTCATTGTAAAAATGAAGAGGGGATCTCTGAGTTTCTATCTTAATTAAATTTTAATACACCATAAAACTGAACAACGTTTTTAAGACAATTAACTACTATCTTTTCTCAAAATAAATTTTGACATTAAAAGAGTAAATTAAATGTCCCACATGGTAGGCTCGTGAAAATTTTTATTTCAAGATAATGATTTCTTTAAATATCTTTATAGTAAGCTGTGCAAGTGTATGTATGGCTTATCCTTTCATTGTTTTATTGTTTTGACCATATTAACGAATGAGAGAGAGAGACAGACAGACAGACAGAGACAGAGGAACAAAGACAGAGAGAGAGAGATGGGGGAGAGAAAGAGAGAAGGAAGGGTGGTACATCATGATCGCCTACATCAAAAGAGACGACATTTCGGCGAAGTGAAGTTGTGAACCTTTTGACTAAAGCAAAAGACGTGCAAGTGTCTGTATTATAGAGAATTGGAAATACGGTAAACTCTTTGGGTTTTAAATGAATTGAATTATAGCTTATAGAATTTATGGTTAAATTTATGGTTCTTTATTGATAAACCAAGGTAAAGAAATTTAAATAAAAAAGGAAAAGATCTCTGGGACAACTAGAGTAGTCATCCTCACATTGCAAATTCTCCTCAACAATGTCCATAGGACCGACATGCCTTTACTGGATGCATATGGTAAAAATGTGTTGCCTATGCATACTAATTTAAGTAAATATTATGTACGAGGGACAATAAACTAATTTAGCCTCATGTCTTTGCAGAATGTAATACTTGCTCAATTTTAGTCATTTTGATAAAGACATTTAAGCAGTTTTCCTGCTCAATTTGATGCAAGGTTTTAATGATGTACTCTGCATTTGAAATAAACGGGGAAAAACCCCACAAAGCTGATAAACAAGGAACATGATTTGCTTAAGGAAGCAAATAAATACACAGATATTTGAGTTTTATCACATTCTGAGACGTTAGCTTTTTCTGAGCTAAGATTCGAAAGATCCTTTCCCTAGTGCTGGAAGCCATATTTTTGAGAGGGTGTTAAAAAGTATGCTTTCGATGTAATTACTGTGCTGTAGGATGACTTTTTTTTTTGTCCTCTTATTAGTTTTCCTGTCCACAGTCTCTTTTTTATTATTACTATTATTTTTATTATTATTATTTTTTTTTTCTTCTTCTTATTATTATTATTACAAAAATTTACTTTGATTTGCTTTGTTAAGATCAAACACCGGGTCACTACCAGTGACCTAGGGTGAGTGAAATTGGAGGTTTTATTTGTGGGAGAAAAAAAAATTGTTTGTAAGGGTAAAAAATAGTATAAAAAGGTATTAAAAATTTAAATACAAAACTCAAGGCAATTTACGAACATCAATTGTACAATAAATTAAACAGGACAATCTACGGACATTGAATGGACATTAAAATACAAGATAAAACATTAAGGTTGACAAATCACGAACACCAATTAGACATACATAAGACATAAAAGTATAAAAGGTTATAAAATTCAAAAGAAAAAGAAAAAAAACCTGATACAGATGACAATTTTAGACAGAAACCGCTCTTCTTAAAAGATGAGCTGTACTGTTCAATACAATTTTTTGCACTTCTTGAAGAGAAGGGTTTCCGAGAATTTTGTCAAGTCAGCAGTTCCTTTCTTTATCAAACCCAAAGCACCTATCACAACAGGAATAGTTTTTGTTTTAAGGTGCCACATCTTTTCAATTTCTATTTCTAAATCCTTGTATTTTGCAAGTTTCTCAAATACTTTGGCAGAGACATTTCTATCTGATGGCACGCCTATGTTTATGAGAAGGCAGGTGTTGTTTTTCCTGTCTTTGATGACAATGTCAGGGCGATTGGCCTGTATCGTGCGATCAGTGTGGATTGGGAAATCCCAAAGGATGGTAAAGTCTTGTCCCTCTGTAACAGGTTCAGGACTGTGTTCGTACCAGTTACTTTTAGTATTTACAGAGAAATGCTTGCAGATCTTCCAATGGAGGTACTGACCAACCCTGTCGTGTCTGTTTTTATACTCTCCTGGTGTTAAAATAGAGCAGCCAGAGACAAGGTGGTCAATAGTTTCTGTTTTATCATTGCAAAATCTGCACTTTGAGTCCGCACCATTTTGCAAGACGTTTGCCTGATAATTCCTTGTAAATAAACTTTGATCCTGGGCGGCAAGAATAAAGCCTTCGGTTTCCGCTTTCAGCCCTGAGCTGCGAAGCCACTGATGGGTTGCCTTTGTGTCTACATCAGCGTTATTGGCTCGAGCTGCGAACTGTCCGTGGAGAGGCTTTTCTTGCCATCTGGATTCAAATTGTTTCAATCCTTCATTCTTAGCGTATTTCTTTGTTTTACGGGCAATTTCAGTAGGAGCTAAACGATGGTCGTTTTCAATGTCGAGACGTAATTCACGGGAAAACTTATCAGATTCTTTAATAACAGAGTGGAGCTTTTTTGAGTTTTCGTGCATATTAACCAGCTGAAGCATCCAGTCATCAGCATTGTCTAAATATTGGAAAAGCCCTATAGTCGAGGTTTTGTAGGAGAGCTCTAGTTGTATTAATCCTCTTCCTCCTTTACTTCTGTGAATATACAAGCGGTCTACATCGGACTTCGGATGGTGCATTCTATGGCAAGTGAACTGCTTTCTAATTTTGGCGTCTAATTTTTGAAGTTCACTTAGATTCCAATTTATTATATTAAAACTATATGATACCACTGGTATTGCTAAGGTGTTTACCGCCGTTATTCGGTTTTTAGAATTCAACTCTGTCCTCATTATCATTCTTACTCGCCTTAAACATTCTTTTCTAATTTTTACTTTCATTTTGGAATGTTGTATGCCATCTCCTTCATTGACACCCAGATATTTGTAAGTTGCCTCCTGGTCTAGTGCTTTAATAGTAGTGTCATGATCAAGCACAATGTTAACGGTTTTACTTAATTTTCCGCGTTTAAAAGTGGCTTTTGCGCATTTGTCCAATCCAAATTCCATCCCTATATCATCACTAAATGCTTTTACTGTTTTAAGTAACCCTTCCAGCTCTTCATCGTTACAGGCATAAAGTTTCAGATCATCCATATAAAAGAGATGATTTATTTTCTTTTCACCGATATTATATCCGTTATCGGTGTCGTTTAAGAGTTTTGACAGAGGAATGAGCGCCATACAAAAGAGAAGTGGGGACAAAGAGTCGCCCTGGAAAATGCCACATTTTATTCGCATGCCATGAGAAGACAAGATACCATTAGAGTGGGAGAGAAAAAGATTGGTATCCCATAATTGCATGGAGGATCTAAGAAAATTAATAAGGGTGGGAGATACTTTAAATAATTCAAGACAACGTAAAATCCACGAGTGAGGGACACTGTCAAAGGCTTTTTTGTAATCAACCCATGCAGTGCTTAAATTTCGGTGTTTTGTTTTCGTGTTTTCTAATATCATTTTATTTATAAGAAGTTGGTCCTTGCAGCCGTATGATCCCTTTTTACAACCTTTTTGCTCTATGGGGAAGATGTTATGTTCCTCCATATGTGCATATGTTCTTTCGGATAATACTGATGTTAGTAGTTTATAGGTTGTTGACAAGCATGTGATTGGACGATAGTTTGGGGTTTTTTTAGTGTCATTCGTTTTAGCAAGAAAGTAAGTTGTACCTTGGCAGAACCATTTAGGTGTTGAATCTGGTTTAGTCAACATTTCATTAAACATTGAAGCCAATCTAGAATGCGTACAGTGTAAGGTGTCTAGCCAAAAATTAGGTACTTGGTCTGTTCCTGAAGATTTCCATTTCTGGGACTTTATTAGCGCTTTTGCAATCTCGTCAGTGCTTATATTATCCCATATTATTATTATTATTATTACTATTATTATTATTTGAAAATATTTCAACATGTGCATTATATTAGTTTACATAACTCTTTTTCATATAACTCCTGTGTATAAAAATAAATAAGTATAATGCAATTAAAATAATGAAGAAAGGCAATTTATATACAAATAAATAAAAGTTTTGAAATCAGTGGTTAAAAGTTAAGCGGTGAAAAATTCGTCAAGATGTGTCTAGGAAAATTATGAACATCTGAACAGGTGTGACATTTGAAAAACTAAGCAACTGGTTGTAAATTTTCTTAGACACATTTACGAATTTTGAAATAGGACCAACTTTTTACAGAAAGACCCATAGTTAGATTCTGTTCTGATATCTAATGGTAAGTCATTCTAAACTACTACCCCATTGTAATAAAAAGATTTTTTAGTACTTTCTAGTTTCACCTTAGGCACTCTCAAAAGTTTATTATTGTTTCTGGTTACTTTGTCGTAATTTACGAGTTCAAAATAATCTTCGAAGTTTGGAAAAAGTCTGTTATTTTTTTATATTTTTCCAGTCAAAGATGTGATTTTGTGCCTCAGTGTTCGACTACTTCTTGACTCTTACGGTCAACATTTTAAACAGCTCTCAAGGTAGATGTTGTGAAGAAGGAACATTGGATAGCCCTATTGTATTGACTAACAGTTATTCTTGGGTGCTTACTGATGTTCTTGTCACCAGGTAGACATATTCTCTTAGAGGTTCCCTTTCCTCTTTATTAACGGGTCCAATATTACAAATATATATATATAATCATTACTTTTCTCCTTTTCTTAGTTAAACGATAAGTAATAAAATTTATTAAAGGAAACAACAGAACATAACGGTAAACCTCAAGGTCTTTTACATATCTTTTAAAATCTTGATGGTACTGTGCAAAAATATAATAGCTGTTATAGTGGAATTAGCAATGAAATTATTTGATGTATGACAGGACTCTGCAGTTGTTTACTCGACAAAAACGGATGTTAAGTATTCCTGTTTTCCGCTTTATTATTTGCTGTAAACTAATGGCAAGGTGTTTAATGTTTCACAATAGAAAAATATCCTGTTTTCCACTTTTAAAGGAGCCTTGACACCAGAATGCATTAATGGTAACACTTAAAGTAATGAAATATACAAAAAAAAATTAGATTAATAACTTGTTTTGGGGGACGGATGTAAAAAACAAAATACTTAAAATGCTTTAAATATATGTAACGTAGAGAATAACAGTAACAAAGCTGTGAAAATAATATTGAAGGATAAGATTTCAAATTTTTTAAAAAGAGTTTGACTCAAATAGAAATTAGATACCAAAAATGATCTAGCTACCAAAGTAGCATGCATAGATCAATTTGGTAACACAAATGACCATGAAGGTTATAGGCAATAGTTTCTACCCAATCCAGCGCAAATTAGACTTTTTACTTACTCTTGTGAAACTTGAAAAAAAGCGTTTAGTGTGAACAGGTAGAACAATAGTACATAACATATGCTCCAAGAACATCGAGGAAAGCGCCCTAGGGATAACAAATAATAAGTAACAAAAGTGAAAAAACTGAAATAAATATTTTAATGTCTTTGCTAGATAATCTCCATATTTCAAGGAAAGAAAATAAACAATGCCTGTAACTTTTTATAAATTTCAGAGTCTTCTCAAATGAACTTTGCAGAGCACTGTCCAAGTGACGGTTAATTGGATCTTGGTTTCATCTTGGCATATTTTATGGGTGATTTATGGAGTTCACCTGTCTTTTAAGTTAAATACAAGTCTGTAATGTATACAAAGAATTAAGGAAGGTGTGGAGTATAAGTTTTTTGTCTGGATTTCCTGTAAAGCCAGTTTTGTAATATAACTTTTTCCTTTAAACATTTCAGAGCGCCCTAAAATAGCTTGAAAAAGTGATTTTAAATAATATATATATATATATATATATATATATATATATATATATTTGTGTAGTTTGTATATTCGTATCAAAAAGTGCTGAATGCATATAGCAGAGCAATATACATAAGTAAAACACGAAAAGTAAGAACTATGATTGCAACTAATAGTTTCACGATATTTTTCACGATGTCTGATGAGCGAAATATCGTGAAACTATTAGTTGCAATCATAGTTCTTAATTTTCGTGTTTTACCTTATTTACATATATATACATATATATATACACATATATACATATATATACACATATATACATATATATACACATATATACATATATATACATATATATACATAAATATACATATATGTACATATATATACATATATATACATATATATCATACATATATACAAATATAGAAAACTCTGCAGACACTCAAAAAAAGCTACCAAAGCCCTTCTGTTATTACTAAAAGTACTGACGTACTGACTGAATAATCTTAAAAGAACATCAATGGTGTTTACCTTTGAACATCCTGACAGCTTTTAATTCTTCTTCTTTGGTAATAGCTATTTATAATATGTTGATATGTTCTAGGATCACACTGCTAAAATCAGTATGAGTAAAGCTCAGAAAATCTAACTGATTGTCAGGTTTATCCTACAATAAATGTTCCATATTGTCATATTGATGAAAATAGAAGATCTAGCACCTTTAATGAACTACCATAATGACGTTAAAAAAACAAAGCAAGAAACTTGTTAATGGGAAATAAAATAGATCAATTTTGTTTTTCAATAGTACCTATTCAAGCCATTTTCCTTTCATTAAAGAAAAACACCTTTCTTGTAATTATTCATTAATGAAGCTAATTATCTCTTAATTTGTGATTAATGATAATATTAATTGTGTTTGAAAACATTTTCATTTGTTTCCTAAGCGATGCTTATCTGAAGAAAAAATGTGTTAAAATCTGTAGACATTCTTTTTTCTCTAACTCCAACGTTGCCCTTGAGACTTAAACTTTTGGTGACTACAAATACTTAATTGAAACGGTAAAGTAATTATCAACTTTCGAATTTTTGTACCTCTTAATTAGTGGTTATCCTTATGAAAGACGGATTATTACTTTCGAACCTTTTTTTTAATGAAAAATCTCTTTAATGAAATCATTTTACGAGTTTGTTTTAAATTACACGAAACATCCGATCAAAAGAAATCTTATCTCTTTTGCTTCAAGACTGAGATTAAAGTTTATTATATTGGATGTTTTTTTGTTAAAAATTAAAGTTTCATATTGTTTTTTAATTAAAATTGTCCTCTATTCTTTACGTTTTAAAATAAAATAATTATTCTTTCACCCAAAATTTAGTTAAAACTGCGTATGGCTTATGACAAATTTTTTCAAGGTAATATGCCAACAAATTAAAAGTGATTTCTTTACTTAAGAAGTTCAGTCTGTGGTATCTATCAAACATATTTGTGACAAAAATAATAATTCATTAAAATTTCTTGGGCATGTAAAGTAACTCACCATCAAACCCATTTTCATACTTTTTTTTCGATTTCATATTTATTCTAGTTAGCTTCAAGCATCCATCTTGCTCAAATATCTAATCTATCCTTGGGCTTAATTATTATTTTGTGTGGTATTAGACTCTAGTATATAACTTGTATTTCAAATATTTGAAGCTCAAGAATCCAGGTTCACTACCTCACTTTCTCTTTGCTGTCCGATTCAAGAAACAGCATCTTTTGTGATGGTGCTGAAACAAACTTAGCGTTAATTTATTTATACCCCAGTTTATCATCTTACTTACATTTATCATCTTACTTACATTCCCTTCTTTATTTTTTTACATTGTTTATATTTTCTTGTTTATTATTTTATTTACATTATTTACATTCCCTTGTTTATTTTTAATTTACATTATTTGCGTTCCGTTGTTAGCAAATAGTTTCTCAGAATATGAACGGCACGGTGGGATATTGAGCTTAAAAAATGGAAGTCTTGGTGTCAGATCAAAAATGTGCTCCTGAACTGTGAGATACTAAAAATAGGAACAATATGTATTATATATATATTTGTTTTTTTCTTTCACCCTGTACAAGACTAAAAGGCACTTCAGTACAAGGATTAATTTTTATCCTCTTATCTTTTTCTTTCTACTTTTTGAATCTTTTTCTTTTCTGGTTTTCTTCCTCTCTAAAAACATGTACAGACTTGATAGTTTTATAACGAAAAAAACAAATTAACCACAGCATTTCTAGGCAAATGAACAAACACGGAATAATGCCAGAATCAACCCCATACTCATAAATGTTGTCCACTTATTCTAAAGGTTATCAGGTTTCACAAACAACATGCCAAAACTATCCTCTCTGCATAGCTACTCATTTAAATTTTATTTGTTTGAATATTTTAAAGGTTTTAAATTGACTACACTTATTCATTTAAATGCGTGCCTGATTTAAATATTGTACTCTTTGAAAATATTTTTCTTAAAGATTTAGTTAGCTATGGGAAGAGACATATCATCATGTAAATAAATACATTTCATTTTTAATGTAACTTTCATATCTTTCATTTTAGTTCAATATTCTTGGATTTTCGATTGATACAATCGATAAACCAAAATATAATTCCTTCCTTCCACCTTCAAGACAAAGAATTTGACAAAACTTTTGTCGCTTCCTCTGAGTTTATTGAACCATATAAAGATTTGACCAAAACACCATCTTTTGGCAAGGTGTACAAAGAGCTTCGTTGATGCCAAAAGCTGCTCAATGCATTTTTTTTATTCGTTGCCATTATAAACTGCTGCTTTTCTTTAGTGGTACAGTCTTGTTGTTGTTACGAATTTCCTTGAAACTATATTATTTTTGTCATAGTTCCTATGGTTCTTATCTCCAAAGTTTTGTCAGGAAGAAATCTCTTTGCTCTCATTTCCTGCTATTAAAAATTGAGGCTTGAAGTCAATTTGCAGGTTATGGCTTGTTTACAAAGTTGTCTTTGACGTCGTATAAAACTTCAAAGAAAATTTGTCTCTGTCTATATCAATTTGTCAGCCATATGTATTGATACTCTTTGTAGTAAAGATCATAGGAAACTGTAGTATCTATATGTCTGTACTGTGGTTATGTCATTTTAATCAGGTTATTTTATTTACTATTTATTTTTGCGGAAAAAGGAAATATATATAAAGCTTAGTATAATAAGTATGCTATATATTCTTTATCAAACATTGTTAAATTTGATTCAGTGATAAACTTAACCATTCAAAATATAAAATCAAAATAAGAAATTAAGAACCATGTTAAAATGAACTTGTAATAATAAATAATCTAAGTATATTTGTAAAGTAACAGAAAAATGACTTTAAAAGCACTAGTATATCTTCGTCTTTTTCTTGTTCACAACCGGTAAAGCTGCAGTGATCATTTATCTTCGCCAGGAGTTACGAGAGTGAAAGAAAAGATTAATTAGAGAAGCACAAGAAAATGATACTTAACTCAAGATTTATAAGAAGAAAGATCAACCCTAACCCGAAACCAGGTAAAAGAAAAGAGTTCCAAAGTTTCAATGTACGTGGGAAGATGGCAGTTCAATAGGAAAGACAAATGTAACTGTAAGGATACAAGAAAAACAAACGAACTTGATCACCAAGTAACTTGTAATCCTTTGACTAAAACGGCACCATAGTTAATGTTTTGCCATCTCTACCTACTTCAAAAAGCAAGTACAACACAAGATGATAGCGGAGATTTTAGACATAAGATAAAGCTGGCTAATTACTTTCATACCCAAATAGCTGGGCGTTGATGTTGGAGAGTCAGAAAAATGACAAAAGAGTAAAGGAAATGATTGAAAGATTTACAAGCATTATACAATTACGCATGGCAATGACGAGATTTTATTTTTTACGTTTACATTTCGTATTAGCATATTTGTTTTAGTCTGTGATCCTGGTTTCTTAGACAGTTTTTATAAGCGAAGACACAAATTTGATTTCTTCCGCAGGAACAAGTGTTAGCCTAATGACTTAATTTTCAGTTTCAGTTTCTTAACAGTGATTTTCCATAAATAATTGAAAAATAACTGTCATAACAAAAGAATTCTTTGGAATTTTTTTTACTGTTATGTGGATAGATTCAAACTCAATAGAGGCATAAATTAAAGAAAGCACTTTTAAAATAATTTTTTCAATACAGATCAAAAAGCACTTTTGTGATTATAATCCTTTATCTTCGCCTGGCTAATTTGCTAATTTCTCGGTGAATTTTTGATTTCTTCCCTCTCCCAATTCTGTCTCTGCAAACACGTACAAACTCATCAGTATGTCATTTAGATCGGAAAAACAGATAAGACCCAGTATTTCCAGGGACGAAACCGGGGTTCGAAGCGCAAACTTTTTGCATGCTAATTTGTTGATTTAACCACTCGGTCATAACTGCACGTGTTAGATAGTCCCAAAGAATACTTACTATAACCACTCGGCCACTACTATATGCATTAGATGGTCCAGAAGAATAGCTATTATAACCACTCGGCCACTAATACACGCATTCGATAGTCCCAACGAATAGCTACTATAACCACTCGGCCACTACTAAACGCATTAGATAGTCCAAAATAATAGCTACTATAATCACTCGGCCAGTAATGCACGTATTGAAAAGTCCCAAAGAATAGCTACTAAATCATATTTATCTATTAGCTCAGACTCATGCTGATACAATTTGTCAGGGTGTAATTATCTTTACTATTAATATTATAGCTTTTTTACTGTTAATAAAATTATTTCTAAATAATAATTATAATGTTATTTCATTAACATTTTTTTCAGCCTTGAGAGCAAAATATCCCCCTGCTTCTCATATCGTTACTTAGCCTCTGATCAAAATTACTACAAACTACACCTGTCACTATTAAATTCAGCTCCCGACGCAGGACGTGAATGAACAGGAGTGATATTTAAGAGAGTTTACAGTTTCAGTGAATTTCGCTGGTGAAAAATGTTTTTCGTACCTTATTTACAAAACTCATAAAAACCATCAAAAGGGAGACAATTTCCTTTGCTGTGGTTCATGCTGAATCAGAAATGATAAACGCGACTAATAAACATGAGAAAACATTTTATCAATTTGGTATCAACGTTTGTTTAACTTTTATTGATATACTCATGAGAAGAAATTGCATATTATGGCTATCTATTACAAAAGGTTTGAAAACTAATCATGAGGTCGCTAATAAGCACAACCCATAGAGATAATGAAAAGCTCTAACCAATTTCATACCCAGGGTATTACCTCTATGGTTTTTGCTTAAAGCTGTTCTTGTGATCAGTTTCCAAAACGTTTGTAATGTATATACATGTGATACTATTTCTCTCTATCTTCCTTTCTTTCTCACAGCCCATCCCCCTCCCCCCAACCGTCTTCTCTGTCTCTCTGTCTCTCTGTCTCTCTCTGTGTCTCTCTCTGTCTGTCTGTCTGTCTCTCTCTCTCTTTGTCTCTCTGTCTCTCTCTCTGTGTCTCTCTCTCTGTCTCTCTCTCTGTCTCTCTCTCTCTCTCTCTATATATATATATATATATATATATATATATATATATATATATCTATCTATCTATCTATCTATCTCTGTTTACCTTTGTATAATTGCGTATTTAAATATTTTAAATTTCATGTACAGAATTGTTTGTGTATGCCTTCTTCATTTCTGTAGTGCGTCGTATGATAAAAATGATTGTTCACAAACGCCAAAAGATGTGAAAAAGACGTTTTATAACAACAAGAAATCAGTAACATATAAAGACGTATTTACAACAGGATATAAAAAAATTGATTTTAAACATTGAGACGGCCCACCCTATCTAGCCTCCTCAGATGCATTGCATGATTTAATACTTATACCTGTAACATGCAGACAAAAAAACTTTGTTTATTATTTGTTGATAAATTTCTATCAGCCATTCGTATAGAAATATGGTGATGGTATCGTTTTGAAACTATCTTTTGAATGTTTTGGCAATAAACGACTTCCACTACACACAAACTAACACACATACATATACATGTCTAAAGATATATATGATATATATGTATATATATACATAAATATATATATATATATATATATATACATACCCTATAATCTCGCATTAAGGCGCCAGCGACTATATCCGGATATATAAAAATTCTGCATTTCCAAATCTAGAAAATAAAGCCGCATGTAGGCGCCCGGCGTCTATATCTTTTTTGCTAAATATCACTTTAAATTACCTTATCCTTTAACCCTGTTTATAAGGATTCTATAGAGTAAGCAACAAAATACTGTTTTGGGATTCGTAACCTCAGAAATATCACAGATTAAAAGATACAATGGGACTATCTATAAGTCTATAACAATGTCCTCGTCATTTTCATCAGGCACAGATCCTTCGTCCGCATCAGACACAGAGCCTTCCTTCTCGTTCTCATCGTCTGTGTTATGATCTTCATCTTCGTAGATTTTATTTGAAACATCCTCGTTCGCCTGCTCAAGTTCCAGCAACATTTCGTTTACCTCTAAGATTGCTTCTATAGGGACAGCTCAATTCAAAATCGTATCACGCAATTGTGAGTGAAGCCTCTGGTAATCTCCATTTCATTCGATGTATCCGCATTGCTGAAATCCACTGACGATGAATGCTGGCCTTGCTACTGACTTCCAGGTTTCAAATACCCACTGGTAAATCGTTTCGTAAGATGCACGGGCACGTTTTCCCTGTTGGTGAACTCTTCAGTACCATTTGCGATCCAATCTACCCATCTCTACTTTAGAATATCTTTGAATGGCTTATTGACATGCGTATCAAGAAATTGGAGCAATGGAGTCATACCACCATCGATGATTTTACATTCTGTGTTGTATGTCGTTAAAAATTCAGGCACATCTCCCAAATGAGATCTGGCCGAATTCATGATCAGAAGAGATTTGTGCTGTTGGAAAAAATATCCTGGTCGGTTTTTCCACTGTTCTGGACTATAGAGATTTCGCATAATACTTCGCTTCATTGTGCCTCCCTTCATGCCTTCAATCACCACTCCTTTAGGGAATTTACCTTTTGGGGACTTGGTTAGGTTTTTAAAGATGACCATTGGTGGCAAGGATATTTCTTTGTAATGATCATCAATTTTGCGTACTCCAGCAGTTAAAACAGCGGTAAATCGAAATTTTTCATTGCCAGTGGTTTCAACTTTCACTGTTTCACCCCTTTTAAATTAAAAGTGGCGGAAGATGGCATATCACAATAGCACGGGGTCGTATCCATATTCATTATAATGTTAAAGTCATCCAAGGATTTCATCGTACCGGTAGCTAAAAATGTATCATAATGTTCAGGGGCATCAGCAGGAATTTTCTGTTCAACACTTGTAACACGTCGAAATGATAAGTTGTACCGTTTAATCATTCGACGCAGCCATCCAAAAGAAGCAGAAAAGCTCTCATTATTGCCTGGATAAATGGTTTGAAATAAAACGCCTTTCTACGTACCTGTTTACCAGTGACAGATTTTCGTTTACCTCTCTTTTCTTTGACGTAGTCCAGTAAAGCAGATTCAAGTAATGAATATCTAGCTTCTGACTGTCTAATCCTTCTATTCGTTCGTATATTTATTACTGTAGAAAGATTGCATTCGAAATTCGAATGCAATGTTATTATTCAAAATTTTTGTTATGGTCAGATTCAAACGATTATATCTCGTGTAGAATTTTTGGTAAATGTTACATTATGAATCTGGAGGAATCTGCAATGGCGAGAGCAACTAGGTGTCGTCCCTGTATATTTGAGTTTAACTCTTTTATTACTGGACATCATGTATTTAAAGGCATATGGACCCCACATATTCAAGAGCAACTGACTTGTGAAAGAGATCCTGGTAATCAACACGATGAACATGCCGTAAAAGTTCGAAAGGATGGCGAAATTGTGGGACACATTCCACAACTATTTTCTAAGACGTGCACCCTGATTTTGTTGTCTGGCAGCTCCATGAAAGTTTGCGTGTCAGGGAAACGAAAAAACAAAAGAGGAAAGGGACTAGAAGTCTCTTGTTTAGTGATTGTCAAGTTATTGGACCATATATATATATATATAGTAATATTAGTAAAGTATACCAATGTTCACTAAGAGTGCTCAATGTTTCCAGAGCGTTTATAAATCCAGTATAGTATACAAAATAACTAGACAAATTTAGCAGTTACTACTAGTTTCATGTTTTCTTAACAATCTTCAAACTGCAAGTTTGAAGATTGTTAAGAAAACATGAAACTAGTAGTAACTGCTAAATTTGTCTAGTTATTTTGTATACTNGTTTGAAGATTTTTAAAAAAACATGAAACTAGTAGTAACTGCTATATTTGTCTAGTTATTTTGTATATTATACTGTATTTATATATATATATATATATATATATATATATATATATGGTACATTCGATTCGGTTAACCGTATTAGAGTGCTCGATACATAAATACAGAGCATAATAAAAGAGATATAATAAGTTGGAAAGAATAAAAAAATTTTTACGATTGAGTGATTTTTACGATTTTTACGATTGAGTGATTTTACTCAATCGTAAAAGTGAGTAAAATCACGAAACAGGCTTGTCGAAATGGATAGTGTAGTTTTTTGATTCTTTCCAACTTATTATATCTCTTTTATATATACATGTATATGGTTTATGGAAATCACCTAATTTATGTTACTTCTCACTGTCAATATAAGAAAAATTATATTTTAAAAACTGGAACGGATGGAGGCGCCACAGCACCTTTATCCGGATGTAAGCACCGGCGCCTTTATGCGAGATTACAGGGTATATTTATACATATAAATGTACATATTTACCTATATATATAATTAAACAAAAAATCGAAAATGATAGATTTCTTCTGCTACCATTTATAGTGTTCGATGGAAATCCAGAGTTGATGAGTGTAAGACACGAAACTTTAAGTTCTATACACAAGTTTTGAATTTTCTCTTTTTCCTTGTATATATATATATATATATTATATATATATATATATATTATATATATATAATATATATATATAATATATATATTATATATATAAATATATATATATATATATCTTTTCTAATCCTTTATCCTTCGTTAATTTTCTGCCACAATCACCTCTTCTTGCGACATATTCATTACAAAACTTTCCCTGCCCATAACATTCCTGTCAGTTGTTTTATAAAACATAATTCACAACTCCGTAAACGTTTCTGTGCTCCGTCACTACAATATAAACTCTCTTCCATAAGTGATTATCCATTAAAGCAGGGGTGGGCAACCTAAGGCCCGCGAGAAGAATTTTCATGGCCCGCGAGGCCATTAATTATATAATTTTTTGTTAGCAAATATAATTGTTTAGCGGTTGCAGACAGTGAATGTATTGAATAAAACATAACTTTTTCAAACTTGAGATTCAGGAAAAACTTTTTCACTTGGATAACTGCGAGCCACACTTCGGTCGCCACACAGGTGCGATTTTTCACTGGTGTAGTTTTGACTGCGTGTAAATGGACTCCACTTTAGCAGCGAGGACGGCAATACTGATAGCGAGGTTAATTTACATAATCTGTTATTTGGTTTTTTTTCTCTTTGTTTCTCTTTGTTTCTCGCTTTCCTTATTACGTTTGGCCCGCGTGAAGAAAATTTTTGAAGGATCTGGCCCACTTTCTAGAAAGGTTGCCCACCCCTGCATTAAAGGGTATCTTTTAATAATGATAATCCTGATAATTCTTTTCTTAGAAGCCGTTTCTTTCATTATTCAAAGCCTCAATTTAGCCCTTAACTGTATTCAAAGCATTTGTATAACCTACCTGTAAGCAGCTAATGAAAACGTGGATATATAGAATTTTTACTGGCGTTGTTTGTTGGCTAAGTGGAAATTATAAAAAGCATTTTTGCTACATTGACATTGGCTATCATGTTGTGTCACAATTTTCTATTTATTGCTGTCTCAAGTGAGTCAACTTCGACTCCCCTGATGCTATTTTTATCAATGTCATTCACAAAGCTGTTCATCAATAGAATTCTTTTTCTTTCTTCGTCTTTTCACTTCTTTCTTCAGAGTTATTATGAGAATTTCCAACGCAATTTTTCTTATTACATGCTTCATATATCTTTTTTGTCTAATTTTTCTATATTTGCTTAGCTTTTGATTAAAAAGCGGTCTTCTTACTGCATTTTCATTGCAAAACCTACTTTGTTTAGAATATTGCTATTAGTTTTCTTATACACAACAATTCACAATTCACAATTCCACAACTTTTCGCACATCGCCACTGCTGTACTAACTACCTTTTTTAAGCTTCCGTTCAATCAATGAGCACCTACTTACATTAATAATTTTATCCTAGGACACTCATGGTGTTACTTTTCTATGCCCCTTTAGTTTCAGAGTGATTCAAAGTTCCAGTTTATTCCTTAACTGCATTCAGAGCAATTGTGTATCCAACCTGTAACCTGCTATAAAGATTAGATAAGGACAATAGAGGATAAACAGGTAAAATATCTTGTGATGAGAAAAGGTTTGGAAAATGTGAAAGTAACTGGACAGATTCTATGGATGAAAGGTCAGTAAAGAACTATTTCTGTTTCTGTTTCTGTTTCTGTTTCTGTTTCTGTTTCTGTTTCTGTTTCTGTTTCTGTTTCTGTTTCTGTTTCTGTTTCTGTTTCTGTTTCTGTTTCTGTTTCTGTTTCTGTTTCTGTTTCTGTTTCTGTTTCTGTTTCTGTTTCTGTTTCTGTTTTATTGAAATATTACTGGAGACATCTCCTGTGTTAGTATCCTTTCCTGCTGTTACTTCACAATAAAAAGGTAATTAGTTGGGTCTAGCAGATCGGGAGATAAGTGTCCCTTTCCCAGTGGAAATAACTAATTAAGTTTTGAAACGTTTAATAGAAAAGATGTTATGTATTATTTAAATTTGTGTTTAAAGATCTCGATAGTAGTTTTTGTATGAGTTTGTCTTAAACAACAGCGACATGAGTGATTTTTAGACAGTGGTCNTTTCTGTTTCTGTTTCTGTTTCTGTTTCTGTTTCTGTTTCTGTTTCTGTTTCTGTTTCTGTTTCTGTTTTATTGAAATATTACTGGAGACATCTCCTGTGTTAGTATCCTTTCCTGCTGTTACTTCACAATAAAAAGGTAATTAGTTGGGTCTAGCAGATCGGGAGATAAGTGTCCCTTTCCCAGTGGAAATAACTAATTAAGTTTTGAAACGTTTAATAGAAAAGATGTTATGTATTATTTAAATTTGTGTTTAAAGATCTCGATAGTAGTTTTTGTATGAGTTTGTCTTAAACAACAGCGACATGAGTGATTTTTAGACAGTGGTCAATGTGGGTAGACGTTGATATTTCAATTCGTTGCAGGTGCTAAAGCAGATGGCAAGAGAAAGAAGAATGAAAGAAACGTATGGTTACACAAAGGTAATCTACTCTTTACTGTTTGCTGTGTAAATGACCTAGAAAATTGGGCAATTATCGCGCTATCGCATTCAGCTAGAATGAGTATTTAAGAGCTCGGGTATTGGAGACCTGGCCCTTACTTCAAAAAAGACCGTAATATTCTCGATAAGAACTGCTTGTCTTACTTACTAATAGCGGGTAATTCTGAGACGACTGGAAATGATTGTCCGTAGCCTTTCGTTGAAAAACAACGATGTGCAGGAAAATCGATCAAATGTTTAGCGATGTTAATTTTGGCACTATGCAACCTATATACAATGATGGTTACTGGTGATATAAAAATGTTGCAACTCTATAACTTCGCAAGTAATCAGCCCAATAAGTAATGATTTACTAACTATGTCCAATAATTCAATTGTTGCTGACAGGAAGTAAATTATTTGTGGGATGGTCATAAATCATATATTATAGCAAGCTTTTATTTTTATCTAGAGGTCTTTTTCCACCTGTTCTTCTTGGACAGCAAATCGAAATCGAGTTTTTTGTGTTTAGGTCTATGAACTACTCAAACTAAAAGTTTGTTTAGCGCTAAGCAAGCATTTCCCAATTTTTCCTTTCCGAACTTCTAATAAAACTCATTTTGCACCATAGCTCTANGACCGTAATATTCTCGATAAGAACTGCTTGTCTTACTTACTAATAGCGGGTAATTCTGAGACGACTGGAAATGATTGTCCGTAGCCTTTCGTTGAAAAACAACGATGTGCAGGAAAATCGATCAAATGTTTAGCGATGTTAATTTTGGCACTATGCAACCTATATACAATGATGGTTACTGGTGATATAAAAATGTTGCAACTCTATAACTTCGCAAGTAATCAGCCCAATAAGTAATGATTTACTAACTATGTCCAATAATTCAATTGTTGCTGACAGGAAGTAAATTATTTGTGGGATGGTCATAAATCATATATTATAGCAAGCTTTTATTTTTATCTAGAGGTCTTTTTCCACCTGTTCTTCTTGGACAGCAAATCGAAATCGAGTTTTTTGTGTTGAGGTCTATGAACTACTCAAACTAAAAGTTTGTTTAGCGCTAAGCAAGCATTTCACAATTTTTACTTTCCGAACTTCTAAGAAAACTCATTTTGCACTCTAGATCTCCTTCCATATTGGTAAAATAGCAAAATTTATGCCTTAATTATGATGCTTCAAAAAATATTTCAACAGCAAAAAGTTTGGATTCATTAGCCCTCTATACCCCCTACTTCCATCACCCATGTTCTTGTACTAGGCGTCCTGGCCTTACCTGAAATTGTTAGTGACTGCTCTATATCTGGCTGATGCTTGCACATATGCATGGCATATTTGTGTTTTTACACATTAGTATCGGGACTTGCTATAATGGTTTGCTGTTTATCAGATTTTAGCTTCTCTTAAAGTTCATATCATTAAACGCCAGCATTGCAAACAAATTGTCTTCCTATTATATATATGTAGATAGATAGATAGATAGATAGATAGATAGATAGATAGATAGATTGATAGATAGATAGATAGACAGATAGATAGATAGATAGATAGATAGATAGATAGGTGGATAGAGAGAGATAGATAGATATGTATATATATGGGAAATATACACATATAAAACCATACCTTACAGTAGGTAAACATATTTTAAAAGTGAAAAAAGTTAAGACAAAAAATATCGTAGTTGATATCTTCCATTCTTGTTGCATAAAGTGACTAACCGTAACTAGTTGTTGTAACAATTCTATCCTCGTTCTTTTTCATAACGAGGATCAAATATTTGTTGACAGACATTTAATCTTAGCTGTACTTTATTTATTGAGGTAGAAAATCACGCGTTTATGGTCTTGGTATAAATTTTG
Source organism: Morbakka virulenta (assembly GCA_003991215.1). NCBI lineage: Eukaryota > Metazoa > Cnidaria > Cubozoa > Carybdeida > Carukiidae > Morbakka > Morbakka virulenta. The sequence continues at coordinate 1,639,014 of RDPX01000107.1, read as the reverse complement.
ATAGCTTCATTATTAGCTTGTTAAAGCAAAGCTTTGATGGTTTGAAGTTATTTGTCGGTCTGAATTTCTAACTGTTTTTTGAATTTCTTTCCTTCTAGTAATAACGCTGGTCTAGTTTGTTTGGTTTCCAGTGAGGGATCTACCTTTGTTACAAGTTTCAAACAATCTTGAAAGTCTGACCTTTCCTACGTTTATTGCGTGGCATGTTACCTATAAATTATGCAGCTATTTTTGAGACCAACCCATACTTTACATATTTTGTGACATCTCCGTAATCAATAAGTAACCCATGTAGAGTACGTTACGGGTAAATATGTGCTTCCACCTTCTGTCTAACATTATTTAAATGAAATACTTGACACAGTATAAATACAAATTAAACCTCCAATGCTCATCGCGTATATTTGACAAATACATTTATGTCATATTTTCTGATAGGCAACATATATGGGCAAATGTAAATTATATCTTCTTGCCTTATCCATCTTCCCTTGCTCTAAGACTCTGACAACACAATTCTTAGATGATACAAAATGATTTTTAAGAATCTAACCTATTTTTACCTGCTTACCTGTGCATTCAGCCATTGAGTCTTCTGCAGTTAAAACTGACTAATATATATTTTTTTACTTTCCTTGTTAACTGCGGTCTGACAAGAGCAGTGAAACTGGTATGATTACACCAAACTTCAGCCTTAATCTGTTAGCTAACTTAAGCAGGTGTAGTTTTGACGTATGTAAAGTATCTATTCAAAATTAATCAAGAAAATACACCAATAGAATTGGAGAAGTGAAAAAAGCGTATATAAGGCTCCAAATGTCAAAAGCGCACGTTTCCTGGTGTTTCGATTCTTTCCAATCATTCAGAGAAAGAGAGGTAAAGTTACAGGTGTGCCTATAATTAGTGTACTGTGTAGATTGAATAACAATTGGCTGACTTTTATTTAAACATTTCTTTTCTTTTGTCTTCAAGAAAGCTTTATTTCTTTAGATCGTTTAGTCTCTTTTGATGCTGAACAGGTGTATTTTCAGTCCATTTAATATCTGAAAAGAGTGGAATAGTGTTTGGGTATAGAGAAGATCTAACAATAAAATATTTATGGAGAGCACTTCTATAAACAAGGCAAAATACTGCTATAGCCAAGGTTTTTTCTGGTACCTATTAAGACAAAGACCCCAAGAGAATAAAAACATAATTATAGATATTACTATTTTAATTGTAATTATTTGATAGCTACTTTTGAATCTAGAATATCTCAAATGGTATTTATTCTTATTTCAAGAGTGGAATGGTGTTGGGATAAAGAGAACATCGAACAATAAAATATTGATGGGAGAGACTTGCATAAGGTAAAATTTTGCTACAGTAAAGGCCAGAGCTGGTACCTACCTACCACGACGACAGCGCCAGACAACAAAAATATAATTGTTGATGTAACAATTTTATTTAGAATTATTTACTAGTTATTTTTGAGTCTAGATTATAACACATCCTGTACACTTTATTCAAAACGGTCAAAAATGGCCATTTAGCCAAGGGAGATTATTAAAAAGAGTGCATATTTTAAGTTAGGCAAAACATTTGAGTATCTTTACCCATATATGGCATTTAATTTTTTATGTTTTTCTGAAAAATGAGTAAAAGTGGAACTGATAACAAACGATTGGTATTCGAACTAAGGTAGAGTTATAAGAGGTGTTTAACTACAAGAAGGCACAACTTACCGATATTTGAGTACAAGGGGGACTAACAGTATCTGAGAAAGGGATCATCTTACCTTGTCATATCACCTCACCTATTTAACCATAGAAGAGCTTACTTTAGGACAACAGAAATGAAAAGAAATATAACAATACCCTCAGCTTTAAACAAATTATACCAGCGAAAAGTACTTATTTTCATTAAATCGTCTATTATATTTTACTTTTACAGCCATTGATAATTTCTTTTGTCTGTGTCTATTGTATCTCAGTAAGTTATCTATATAAATATGCACCAATATCTATAATATTTCTGTAATAAATACTATGCAATACAAATAATCTATGCACCATGGACAATACAATATTATATATATATATATATATATATGTGTGTGTGTGTGTGTGTATGTGTGTCTATGTGGAAATAATGACACAAAGGCTAAGGAAATCAACTTTATGCAGTTTTATGCAGTTTTATGTACTTTTATGTACTTATATGCACTTTTATGAAATTTATGCAATTTTTTACATATACTAGGCATAGTGTTGAGCCTTGTTTGTTGTTAGCTTAAAAAATTTTAAGCCAGAATACTGTTCATAGAAAGATAGCAAAAACAGTGAGCAAATCACAGAGTTATGTACACGATGCTTTTTTGTGTTAACATTAAAGAATCCGATAGTAATGTTTGTTCCCTTTCATCGATTCATTTAAAAGTACATCAGTAATTCTTACTAACAAAGCATTTGATTCACACTTCTCTGAGAGAGGTATAAAAAATCGAGGAATTCCAGTCCTGACGATTTTGAGCTTGACACCAGTAATCAATCATGATGTCGACTTTAAGTTCAGTCACGAGTTGGCCCAATAAATTAATTATAATTGTTGAAGTAAAGGGAAAACAACGACTGGTCAATGCTTTCTAGAATAATATGGAAGAGTTAAACTTTTACATTCTGTTGTGGTCACTTCAGAAACTGGCGTCTAAAAAACACTATAATCTGAGAGTGGCAAAATTGACAATGAATGGAAAAGCAGTTGTTAATGACCACAAGCAAAATTAACAAACCCAGCAAAATATAAAACAATATTTAATTTAATTTTATTCTATTTCAAACAAAACTTAGATCAAGAAACTCATTGACTCATTATTAAGGATGATCCTTATTTGTTTATTTTTTATTCAACCAGCTCTTTTATGTTCCACAAATTACTTTCTCACGAATAATAAAAAACTACCACTGAGACTACTTTTCTTTACTTCTATAGCAGGCGATTTCTTTAAAAAGAAAGTGTATTTTTCTTGCAGGCGTTTTTGGGGCCTTTAATCATCCTTATGGGCCCATTCCTTTGTTTATTAAAAAGAGCTGAAAAACTTTTTCTTCAATAAACACAAATTCATTTGAAAAATCATCATTTTATATTAGGATTACAAAATGGACAAAATGATACATTTAAGAAGAGTAAATATTAACACAATTTGGATAGTGAAATATTTCATTCGACTTAGAGTGAATGTATTCTAATCTTGTCAGAGGATTCAAAATCGTTGTTGAATCTAAATAGATAGATAGATAGATAGCTAGCTAGCTAGATAGATAGATAGATAGATAGATAGATAGATAGATAGATAGATAGATAGATAGATAGATAGATGGATAGACAGATAGATAGATAGACAGATAGATAGACAGATAGACAGCTAAATAGATAGATAGATAGATAGATGGATAGATAGACAGATAGACAGATAAATAGATAGATAGATAGATAGATAGATAGATAGATAGATGGATGGACAGGTGAAAAAAGGAAACAGAAAGATAGGTGAATGGATAGGTGGATACGTAGGTATATTTGGGAGACCCAGCGATACAATCATATTTTTCTTAAAAAAGAGATATAGCAGATTCGTATTCACCTATACTATTGGTTCGTGATGATGTACCTTTAATACTTGATAACCTTTTTTAACAAGCTTTAAGTTGATTTTCCAATACGCACTCTTTATAGAAAAAATGAAAAAGTAATGGATAAAAAAGACAATCCTTTTCAAAATTTAGGAAATTTCTGACAATATTTAATAAATACATCATACATGCATGTTACACGACAAATTGATTGTGTTACATGTAAAATGCTAAAGTACCATAAAATCAAAATGAACTCGACTCAAGATCAAGAATTATCTACATCATTTAAAACAATGATAAACGAGGTCAAAATTCTAAGGTTATGATTAAATTACAGTATACAGGAACAGCTTGTTTTGACTGCAGTCCAAATGTTTATGCATTATAGTAACGGTAGAATAGTAATGAAAAAAACAAATATACCCATCATTTTACAACAAAATATGGTGTAATTAAAATTTAATAAACATTGCATTTTTTTTGAAAACGAGTACAGTATTTTAAGTGAGATTCTTAAAATATTTTTCATATAATTTTTTTTTCAATTCAAAAACCTTGAAATTTTAGGAAAATCCGTTTTGAGTATTGACTGAATATACTTTGCCAATTAACCTTTTGATGCGTAATGAACGAATAAAACTTTTTTACATAGAAACCTGTGCTGGCAATCTCTGCCCAAAGAAGACCACTTTCTGCTTTTCTAGAATTGTATTGCCAGGTAGTCTGCTAATCTCGGCAATGAGAGCACCCCAATATACGAACCATTTATCAAGGATTCTATGTGCAGTCGTGTTACAGCTATCCGCTATGTTACAGAATTGTAGAAAAGTGAAATCTCTTTGTGTACCGAACAGACTTCGAAATTGCGATGAAAAGGGCGAGATTCACCTTTCTACAACGCCAAATTATCTCCATCTATATTATTCTGCAATATTTGTAAAAATCAGTCTCAGTGGCTTTTTCAAAAAGTTAACAAAAAGGTTTACCAACAAATACATGTCAACAAAGGTCCTATAGCACCTTCGTAAGGAAAAGCATCTAGTGGTGCTATCATCGCACACACTTTAATTTCAGTTTTCCCAAGTAAGTATTGATTTTATCACTTTTAATAGATATTCGTAACATGCTGGATATGCAAGGTATTAAAACTATTGAAAATATAATTAATAAAGACCTAGATTTGAATACAGAATTCGTTTCATATGTTATTTATTTTTTAGAAGAACACAATGTCATTCCCTGTGGTTTGTCTCACTACATATTTTTGAATAGGCAATGAGAAATGAGTTTGACCTTTCAACCGAATGACTGTTCGTAAGAAGTACACTTCATTATAACTTGGACACCTAGGAAACTTTTCACGTTTCACGTCGTTAATTCATAGCAAAGATAAATGAATAAAGGTAAAACAGATTACTAAGTTTACTATTATTTATTCACAGAAATGTTTATTTCTGAGAAATTTTAAAGGTAGAAAAAACCATGCCACTTTTGGGATAATCCCAATTACTTATTGAATCAAGGTCTTCATTAAAATTATTCACGGCAGGAAACACTTGCAGTAGTGGTTAAAACGTTTATTTGTAGCCAAGGTCTCGTTCTCTTCACCCTGTTACTCTTGGGCTTCATTTGAGTTTAATTTTTTTGCAGTTGGTTTTTAAAATCTTACGATGGAGAATATCAGACATTTGGTTCAGAGGCCAAACGTTGTGCCATTTTTGTCCAATTATGTGAAAAATTGAATTGGCTTTTCCATTAAACGTTGCATACTGAATATTTAAAGCCATGTTTCCTTGTTTAAACGACATTCCTCCTAATACGTCTAGTTTTGAGTGAATATTTTTTTGTTCTATATTATCGCAAAGGAATTCTAAAAAAATGTATGTAGGATTGAGAGGTCTTGGTCTAAATCTTGGTCTAAATTTGTTGTCACCATGTTTAAACACACGGATTACCGAAAGTTACTCTGCTTAAATAAACGGGTTGTTAAGATCCAAGTATTTTGTTACGGATATATTTGTCATTGCATCACTTTGGGGATTTTGTAACAATCCTACAATTAACATGATGTCATGTGTTTCCTCCTTAACGTGAGAAAGCTGGCAAAGGAAGACCCTCGTGATACCTTCTTCTTTACAATCTCCAGGTAAGAAAGTGCACCAAGATTTCTTTCTAAGGATCTCAGTGGTTTTCGTTTATAGTTTTTCATTATCCATACAAATAATGAGGTTTACTTTAGAGCAGAGAAAAGACAATAAATTATTCCATTACTTTGAATGAAAACAAGACTAAGAACAATATTGATTCCTTAAAAATATTGTGTATTTCTAATAGGGGAACGCTTTTTATGACCTCTCAATTAAGGAACTCTATATTTACGACATCCAAACGAAGAAAAACGGGAGACAAATGTCTTACCTTTCTTAAGAAATAAATCCCCTTTTTCTTTCTGCGGAGCAGGGGGCCAGGGGGTTGAATTTCCCAATCTTTGTAAATGTCATAAATATAAATTCTTTGGGGTGGTAGAATTTAGAAAAAGAAATTATTAAACCAATATTTAACAAGTGTATAAACTATTGGTAGGTAGATAAAGGCAATATATTATCCATATTGCAAAAGGACATCAAGGATTCACGATTAAGAGATGGACGTTTAAAATAACAGTGAAGCTGTCAATGACTGTGACAGTACCAGTACAATAGCTGTACCGAGTAAAGTCACCAGTAGACAATCAGTCTGACCAAAAGAGTTAAGATCTTCCTATTGTTAGCTAGTTTATTTTTCATCACAAAATTAGAGTAAGCCAATATTCGTTCATTACAAATCTTTAAAAAAAAAATAAATAACTGAAATGAAAAGGTTGGATCCTTCAAATGCTAGCAAATGTTTAGTAAGGTAACACAAATACTCGGCAATCAATCGTAAAATCTTATGAAGTTAAAGCATGACAATACTTAAAATTGATTTAAGATTAAGTGTTCCAATTTTTTTTCATGTGACTGAGCATGATTAATGCTCGTAACACCCACCTTCTCAGTTATCAAAATGAAGATTTTGATTAATGAAAAAATATTGTAAGGCATACAAATACATACATTCAGGATGCACACCTACATACACAGTTTATATACATTTACATATGCACATGCATCTATGTATAAGTTTAAGTGTATGTATGTCTGCGTGTATAACCAAAAAGAAAGCACTTGTCTTGTTAGGATATATTAATGAGCTGCCTTTATTTATCACAGAAAATAATTGCTCATTCAAAATCTTCTATAATTATATGATTTTGAAGTTTATCGAAGGCTGAACAGAGTTACATTTATTTATATTTTTATTCAAATGATGTAAGTTTTTCCCAAGGTAATTAGCTATTTTGTTGATGTTACCTACCTTGCCAATTTTAAAGCATTTTATTACTTAAATGTTTTCTTTATTTTATTCAGATTTTACCTCTTACTTATTTTATTCATGGATGCTAACCAGTGCACGGAAAAATTATTCATTCTTTCAACAACTGAAGATCATTTCGGTGCATAATTTATCTCAAAATATGCATAAATTATTGTGCAACGCATTATACAATAGAAATCGGTGTTGGCATATTCAATATCTAAGCATTGTATTGCTTTTTAAATGCAACTATTATTATCATCATTATTATTATTATTATTATTATATATATATATTTGTTTAAATTTCTTGATTTATCAATGATATAGATAAAGTGTAAATTTTAAGGTAAGAATTTGAAAGGTCAATGTGTAAAGCACAAACAGTAAATTGATTTCATTTTAGTTAAATGTGTGAACAATGATTAGAATTTTAAGCTGAATCAAAGGGCAACTTCCTTGCTGTTTTAGAAGTGAAACAGGTACTTCGGTTAGAGTTATTTTACTATTCCTATACCCTCCTACCGTAAATCCTGCATTCTATTTAGTTAAATAAATTTGTTTTGTTACCGTTACAATACGTACTTTAATTTTTGTCTCTCTTACGTATCTTAGTTTTTGTGTTGTGTCTGGATGTAAAGTAATTAAATCGTAACTGAATTGCTCCATTGTTGCCACAGAGAATGTTCCAATGGACCCCCTTTTTCTACTGTTTCTTCTTTGATAACTGCAGTTTTCCATTCATTGTAAAATCAGATCTTGCATTTAAAAGAGAAGTTACACTACCGACATAGTTGACTGATGGGATATGGGTTCTGATTCAACTTTTTCCTTTCACTGCAAAAAAGTACGTTCTTCTGGCTTGCCAATCTTGACTGAAGAGTATAGCACAATGAAAATGTGCTTGTGTCATTAAATATACACACTTTTTATCAATGTTTGGGGGTAGTTTAAAGAAAAAAAGCACATTTCCAAGACTTTCGCTTACCTACAAAATACTAGTGGGTCTCAAATGCAAGATATTTACTTCTGTGATGAAAGGTAAGGAAACAGTAGTGAAATCAAAGACGAACACTGGCTCCAACAGACTATTCATGTTTGTTCTCCCACTGACAAATTATTTTATCTTCCTTTTTCAACTTAACAATATACTTTGTTCTAAAAGTGAATGGTTTGGTTAAGGAACTGTGTAGCGGAATTCCGTTTCCCTGAGTGCCCGTCTGATGTATCAGCAATAGTTCCAAGATCAGCATATGGATCTCTTGTTTCTGCTTTTATAACTGATGGAGCAGATGTGTTTGAATTTAGTGAAGAGTTGGACAGAAAGGAAGTAAGAAGTCGTGTTCCCTCATTGGTTCCAATTATAGTCTTTTTACTGAATTCTACAGTGGTGCCCATTTCGGCGTAAGGGTCACGTTTTAGGTTTGGCTTTGAAATTGTACATTTCTGTCCTGATTCTTCGCAGATCCTCTTGGTTATCGATGTCACGTTAGCAGAAGACTTGTCAGGGGGTTTATTGACATTTGTTAGCAAGGAAGTCATTACTGTATCTGCAAGATCATACTTTGTTTGAGAATTTACTTTAGATCCTGTAGCTCCAAGAGCTTCATTAATTGGTGAAAGCTTTCCATCACTCATATCTTGTTTCGGAACTGGAAATTTAGCGACACCTTTGTCAGTTTTTAAGAATACTGCCTTCCCAGACGATAAGTTATCAGTAGAACTAACATTGGAAGATGAATCCTGAACATGATTCATGATTTCTTGCTCAAGTTGGTTTACCACCTTTCCCCTTATTTCCTGGGTAGATTTTGTTATTTCTTCTGTTGGCATTTCCTTTATATTCTCATTATTAGCAGTGTTTGTTTTTTGTCTTTCTTCACCAACATTTTGAGTCAATAGTTTCAATTCCTTCTCGCTTTTTGTCATCTTTTTGGTGTCATTACCATTTTTGAGTTTCTCATCTTGCAATGGTGTTTGACTTGAATCATTTGAAGCTACTTCTACACCAAATTTTGTTTCAGACAACTCTGTACCATTCTTCCTTTCAGTTTCTTTTGTTTTCTCGCTGTCTCCTGAATTAGACAAAGAAACATTTTTTAGTATTCCTGATACCTTTAACCCGGGTATCATTGCTTCTTCAACCGCTCCAATTATTTTATCGCTTGACATTCTATTGATACTTTCTGCACTGGATTTTGATTGATCCACATCCTCTACAATGACAAGATAATGTTTTTCAGACTCACCTCCATGGTGATGAATACGAGAGGCGTCATCTGCATTTTCAATATCTTTTATTTCAGTTTTCTTACTACCCTCTACTGTATATCCCAATTGAGCATATGGATCGCTAGGATACACCAGATTTGAAGAACTAGAAGTGTTTTGATTGGATTTATTTCCTGTCTTTACAAATAAAACCTCTTCCTTAAGTTTACTTCCATCTCCGACAAAAGCTCGTAGATTGGCTGGTTGTTCCGTACGTCTTGGTATAGCAATGACGATTTGTGTTCGTTTTTTGCCTGTCAGTACCTGAGAATGCTTTTTCTGACTTTTGTAATGAAGTTTATGTCTTTTTTTTCCTGGTATTACAGGGTTTATATATTGTTTATTTATCTTTCTTGACTTTGATGGATTTACTTTAAAACCACGATGGACTACCTTGCTTCTTCTAATATCAGCATAAATATCCTCAAGTTCTTTTTTCACCATTGATTGATCTATGACAATTTTCGATTGATTACGTAGGTGACGATGAGTTATAAATGTTTTAGGATAACTGTGTAAAGCTGAATTAACTCCTCTTACACTTCGTATAAAGAGCTTTTTGTGGGGCAGCACTTTCACAGTTGATCTTTTAAATTCCGAATAGGCCTGTTCTGCTGCTCTGCTTTTGTCCGTCAGAGAATTATTAACTGAATTTACAGAATGAACTATATTTTCCTTTTTAATGCTTTCCTGTTTGGCTTTAAGATTCTTTTTAAAAGTATCAACAGCTTTTTTATATTTCACATAATTTTTGCCTTTGTCTTCAGAATTATTGTGAGACTTACCTCTCCTTAATATATCAGAGCGGTCACTTATATCAGTGTTTGAAAGATCACCTTCATTCATCAGCTCCGTATTTTTAGATATGCTTGATATTTGATTTCTTTTGATATCAGCATAAATTGCTTCTAATTTCTCATCTTTTGGCTGTTCAGTATTTTTAGAATATTTAAGTTTTCTAACAGGTAACATGTGTTTATTGCCTTCAATATTTGCCTTTCTGTATTCAGAATCCGTTCCTGTAAAAAAAGTTTCGGAACTGGTAATTTGAGGAACACTTGGAAAATTTTTTTGAACATTACCTTTTTTTATATCGGCATAAATATCGTCTAAATTACGTGACTTCATTGGTTCTACAGCTGACTGGTCTGAACGATTAGAATCAGTTATACTAACAGCTACTCCAGGACTTGCCTTAGTAACAACATCCGCAAGAGTATTGTTTAAAGCAATAGGTCTCAGGTCAATTTCTATTGGATGACGTAAACGAGCCAATGGTCCTCTAGGGTTAAGTGTAATTTTCATTGGTACTTTTGGAAGCTTGCCTGAAAGTTGAACAATGGTCTCTGGAGAGCCGGTACTTGAGTTTTCTGAAAGTTTCGTAGCTATTCCTCCAAGCGATGTTTTTGTGGTACCAGCAATATAGGCGTCACCCTCTGGTTGTAAACTGGAACTGTGTGCTATCCCTGTAGCCACGTCAGGCAACGTTATCTTATCACCTGGATCCATATAATTTTGATCGTTTTTGATAAAACTTTCATATGGTTCCAAAGCCATCTTGTCCAAATTTTGGAAGTAAGATCCTGCCTTTTTCAAAAACTGATGTTGTGTTCCACACACTTCGTCCTCACATTCATCTTGGGAGCTAACAACATCAAGGCTGGACATATCAGCATTACTGTCAGCATTGCTTATGTCTCCTTTTCTGTGCACGTCTTTGATGATATTCTCATCGTGGATGTGGGTACCTATATTTCCTTTAGAAGCAATCTTTGTTTTAGTGGAGTTTAGCATCGGTTCTGGGTTTTGTTCAAGCACAGAATCGAGCAGTGATGCTTCGAGTGATTTATGATGATGGTGGTGGTGATGATGATGTCTTCTTCTAGACCTTCTGTGAGTATATTCTCCGATGCTAGAAAGAGCACTTTGTCCGCCAACATTTAAATTGTAATCAGGCGTCTTTATCTTATTCCTACCCAAATGCAATATCTGCCTTTGATCTAGCTCAGAATTTTCTAACCTACTCACTTTTCCTCGTTTAGAAATACTTGGAATTTTATTTCCATTGAGTTTCTTCATTTTTGTCATAATAAAGTTTTTAGTTACTTGCTTTAAGAATTTTTGCATAATTGGAATATATTTGTTTGTTGGTTGGAGAGATCTTTCAATACCAGGATAATTTTGTTCGAGAGTTTTGTCTTCATCTTTAAGTGCTCTAATTTTACCTGCCATATTTTCTATCTCTTCTATTTTGTTTACCTGCAATCCAAATTCTTTCATGAGATCACGAACTGCTAGCTTATAAAGGGATACCATCATGTCTTTGTCAAACAAAGACATAAATTGCCTTGTGACTTGATCCGCCCCTGCTCTACGAACATCATCTCCTGCTAAATGTGCCTCTACGTTAGACTGATCATGAGCAAGACCCAGTTCATCCATTACTTTGGAAGTTGCATCATTCCCAACAGTAACTTCCCGGTGATTAGCTGAAGAATTATCTACTGATATATTATTTGATGCTGCTTGTGAGTTGCTTACTTCTGTTTGTTCTGTTTTGTTTGTGATAGTTTCTTCCGTTTTAGCTTCAGATTTATTAGCATTAAACATTGGGTTGTAAAGTACATTAGTACCGTTGTCCTTAAGTGATGCCGGTAAATTTTGAACGTCAAGCCCATTTAATGTAAACACAGAGTCGTTTTCAGCTTTTTCTGAATTTTCATTAATTTCTAAGGATTCTGTTTCCACTTGACGCTCCTTTGTGCCATTAGGTGGAAATGGTCTTGTCTCTTGTCGAGAAGATAACTTTCTTTCTGAATTACTAACAAGCGTGTCTGACGCTTCGTGATCAAATGCTTGACATTTCAGTAATGCATGGCCCTTTGGTAGACTTATTACAACGCCTCTTTTATATGCTTCGGCAGGCACCAAAGGTTTGGGAATGTCCAAACTTCGCTCAAGAAGAACTGTTCTGCCCATAAAATCAAGCTGATTAGGGTTTATGTCAAATAATTGCTCAAAATCAATGCCATTTCTTTTCCTAGTATCAGAGAGACTTATCTTTGGGACGTTAAACAAATCTTCGTCACGAATAATTGTTTTTATTACTGATTTCATTTGTGTTCCTGTTAAAGGCACATCGGTACTAACATTCCCTATTTTGTTGTTTACATAATTGCTTAGGTTGATACTACTATTTAGTGTCCTATTTGAAGGAATAGACGAAACAGTAGCAGTATTATTTACTACTTTGTTCTGTATATTTTGGCCGAATTCCTCGCTCTTCTTTTGTACTGTAGGCTCAGTTTCTTGTTTTTCAGTTTCTTGTTTTTCAGTTTCTTGTTTTTCAGTTTCTTGTTTTTCAGTTTCTTGTTTTTCAGTTTCTTGTTTTTCAGTTTCTTGTTTTTCAGTTTCTGTTCCATCATAAGATAAATCTAAGCTACCAGGAGACATTAATTCATCGGCTTTATTCTTTGATCTTATTATTGCTGTGTCTACAGATTCTTTTCTTGCTTCCAATCTGTATAACTTATCTCTTTTACCCCCTTGCATATTCTTTAAGGCTTCGAGAAGTTTTCTTGCTTCAGCAAGCTCTTTCTTGTCTTGTGATGCTTCTGTTGCTTGTTTGTCAGTTACTTCTTTATCAGTTTTATATACTCCCAGCTTCATTTTAGCATTGGAAGGCGAAACATCAATGCCACTTTTTGAACCAACTGCTTCTGCCATTGGATCGACCTTCAGTGGCCCTATCGCCTCAATATTTTTGTTGAACTCGCAAGCGGTACAGTGCTTTAATTTGATTGCTAATTTACCTTTAAGATGTATAGTAACTGGAATATGTACAGTACAAGGAGGTGGTGGAGGAGGAGGTGGGGGTGGCGGGGGTGGAGGTGGTGGAGGTAACGGTGGACCGGAAGAAATTGGCACTGGTATAATAATAGGTTCTGGCTGGTGGTGTATGACAGGCTGGGGAGCATGGTGAATTGGCATTGGTGCATGGATGTGTTCTGCATATGGTTCGTCCATTGTTAAATGAAGAGGTTGGTGGGCAAGAATATGTGGTTCTTCTTTGTGATGAACAAAAGGTGGGTGCATTTGCTCTGCTATTGGCTCTTGGTCCATAATTTTTTCAAGCTCATCATGCGGAAAGTGATCAATGTCTAACATATTTATTCTTCCATCAGCGATACCTGGTATTTCAACATAGTCTTTGCTCATAAGAGTTTTATTGTCTTTTATCCGTCTTGTCTCTTTTAATGAGGAATCTGCAACGATACAATGTCATAAATTACTGAGCAAGACTGAAAAAATTGATAGTGCACAAATCGTGAAAACTCTTTTGCTGCTAATTATAATTACGTTTCAAACAATTTTTACTAAATACTTTATCTAGATGTTACTTTTAATTACAATATATGTTATATGTCAATTTCTAATATGTCAATGTTTGGACACGGTAGTTACGGATTCAAAATTTGACTATTTAACTGAATGTCATTATACTTTAAAAATAGGGTCATTAACAAAGAGAAAAATCACCTGTGTCTTTAAACGTTATGTTTGATCATTCTAAATACAGGTGCTATTGTAAAATGTCCAATTTTTTCTCTTTTTTAAAGATCAGAAAAATGAGAGACTAAGCTGGCTGTCCTTGACTGAGTAAGCCCTAGCAAAAATGTTGTCAGTGTGCCTTTGACGTATATAGACGAATGCTGTAGGCCAAGAAAGCCGAAATTTTTTTCCAAGAAAACAACAAATTTTAACTGCGGTTGCAAGCTGGTCGCACCAAACTTTAATCACAGTAATAAAAAGAAGTTTTGGTTTTCAGTACTTACTTAAATGCCAGTTATTTATTACTGAAAGTGAAATTGTTTGATGATAACATTCAATTACCCCACATAGACAAACAAAATTTTGGAAGGGCGGCAGAAAACCATTATTATGGATGTTACATATACATAAAATATCAAAACCATTTATCAATCGAAGGTGACAAAATGTAACTTGACTTCACTGACAAAGGGGATTTGAAGGATGACGTCGTCGCCCTTTGTTTTGTTTTTATTTAGTCCAAAACGAATTAATATAATTTAATGTATCCAAATATGGATAAAAGAGCCTTTCTGCACAGCAGGTATACAGCCCGAACGCTCAGAGGCTACGACTTCCCATCTCTTCAGATCAATCCCCACAGCCTTCAAATCCCTCTTACAGACTCCATTGTAGCGCATCGGTGGTCTGCCTTTGAAGCGCTTTCCCTCCACAAGTTCTCCATAGGGAAAATCTTTTGGGATCCTACCAAGATCCATCCTCACAATATGACCAAGTCAGTGCAAAAGACTCTGTTTAAGGAGTGCGTACATGCTGGTAATATCAGCTCGTTCCAGGATTGTGTTGTTTGGGACTTTTTTCTGTCAAGTAATGCCAAAGATACGTCTACGGCAGCATATTTGGAAAGTATTCAGTTGCTTCTTTTGTCATGCACAAAGAGTCCTGCCATACAAAAGTGTGGACAAAACACAAGCTCTTTACACCTGGACCTTGGTTTGTTCCATCAGCCTCTTGTTGTACCATACTCTTTCACAGTCTCGATATAGTAGTGGCTACCTTTTCAAGACCTTGTTTTGCTCAAACTCGAGAAAAAGGGTGCGTCAGAGATCGTTTGAGGTAGGTACACGAAATCACGGACAACCTTTAGTGCATGCTCAGATATTGTGATTCTGAGAGGTAAGTTCACATCCGGCCAATGATATGTGTTCTCTTTAGGCTGGTGGTCAGTCCAAAGTCTTGGTAGACCTTACTTAAATGGTTCATGAGCTGCTGAGATTCCTTAGCTGAGTGCTCAGGGATGTATCGTTAGAAAATAGGAACGTACTGAAGCACTTCAGCTAGACTGTGAATATTGCTCTTAGTCTAGCTAGTTTGAAGAGCTTTCCATCCGATCTGGTCCGCAGATAGATGTCTTCTTATGCAGATCCAAAGGCATGCTTTAACAGGACAGCAAAGAAAATTTAAAATAGGGTAAGTGAAAGAACTCAGACCTGGTTTATTCCAATGTCGGTGTTGAAATGATCTGATGTTGAGCCGTCAAGCCACAGTACCCTTTGTGTCATCGTGGAAGAATCTGATAATGCTGTAAAGTAAAGTACTTTTCCTTTTCTCCATCAGAGATGGAGAGTCTCGTCCAACTCAGTAATGGTGGTCCATTTACAGCACGTTACGACATCAAAGAGAACGCCATTTTCCTTGGGCACTTGCCAGGTGCAAGGGAGTCCAGGACTGTGTTGAGTTCTTAAAGGGTTGGCTCAATGTCAAGGTCCTCCATTACGGCCAGGTATTCAATGTCATTCAGTGTTTCTTCGGTTACAATATTTTCTCTGGAGTAGAGCTCAGAGAAGTGCTGGACCCAGAGNGCTAACCAGGTCAAATGCTTTTGTCAGGTCTATCAAGTTTATAAAGAGTGGCTGTCTTTGCTCCCTGCATTTCTTCTCCAGCTGCCAGAGGATGAGCACCATATCAATAGCGACTCTGTTGGTTCGGAAACCACAATATGATCCTGGATAGACACTCTCTACAAGCAACTGAAGCCTCGTTAGTCCAACCGAGCCAAACAACTTTACACCAATGCTAACTGGATATTTCGAAGATAGTTGAGGGGGTCACTGTTGTCAACTTTATTCATATACAGGGTGAGAATGTTTTACCCCTTTTATTTTATGGTACTTTTCCTTTTCTCCATCAGAGATGGAGAGTCTCGTCCAACTCAGTAATGGTGGTCCATTTACAGCACGTTACGACATCAAAGAGAACGCCATTTTCCTTGGGCACTTGCCAGGTGCAAGGGAGTCCAGGACTGTGTTGAGTTCTTAAAGGGTTGGCTCACTGTCAAGGTCCTCCATTACGGCCAGGTATTCAATGTCATTCAGTGTTTCTTCGGTTACAATATTTTCTCTGGAGTAGAGCTCAGAGAAGTGCTGGACCCAGAGGTTTATGAGCTGCTCCAGATTACCTCGCCTGTAGAGAACGTAGGGGAGGCAGTTTTCTTTTGTGATGGGCCTATGGCCTGTTTGGTACTAATGTACATCCCTTTATATCACCTGTGTCAGCTGCTGTCTGTATCTTACAGCAAAGCTGTAGCCACTACGCATCTTCTGTCGGTCCCAATTTGCTGTAAGCGGCTCGAAGAACCACAAGGTTGCATTCACTTGGACTGCCTTTTTATGCGACCGGGGGTAAATTTTTCCCCCTAAATGACCAGTGTCACCTAAACGGAGTAACCCTAAAACCATTCTATTGCCCTGTTGGTTTTCTTGCCAAATATAAACAAGACACCATTGTAAACAGTGTTCTTGAAGTGGTCCCATCTATTAAATATACTAGCATTGGCCTGGACTGAAAAGGATCCCTCCAGTACTCGTACAAATTACTCCACTTTTCGTTGGTCACGGATCTTGCTGGTATCATTGACACCATTGTAAACAGTGTTCTTGAAGTGGTCCCATCTATTAAATATACTAGCATTGGCCTGGACTGAAAAGGATCCCTCCAGTACTCGTACAAATTACTCCACTTTTTGTTGGTCACGGATCTTGCTGGTATCATTGTGAGGTGCGTCTTCCATTTTTGTGCAGTACACTTTCTTTAGTTGCAGTGTCATTTTGCTGCACACCAGTAAATGATCAGTGTCGCACTCGGCACCTTGATGGCTTAATGTGATCTTGATGTTGGACAGGCTGCGGTGTCTGGTAAGAATAAGATCGAGCTGGTGATCTTGGCTGTCTCCATGAGGCTCTGTGTTTGGGTTTCGTGCTAACAAATGTCTTCCTTACAGACGCCATGATCGCAGTGCAGCTTCAGCAGGGGTTGGCAATTGTCATTCATCATTCCGGTGCCGAACTAACCCAAACAAATCAGAGTCGAGACATAGGCACTGATAAGTGTGATTGGTTTTCGAAATCCTTTCAATTATCAACAAATTTTTTTTAGACAATACGTAATCAGACAAAGCTGTTTAGCATTCTATGACTCAGACTAGAGCTTGCACAGTCTAAATTTTGCTTTATGTGTGTGAAACATACAAGGCTATTGACAGATTTCAAAGAAAAAGTGAGCAACTTCACTAGGTGATTTTAACACTAAAAATATCCATAAGGTCGTATTCAAACTTAGTTACCTTTTTTCTCATTCTTGTAACTTCTTTGTGGGTCTCTACGTTTTTTCTTTTTACTTGTTTGAAATTTTCTTTTGCTTCTTTCGGGAGATTCGTATCTATATTTTGGTAACTTTTAGGTTTATTCTGAAGTTATGAGTTTATTTTGAATAGAGTAGCAAGTGAGAGTGTCCAGTGTAAGGGATAGTTTACTTGTATTGGTAGATGTTTTGTATATTTCTCACCGAAACATTGTATCCTCAAAAAGTGTTTAAATATTTTTAATAAATAAATAAAGTTATTATTTAACTGACTCGAGGGTACTACATGAGCGTTCCATTTTGTCGAGAGCATGTTGTATGCCCTTTTGCAGTGCACAAATGTGTACCCATATCTCAGTTGGGCTATTTTATTGTCAAGAGTACATGAAAGATATAGGAAATCATGTTTCCATTCATAGAAAAAACGACCTCTGTAATCCTTTTTCATCATCCTCCATTATTTTGACCCTATGCGAGTTGTGAAAGTTCTTGTCTTTTTTTCCCAAAAACACTTGTTTTCGTTAAAAACTTTACCTTTTCTCGTACTATCCTTTAACTGCTTGTTAATACGCTATAAATCGATTTTTGAAACTTACTTTACCAATTTCGTCTAACAGAAGACAGATATAGCCGATGGCTGTTGTAAGATATTTTCATCCAATTCAATATTCGAAGAGTACAAATAGTTTATTTTTCCACGTGTTTTATGCGGAAACAGGATAAAATATTTTACAAGTACAATGTTTTATTTTCCTGGAAAGAAAAACGTACCTGATCTATATTTCATATTATTAATTATAGTTTGATCTTATTAATATAGAATAAAAAAGGAAGACAACCCCTTTACGGTTCGGGTTAAGTACGGGTTAAGTTTTGTAAGCTTACAAGTACAGAGAGGTAATAACTTTCTAGTTTTTAACCTCTAAGAAATAAGCTGCACTTATCCTCTTTGAACAAAGTTATTTTCACTTGAGTTTGAATTTGCTTCTTGGAAAGTAAGATGTTTAACATTAGCTATAAAGAAAAAGACTAGAGAATAGATTGAGAACATTATCAGGTCAGGATTGCCTAGGTCGAAGAAATATAGGTAGCTACTCAATCTGAACAGCTCCTTTAAAAAGGGCACAAGCCTATCAGTATGTATCAGAAAGACATTGTAAATCATGGAGTGTTTTTATTATAGTACAAAGAATAGTAAATCATATCCTCAACTATGGGTGTATTTGTTACAACATTAAAGCCTTGTACCTTGTCCTGCCTTAGAGAGAAAACAACACTATCAAATGTTGAGTTGTCAATGTTTATAGTTCAACAACAGAGAGAGCTCCAAAGAATAATTTCCTAGTTGTCACTTTATAAAAAATAGAGTACTGTCATCAAATTTCCATCCAGATAGTTGTTACTCCTGTATGGTGGATTCAAAGTGAAGATAGGTAAAGTCAGCAAGATTAAGCTAAATAAAGGACTTGGTCTGTGTATGGTACCCTATAAACTTAACAAAAAAACATTAGTAAAGTACTCGCCTTTTTCATTAATACTCAAGATATGTTTGCCACAAACACAGCCTTCAAGAATTTTACAACAACCAAACAATATAGTCGGAGCATTGCTAATTCCAAGGCAAAAGCAGACTCTAAGATTCTAATGTTCTTTCTTGGACAGAAAGCTCTTGTGCTTCAAAGTTAAAAAAGAAGTCATGACTTAGAATTTATCGAAGGTTTGAAGGTGGGGATCTGAGACAGTAGTCACATGGATTCGAAGAAAAGACATCAGTCTGCGCTAAACGAATCACTGCAGATAGAAAAGCCAGTTCAGATATGAGCATAATAGGCTCATTGACAGCCCTGCTACCCTTATGCAATATAGGAAAAGCCAAAGAACTTAATTTATCGTCATAGACCATTGCTGTAACCGAAATAAAGCATAAGGCACCAAATTAAACTGCACTGAAATATCATCTTCCAAAACAATTGGTGTGTTAAACAACGAACATCATAATGAAGACCAACTAATTGTAGAATTGTCAAAAATGTGGTAAATATTAAGAGTAGGCACCAACCAAAAGTGGCTATAGTGAAGATTAAAGAAGCCCAATTGTATAATATAACATCCTTAAAGATATCAGTAAATACCAGTAATCGGAGCTGTCATCAGCTATTCTTTTAAAAACTACAGGCCAACTGAAGCTGTAAGCCAAGGATCCCTCATTACATTTGGTAAATGTAGTTAACACAAAAAATAACCTACTGCACCTGCAAAGCTGTGCCCAGATCTGCTCTTCAAAAAACGCCTGAAAGATCTTGTCTACTGTTATGTTACACGGTATCAGAGACAACATAAACAGATTTTTCCGCAGAATATCAATGTGGATTCAGGAAGGGTGTGGGCATATATATGTTCCGGACAAAACAGGCATGGATATGTTTCTGACCTTCGACGCAATAAAAAGATAAAAAATGGTAGATCTATTTAACCAAGTAAGTTACAGTGAAAAAGAAATATATCTAGTGAGAAAAATGTTGGCAGGAAAGAAGCTGAAACTCTTTGTAAAAAGTCAAGCTTACTAAGGTGAATTAAAAACAACAATTGACTCTTCACACGGAGACAGTCTGTCCCCAGTACTTTTTACTTGTTACCTCGTTGCTAAAATATCATACACCCAGAGGATTTGAATAAGACCCAATCCTACAATTACTGTTCTGAACATACTGCTTGAAATGGAACTTGCAGATAACGTGGACATTATTGATGAGGAAAAAGGCAACCTTGTTAAATTTCTTTTTACAGCTGCCACAGTTTGGAGACTCAACTTTATTCATGAATGAAACCAAAACCGAATTCACTTATTTGTGATATTATATTCCTAGAAAAATAATAAATGACGGATCTCCCCTTGGAAAAGAGGAATGGAGGAAAAACAAGATTCCTGGATACGTCCTTAAAAAATCCGCTAATGTAGAAACATTTTGTATCAAATGAAATTTTATATTTTCAGTCCTTGCAGAAAATATGGATCTGGGGATTAAAACCCCTCTTTACCAAAAGCCTTGTGTTCCAATAATGTTATACAACTGCAACAGCTGAACAGTTCCAAAACCAGTCATTGAAAACCTTAATTTCTGTCACTGCAAATTTCTAAGCAAAATCAAATCAAAAATCGAAAACAATGAAAGGAGAGAGGAGTCGGACTGAGCATTATAGCCAGGCATACAAATAGAGACTTTTCACTACATCGAAAGACAATAACTGTTTTAAACAGAAATTAAATTGAAAAAAAACTATTATCTTTTTCTGGGTAAGATTTAAAACAAAAAGCTTTGACTAAGAAAGAATTGAAAATAAATTGGTGTAAAGGGTCTTTTTGACTAGTGGAAGTTTTACAGAACATACTCTTATTTATACAGTTCATACGCCATCGCTCTTTACAAATCCCTGGATAGACGTCCCAAGAGATAATTTTAGCATTGTCCTCAATAGAAATAAGACTATTATGTTTGGAAACGACTTTCAACTTCCTGAACCTCATTACATGGTCCCTTTTCCTGTATTTTTCTGCAAGCGCTAATGATTAGTTTGTAAAGGTCATGGAATTTTATCCAAGCATTTAAACTAGGATATAATTCAAATAACCATCGAGAGAATTATTAAACATGAAGTCACTACTTCTCACCCAAAGGCTTAGAAAATAAATGATATATATAAAGTTTATAATAAATTTTAAAATTATATAAAGACACTATGTAATATAAAAAATATATAATATTTATCAAATGTAAAACAATGGTGGTTAGATTACTTTATGATAGTGGTTAGATTACTTTGTAATGGTGGTAAGATTACTTTGTAATAGTGGTTAGATTACTTTATAATGGTGGTAAGATTACTTTGCAATAGTGGTTAGATTACTTTGTAATAGTGGTTAGATTATTTTGTTATAGTAGTTAGATTGTTTTGTGAAAGTGGTTAGATTACTTTCTGGTGGTGGTAAGATTACTTTGTAATGTTGGTTACATTACTTTGTAATGTTGGTTACACTACTTTGTAATGGTGGTTAGATTACTTTATAATGGTGGTTAGATTACTTTATAGCAGTGGTTAGNCAAAGGCTTAGAAAATAAATGATATATATAAAGTTTATAATAAATTTTAAAATTATATAAAGACACTATGTAATATAAAAAATATATAATATTTATCAAATGTAAAACAATGGTGGTTAGATTACTTTATGATAGTGGTTAGATTACTTTGTAATGGTGGTAGATTACTTTGTAATAGTGGTTAGATTACTTTGTAATAGTGGTTAGATTACTTTATAATGGTGGTAAGATTACTTTGCAATAGTGGTTAGATTACTTTGTAATAGTGGTTAGATTATTTTGTTATAGTAGTTAGATTATTTTGTGAAAGTGGTTAGATTACTTTCTGGTGGTGGTAAGATTACTTTGTAATGTTGGTTACATTACTTTGTAATGTTGGTTACACTACTTTGTAATGGTGGTTAGATTACTTTATAATGGTGGTAAGATTACTTTATAGCAGTGGTTAGATTACTTTGTAATGGTGGTTACATTATTTTGTAATGTTGGTTACATTACTTTGTAATAGTGGTTACATTACTTTGTAATAGTGGTTAGATTACTTTGTAATAGTGGTTGGATAATTTTGTTATAGTGGTTAGATTACTTTATGATAGTGGTTAGATTACTTTATAATGGTGGTTAGCTTACTTTATAATGGTGGTTAAATTACTTTCTAATGGTGATTAGATTATTTTGTAATAGTGGTTAGATTACTTTATTATGGTGGTTAGATTACTTTGTAACAGTGGTTAGGTTACTTTGTAATGGTGGTTAGATTACGTTGTAATAGTGGTTAGATTTCTTTGAAATAGTGGTTAGATTTACTTTGAAATGGTGGTTAGATTACTTTGAAATATAGGTTAGATTACTTTTCTCTGTTAGATGTGGCCTAAAATAACGCATTTTAATAATCTAATAACTTACCATGTTTTTTGCTGTAGAGAGACAGTATTGGTTGTGGAAGAAGACTCCCCAATGTCAATATTGATAGGATCTGAAAAAAAATCAACGCATTCATGTTACAGTTACCTTGTTTTATTTGTTCTAATTCGATGTTTTAGAGATATTACTACAGAAAGATGAGCCCTGATGTTTATTCTGACTCATTGATGTCTGTTCAGACGATAGCTCACGTTCAACATATTTTTGAAATATGATACAGTTTATTTCAATGAAAAAACTAGGCGCAACAAAGACCTCTAATGAAAAAGTACCTCAATTAATTGAACAGGCTGTAAGGTAACACGCTATGTGTGAATAGTGTGATCCTCCAAATGACTAAGAAATTTGTTCGGCAGCGCATAAAAAATCCTAAATTTCAGAAAGCAAAATTAAAAGTAAAACTTTTCAGTTTTGTTACTTTCTTACTTTATGACTACATTACTCTTATTCTATATTTATACTTTGTTATTTAATTATTATATTTCATCGATATTCTGTTACTACTAAATTTATGTTTAAAAAGGTTACTTTACTTTTTCAAATATTCACTTTTTTTCAATAAATCCCTTACTCTTTTACTAATATATTCTAATTATAAACTACTCTGTTAATTTATTGTTACGTTTCCTCACTGTTCTGTTACTATTATATTTATGTTTCAAAATGTTACTTTACTTTTTTAAATAATCACTTCTTTTTTCAATAAATTCCTTACTCTTTTACTAATATATTCTAATTATAAACTACTCTGTTAATTTATTGCTACTTTTCCTCACCATTCTGTTACTATTATATTTATGTTGCAAAATGTTGCTTTACTGTGTTACTACACTAATTAATTTTATTACTATTGTATTACTTTGCTTTGACACCTTGGCTGTGATACTCTTCTTTGTTGTTATTTTTTTTATATGCTTTACTTATGAAACTGAAGTTCATTTGTTAAAGAAAATAAATCAGAATTTCAGATAAGGAAACGTGATGGTTGCAGATTTACACAGCATTCTTGGACATCCATTTTTATAATCTAGTAAATTATTCTATTAATGATAAGTACAATTCAATGAAATCTTGTATTATGACTAGTTTCATAGCTGAAATATGACCTCCTGATGGCATACAATAACTTCTTTCTTGATCTACAGCTCCACGCACATTTTGATATTTTTGTTTTGACAGAAAATAAGAACACTAAGAACAGTTCTTTGAAACATAATTGGAATTTACCAGCTCTACCTTCTATATTGTGTCAAGGCTAAAACCTCTATGAGTATGCGGAGCACGAGGTCTTAAACTGGAGACATAAACCTTCCTTCCTATCAATACAAAGTCTAAGGTCACTCTTTTGCAAGGTGCATCACCTGTCATGCCCTACTGCCAGAGTAAGGGTGAAATCATCGGCGGTAGGATGACAGATGTTGTCCAAGGCCAAAAAACCTTGTAATAGATCAACGGCTTTAATTGAAGACTGCGGTCAAGAGGATGATCTCTTTTTGTCAACGATCGGGTGCAACTTACCATTATAAGTATACTGCGAAGAAAATAAGCAATGACGAAAAATTGTTTCTCTGTATTGCCCAGCAAAATCATAGATTTTCTCGATGAACAACGTAAAGAGCGTTATAGTATGATGTATGATGACTCCACCTATGTGTAGCCCATTGCTGGACACGACGACTCGTGTGGAGCAGGTGTGCTGGGGCTGTTATCTTACGCCAGTCAGTAATAGAATAATGACAAGAATAGCAACATGGAACCTTCAAAGACTGCTACTTTGTGAGACATTGCATAAGATCAAGCAAGAAATGAAGAAAATGAAAATCAATGCTCGTGGTTTATGTGAAACAAGATGGACGAGAAATTACGATATCTACACTTATGGTTATAGTATGATATACTCAGGCGTAGAAAGATATGAACACGACGTACTCATTATGCTCGACAGAACAACAGGACAGAGTGAAACATGCTTGTATCCTCTCCTAAGTGAGGGTATTATTAGTAAAAATAAGAATAAAACCTTCAACATAGTACTCATTCAAGTGTATGCATCCATATCTACAAGCAAGGAAGAAGAGATGGGTCTTTCATTGATGGTACCCCTGGTAAACAGTGGGCCCATTTTTGTCTTTCACAGATTCCCATCTGCGAAAGACCCAAAATGAAGCAACAGATCAAGAAAAAGGGGAAAGCACGCCAGAGAACATAAAATGCAAGACACAAACAGGGCCAGCCAAGACCCTCTGTGGGCTGGTCTACAGCCAGTGCTCAAGCATTTCGAGACCACCTGTCCTGCATGGTTGGGTCCTATAGCTAATGACCAGACCAAGAAGAGACCAGAGCTCTACACTTAATCTTAGTTAAAAGGCCGAAAACCGGTGAAGACGAAATGGATCAGTTTTACAGAACCCTCGATAAAGGCAAAAGAATTTGCAAGTCACAAGATTTCACTATAGTAATAACAGATCTAAGTAGAAATGTGAGAAATCAATCAGATGGTGACGCAAAAAGACTCTATGTACGTAGAAATAAAAATGAAAAATGCAAACAGTTTACACAATGGTGCCGAGAGAACCTTCAGATAATTGTCAACACTTTCTTCAGAAGAAACTCCATATGGTCCAAGTCTCCCGATTCTTTCGGGAGTCTTCCGATTTTGGAGTTCAACTTCCGATCTCCCGATTCTCAAAGAAATCTCCAGATTCCTTAAGAAATTGGTCAATGTGTCTTATTTCTTCATTTCTTCGCGTTGTTTCCATTACTCCATCTTGGTTTTGAAATCAGCTGAGATTACGTTCTTATATTCTATGTTATCTAGACGCGGAATAACATGTCAGCTACGTCTATCATTTTCTAGTTTTTGTTGTAAGATCAAAATATCAAAAAAAAATTATGAATTATATTATCAATTAATATTATTATTGATTATATAATCACTAATNGATTTTGGAGTTCAACTTCCGATCTCCCGATTCTCAAAGAAATCTCCAGATTCCTTAAGAAATTGGTCAATGTGTCTTATTTCTTCATTTCTTCGCGTTGTTTCCATTACTCCATCTTGGTTTTGAAATCAGCTGAGATTACGTTCTTATATTCTATGTTATCTAGACGCGGAATAACATGTCAGCTACGTCTATCATTTTCTAGTTTTTGTTGTAAGATCAAAATATCAAAAAAAAATTATGAATTATATTATCAATTAATATTATTATTGATTATATAATCACTAATATCATTCTCTGTAAAGGTTGATTTTAAGCCGAAAAAATTTATTTCATGGTGAAATCTGCAGAGCAAACCCCCAGTTGTATTTTGTTAAGTCTCCCGATTTTCAGACATTTGAACTTGGACAGTATGAAAATCCCCAAAAGCTTGTTACATCCTGTTAGAAATAAACATATACATTTTTTCTTATGTGTAATTTTATAGTGCTTTGACTGCTTAGTTTGATCTACATGCAATACATTTTTTCTTTCATTCTTAAATGTTGTTTGACTTGATGTAATTTATGGATAATGTTGTTTGCAAAGAGATTCAAATAAGTTCGCATTTTGGCCATGAGACATTTTAATCAATCAAATCGCAGTGTTACATCATTGGGCCAATCAGGGACAAGGACATTTTTTCAAATTCAATCAGCATATGTTCATTGCGAAAAGAGAAAGACACACCATGGTCGTCCATTAGGCAGGATGTGTTTGTCTGAGAAGCCTTAGCAAACACAGAATTCTTTTCCTTGAATTGTGAAAGAGTCGCCTTTAAGGTTTGTTGTTTGATGACTTCAACAGTGTTTACTCCTCTGGATTTACTGTATGATAGATTCGCTTAAGAAATAAATTACTTCAAAAATTAACGACCCAGTACTTTATTCTTGGAGATATTCACTCCACATCCAGTAGCACCTTAGACGTTGTTTGACTTAAAGAAGTCGGAACAAAAATATTGAAAACAAAGAGAATTTATCACAATACGTAAGCACTGGGCGTTCAAGAAGGCAACCTCTACGTGGTGACGCCTGGATACTGATTAGCTAGGTTATCCTGACTGGTTGGTAACGAATAGCCTTCATTTCAAGCTGTTTCTTCCAGTACCGTGGAAGAAATTGATCTCGTCGTTCATGTGAGTTCGAATGGTTCGTCGTCGATTTGGAGAATTTTTTTTTTGAACTTGTGCTGCCCCCCTGTTGGTAAGTGAAAGTTTTTTGTTTCTGGTTTCTTTCCAAACCGATCTGCCTTTTGGCGATGAGGAGAGGATTGTTTCCCGTTTCATGAGGCCGGATCGAGCTCACCGGGGTGGTCTTCAAATCTGTCTCCAGCAGCTTACACACACACACACACACACACACACACGTAAGCACTACTGAAACGCAGTAAAATAATAAATAGCATACCCAGGTGGGGACTGAGGCTGGGTCCATGTGTCAATTTTGTTATCTATATATATATATATATATATATATATATATATATAGATAGATAGATAACAAATAACAAAATTGACACATGGACTCAGCCTCAGTCCCCACCTGGGTATGCTTATATATATTTATATATACTTATATATATATACTTACTTATATATATATATACTTATATATATAAGTAAATAATATGCCCTATTTTAAATAATATGATCCCGAAATCTTCGGTATTTTTCAACAATTCACAACAAAATCCACTTAAAGTTTTTAAATATATATAGTAGAATCCCAGTTGCTGAGAACTGCTATATATGATAAACATGTTCAGTCAAAGGTGTTGACTTGTTGGTAATATTGAAACATACGTGAGAAGATGAACTTTTGATAAGAACCATGCATGAGCCATTTTGTTTCAAATTAGTAAAACGGTCATTAGAATATTAAGACACAAAATTTATTTTATGACTTTAAAAGAGGAAATTATAGAAGTGTAGACTATGACTGTTCTAAATGCTTATGGATGTATAACATGATCTATTTTTAATGATGTGATCCTGAAATATCCAGCAATTTTCCAACAATTCACAACAAAATTCTTTTGAAATTTCCTTATAGATATGATGAAACCCCATGTAGTAAGAACTACAATACTGCAATCACTCTGCACAGAAGATTCCTCTTTGAGTATCTCTTATTGCTTAACCAGGAAACCGGTCAACACAATTAAAGCGATCACCTGGATTACCTGACCTTTCTCTTGGTGTTGTGTGAATTGTCATTTTACCGGCTTCCACTGGTTTTACTACTTTAATCTAAAAATCTAAAACATATATGATATAACGTTCATTTGTTGTACATATATAAACATCTACACACATATGTATACATATATGTGTGTCTTATTTCTTATATAAAAAAAATTATCTGCTAGATATCTATTTTCTATTTGCACATGAGATGAATAATTTACAAGTGACTATCATGAACTAATTAATTTAAATGATATATATAAATATAAGCATATATATCTTTTAGCATTTTATCTATATCATACCTATCATAATTTCCATAGCTGTTAGCTTATAATTAACCCCAATAGTTTGTATAATTCTATCTTATTATTCTATCGGCTTTTTCATGTAATGTGTCTGCAATATAACGTTTTTTCTGCCTTTGTTGGAGTTGTTTTTGTGACCTTTTTATCGCAGTTGTGAGATGAGATGACAAATGCTATCGAATTTTATCATATGTCAATGCAAAGATTGTCAATCCCTAGCTAGCTGGTGCATGAAATCTTGGCTTCAAACATCAGGTCGCCTCAATGTTATTCTGACTTTCTCAAGCATCTACTCTCACATATTTCTATAAAAATCGTATTTAAACTATTAACTCTTGTTCATTGAATTTATATATCGACATACGTCCAAGATAATTCGTTTGACAAAAATATGTTAATCTAGTAGGCTATTACTTGATACGAGTAACTTATAGAATTTTGGAAATAAACTAAAATTATGTAATATTTCACATACTGCAATACATATTTCTTTCTTTTTTCAAACTGAGCATCTAAAACATGTTTTTATTATATCTACTGAATTCAAAGAAAAAATATCTACCTCCTTCCACATCATTTTTGTTATCCGGCTTTGACCTTAAGCCTATTATAGTGGTCAATTCATTCTCCGATTATTTCTGCCTGAACATTTCGTATGTCCTGCAAAACTCTATTTTCCTGCTAAAAACGTATCCAATATCTTTTTGAAATGAATTTTATCTCAATATATTTTAAAATTTTCAAGGATTTTTTCCTTATTTCGCTCAAAAACTTTATCGGTAAGTTTAAACTACTATCTGTCTTAGATTGATGAATTATTTATTGTGATTGCTAGGTGTTTGTACAGACCAAGGGTCATTGCCTAATGGGCAGTTAAATTGTAAACAACTCGCAATAATACTAAATATATTTCATTGAAATTTGCCTTTTTCTTCTACTTTACAATAAACATTAAAAATGTCAATTGAATACTTAAGCCAAAATTGTCTGTAAATCTCCATGCAAAAATTACTGCAATTTTGTCTCGCATGCTAGTTAAATGTTCTCTACGCTTCAACTAGCCGAAAATAGTAATCATAGGCAGATAGGTAAACATTATTACTGAACCTTGATTTCCAAACCCCCTGTTTGCTGTCTTGATAATGTTACCTCACAAAAGTGGGACAGAAGGCTTCCTAGGCAACTCCTTCTTTTAGGTACAGATTTTCCAGCTTTAATTATTGTTTTATCAAGTAAACACACAACAGGTCTCTGTATTTTGAGTTTCAAGGATTTATTTTAACCACTTGTACATTTGTCATTCATTTAGTCTGTAGGCTTTAAGCTAAAATATTTTTCCAAAACCAAAGTTTGTCTACTAAGAGCTTAAAGACTGCCTACTATGCTAATAGAGCATGCGTAGTAGTACTAGCAAAATAGTTACATTTCAGTTGATATAGATTCTAAGTAGTTGTTTGTTTTGCCTTAAAATAATTTTTCAATTTAATTAATCACCACTTTTCAAATCATTGCAATAAGTCTTTCTTCTCACACACATTAACGCATCTTTTTTCCCTACAACTGTACACTTTCATGCACAGGATTTTTATTTAGTTTTGTTTCACGTAGGGCTTTGTTCTAGGAAAGTGGCTATCGAAATGACAGTTATACAATCGAACGATACTTATATCTCTCCAAAGAGAGAAAGAGACAGAGACAAACAGATGGATGGGCAGGCAGGCATATGGACAGACAAACAGCAGAAATATACAGGGAGACAGAGACAGACAGACAGAAACAAAGAAAGACAAAAAAACGTAGTATATAAATGTTATATTATTATCATAAATTGTCTAATTACTGTATGTGTATCACATAGTATATCTCCTTCCAATGTTGTCATAAAATTTCTGAAATATTTTGTAGTATCTACTATTAGATCAGCAAAATTAACTTTTCTTGGCGAGTATTCCTGAAAATGTAATACATTTCTTCTTGTCAACATTCATTTAGAATATTCTTTTGTGTCATTAATATTGCCACCGTATGATCTCGGGATTCCTATAAAGAGCGAAGAAGACAGACAGACAGAGGGTAAGGAACCAAAAATCAGGCCTTTGTAATTGATAGAGGGTTTCAAATAAATGTCGATAACACTGATGATTTAATTTCTCTTCATCAAACCGGGTTTCCCTTTATCACTATTCTCTCCACTCAGCATCAATAGTTGTTTAAAGCTCCTCTGGTGTGCTTGTGGTAAACCCTTAATATAAGCATAAGAAAAGATTTGTAACATTGTCAATTCTTTCAGTTATCTCAACAGCAAGTGCTTCGACAGAAAGTGAAAAATTAGCAACTCCACAGCCATTTCAAATTGACAGCAATACATATGAGGGTATGCAAGCCAGGAGGCCTCAGGAAGCACAAAATCCTACCCGACAATGAATAGTTTCATGTCACCCTTAGGCAAGGTATAGCTCATGTTCAGCACCCCCTGCCAGAATCAGGGTAAAGTCATGGGCGGCAGCATGGCGGACGTTCGTTAAGGCGAAAGAATCAAGCATACGATCAACAGCTTGAGAACACAGCGGTTAGGTGGAAGACCTGTAAACACAGACAACGGCTGAGCGCCCCGGCCATTTAAAACATAGTTGTCCGAATAAATTCAATTATTTTGGGCAGCATAATTACATCTGATGGTAGATGTGAAGAAGTTTTAAAACCAAAGGATTGGTATGGCAAAGGATGCTTTCAGAAATCTCCGGCGTATCATAACAAATAAAAGCTTAACAATAGAGTTAGGCAAAAGAATTATTAATAGTTATGTAGTACCTGTGTTGAGATATGGCAGTAAATGTTGGATGATAAACGAAACAATGAAGAAACCCGCCGCATGCTAAAGATTTCTTAAACTGACAGGAAAAGTAACGACGAAATATTAATGATGACAAAATCGAAAAGATATCTAATTAGTCATATCCAAGAAATGCAAGTATGATTCTCAGGACACATTATTCATAAAAAAGGGATAGAAGTTACAATTCTCTCAGGAAAAGTGCCACAGAAAGATAGAGAGAAAGATAGAGAGTTCACATAGAGAGAACGTGTGTGGATGGATAATGAAGAAATAAACTCAAATTTACTGCTGTTACGTTAATTCAGTTTGCTAGAGACAGAGCCCGATGGAATTCCATGATTTTCAACGTTCCTAAAGGATACGACACTTAGAGAAAGAGAAAGAGAGAGAGAGAGAGAGAGAGAGAGAGAGAGAGAGAGAGAGAGAGAGGGAGGGAGCAATTCATATGGTTTGAATAGAGACACATTGTCGTCATCTAATAAGGAGGTGTGCTGTATTTGTAGCGAAAATGTTGCTTATATTTGTTTCCCAGAATTGCTTAAAATTGTCAAAAATAGTACGAAAATAGCGCAAAGGAATATATGAAAACGTGGAAGTGAAATGAATTCTTTTCGTCCACATTGTTGTACTGGTCAGCGACATGTGACTTGCTACACTTAAATAATCATGGAGAGCAGAGTATGAAAATTCAAGGACATTATATTTAAAGGTACGTGATATGTCCAGAGAAGTTAAACATTCAATCCAACCATGTTATTGTAACTTTTTTTGGTAAAATTTTATTTTATCTTATTTTCTTTCTATAAAATATTGTTCCAATAAACATTAGTTATTATTTTCAATAGCTAATTGAGTAAAGGCATTCGGTTCTGCTCTCTTAACATGGCCTGAGGAGCGAACTCCAGTCGATTCCAAAACCGTCTAAGCACAAAGGGTTGAGTGCCAGGAAGAACACCCGCCCTGTAAAAACCTTGTACGGTTAGTCAAAAATTCTGGAATCTTACAATCAGAGATAGGTTGGGAGAGGGCATACCTTTGAAGCTATACCAATTGGAATCACTCTTCTCCTGACACAGCGAGACTTTCTTTTCTAAGAGGGAGGAATATCTTTAGTCATTCAGGCGTAGGAGGTAAAAATCTTTGATTGACCCCACACTAGTAATGAGGAAGAGTGTGCAACTCAACATAGACTCATGGTTATAGATATCAAAGCAAAATTAAAGAAAGTAAAATCATGAACAATGCAAGATTGAAGGAGGAGGAAAGAACAAATTTCCAGGCTAAACAAGAAAATACGATCGTGAAAAAATAATCAAGATGGAAAACATACATGGGACGACATCTACAATGAAGCTTTAGAACTTGTAAAGGCGGAACTTGGACTCCTAAGTGGTGGTAAATATCTAGAAAAAAAGTCTTGATAGTGGAGGGAAGAGGTAAAAAGTGCAGTGAAAAGGAAAAAGAAAAGCCTTGATGAGATACACCATGGCAAGAAAAAACGAGGACATAGAAGTGGGCGATATAAGGCTGGAAGAAGAGGAGTACAGAGAACTAAGAAGAGAGCAGAAGTTAAGGCCTATGAAGAACTACATAGAGACTTGAAGTATAACGAAACGAAAAGCCTCTGAAATTAGCAAAGATGTAAACGTGTACATCTCTGGACTTTGAGAATAAAAAATTTTAAGACAAGAAGCAAAAAACACTCTTAAAGGATGACGCCATCAAAGAAAAGTAGCAGACTTACTTTGAAACCCTGCTTAATATGAAGAACAGTGAAAAAGAACTTGAGAAAATTGTCAGAGTGAAGGGCACGATAGCTGCATTGACAGAGGCAGAGATCAAGGAACAATTGGCAAGAATAAAAAATGGGAAAGCCTAAATGGGAAAAATAGAGGTTACTGAGATGTTCCAGGACACGGGAGTAACCAGGGTGACAGCTTTTTTTAAACGATTTTCTCAGGAGCGGGATTCCAGCATTATGGAGAAAGAATAAAGTGAACCCCTTATACAAGCAAAAATGGGATTAACTCAATTACTCTAACTACAGAGGTAACAAACTACTTAGCCAGCGTCTGAAGAAGAAGCAGAGAACTATTGAGAAAAGACTACAAATATTGGTTAAGGTTTTAAAGCAACAATTTGGATTCTAACCAGAAAAATCGACAGTGCAACCGCTGTTCTGCCTCAGAATGATACAAAGAAGATAAAGGACACCAAATAAATCTCAACATGGTGCTTGATGACTTAGAAAAGGCCTACAATACAGTCCCTCAAGATCTACCTTGGTATTATTTGAAGAAACGGGGAGTACCTCAAGATTATGTAGGGATTTTCTTTAACATGTATGAGAACTATGAAACATCAGTTAACACAGCTGTGGGAGAAACAAACGAAATTGAAATAGAGGAAGGCTTATACCAAAGATCCGCTCTCAGCCCTTTATTGTTCATTTTCATTCTGGACATTATTACAGAAGATATAGAGGAGGATACACCCTGGACAATGGTATTCGGTAGGGATGATTCCACAGGGCCAGCAAGAGTGCCAACACTACCGGGGACCAGAGAGTCATTTATTTTGCTAAGAAAATGGGGTCTTTTTATAAAGGTATTTGTATTTATACAGTTATCAGCCAAAAAAAATCATCATTCTAGCGTGCCTATCACACTTGCTTAAATACAACCTAATGAAACTACGTATTTTTGTCAAACTTTCGAATCCTCGCATGTTTTGTATTGGCCAGTGTGTCACAGGTGAACAATTATCTATGCGTATGTATCAATGGATTCAATTTTTTTCAGCAACTTCTTCAGACTTCAACTCAGACTCAACTTCAGATATCAGTACAACAATATTTTACCAGCAACTTTCCTTAGCACACTTCCCCTTTTTATTGGTCAGGGATCAATTAGAGATTTTAGAACAAAGACCAAATTACTGTGTCAGTTTTGTAGTGGCATTTTCAGTGTTGACAAGATATGTGGCATTCAATTCAAAAAAAAGGATGACTCTTCAGCAGGTCCTGAAAGAGAGGCAGTCATCAGCTTTACCTGTCACTGCTCAAGAAAGTATTCAAGTCAAACATTTTACCTGGAATCCATGCAGACCTCCTAAAAAGCTTTGTTTTCCCAAACAATCAAATTGGAGAAAAAAGTCGTTCCTCTCACCACGAGTGGTTTGAACTATTCCAGTGGTTACATTACGAAACAAGGTTGGTAACACAGTTGATGGTCAATGCAATTGATGTATGTATAATTACTTTCCTGTCTCGTTTTTTGAACGTTTTCAATGTCATGGTATTTTTTTCTGACACCAATTGCAAGTTTTTTCCTGTCACAGGTCACACAGTATTTTGTTCGTTATGGATGAAGTATAACAAGAATCAAACATTGCTGAGTGAAGGGAACAAGGAGCAAGAGTACATCAGCGTTGATTTTAATTCCTAGAAAAAGGCACCGAAATATCTCGAGACCCGCCGACAACCAAACTGCCACAAGGCAGTTGGTGCATTAGAGTCTGTTGTTGTGATTTGCAGGGAAGTAGCTGAGTTAACAAACAAGTATGATTGCTTTGCAAAAGAAAGAAATAAAACACCAACGTGATACGCTGTCTTATATTTTAAGCAAAGCAAGGCATTGCCACACAGAGAAACCCTGAGTATAACAAATTCACACAATTACTCATCTTACTTGGAACCAAGGATTTATCCATGGATGCGACATTAGAAAATACAAGATTAAGGTATTTTCACAATGATGTACAAAATAAACGTTTGGATTTTATGGCTTAATATGCTCTTCGCGAAACTCGAGAAAACAACTTTTTCGGAATTATGGCAGAGGATAACACTGATATCGGCGATATTGATCAGTTGTAGATGTGTTTGAGTACAGGTAGTGACAATTTGGCGATTCAAGAGGGTTTGCTTGGTTTTTACATACTGAATGATATCCGCAGTGACTCTACTGTTAATGCCATTAAAGACGTTTTGTTAGGGTCAAGACTTCCACTCCAGAATTGCAGTGGACAAACGTATTACTGTGCGAGTAACATGATGAGTAAAAGGCTGGAGTTGCTACCCAGATTCAACAAATTCAACCAAACGCTATCGTGACTCATTGGCATGGGAGCTCGCTGAGATTAGTCGTCAAATATATATTATCGTCATGTGATGTTCTGTTTAAATTGATGGATACCGTTGGGGAGATATGCGTACTTTTCAAGTACTCTCCAAAGAGGGAAAAAAATCTTTGGATCCTTGGAAGAATTCACTCAA
Organism: Morbakka virulenta; assembly: GCA_003991215.1. Taxonomy (NCBI): domain Eukaryota; kingdom Metazoa; phylum Cnidaria; class Cubozoa; order Carybdeida; family Carukiidae; genus Morbakka; species Morbakka virulenta. The sequence continues at coordinate 1,603,931 of RDPX01000107.1, read as the reverse complement.
GGTCAAATTAAGGTCAGTGCAAAGTGAAAAATGATCCAATCTCTATGAATAAGCTTTGTAAAACTAAATTGACTGTCAGAGCATCCTGTCTCAAAAATGTTTTGAGATATGAGGATTTACAAAATTATGAAGGTTATGATTGAGGGAACAACTTAATGCGGAGAATCATGCATGTATCGTCTTTAAAAATCCCAAATAGAGTCATATTCTTTTACTTCGGTCTAATGCGGAGTCATAGATTGCAGAGCTTGACGGATAACTTGTCGAAAACATTGCGAGGGGAACAGATGTCTGCTGTTAATGGTCAAAGATTTGCAAATCTAACACTCCAAACATTGAAAGGAATGACAGCGACCCATGATTTTTCCCTATTTTATGCAATTGCCACGAAACAAGCAGCTACAGCCGATGCTTTGCCCGACTCTATTTAAATGATGTAGACCAAAACACTCTCTGTCGCAGTACTTTTTGGGTCACAAAGAAATATCACGTAACTCAAATGTGTTCCATTCTAAAATTGGAATCGTAATACTGCCAGCAAAATATCAATTTGAGCAACCAAGTTATCAATTTTTTTCTTCCATAGAGCAGGTCCTTGTAAAGGCTATCAGCTGCAAGTCCCACCAGGCTGAATCGGAAGCTTTGGACAAATACAATGACGATCTTGATGTTTCAGCATTATCTGCAGGGCACCAGATCCTTCAAACATTTTGTGCCAGTGAAAAAGTTTTTTTAAACGAGATTATTAAAAACAAAATCATGGTCATAAACAACAAAGAAGAACGAGACATTATTGTGAATGTAAGAAGTTGATGAAACTAGTCCTTGTTTCTGTAGCTACCAATGCCACACATGAACGATCTTTTTCAATGGCACAAAGATTGAAAGTTTGGCTTAGATCTATATTCCGAATGTGCTTCAATGGATTTGCCATTCTATCTTTTCACAACCAGCTGACCAACATAATAATGTTGACAAATATTGTTAATGAGTACGTTGACTTAACACTAACAAGAAAATACCTTTTTGGTAAATTTGGGGAAGATGATTACTATCTCTTTCTCGTTTTGTAATTGTGATTGAAAATCAAGAGCTATATCCAAAGTAAATATTTCTACTTTTACATTTCCTCTCGAAATGAACAACCTCTTCTGCTATTCCACTCTCTAGCAAAAATAACCCACATTTAGAAATGATAAAGACGAACTTGAATTGAAAAATTGCTTCGTCTGTAGCCAATCTACATATTTAATAATTTGCAATTCTCGACGCCATTCAACAGCATTGCTGAAACGTGGCCTCCTCAATTACACAAGCGTTGTGTTGGCCCTGACTAAAAACATCAACTTTTAAGCACCTGAGCAAAACAATAAGTAAGAGGGAGGATGTGAACAGGACATGCAGAAAAGATTAGCAAAAGATAGGTGGAGAGAAATGAAAGTCAAAACAGAAGTGGATTTATACAATAAGTGATTACTTAAAACTCTGAAAAAGGACAGAGCAATGGACAAAGTGAAATGGCGTTCATTGGTTAAAGTGAGAAGCCTGCAAAAATATCAACCGTCCCGGACTGCCTGTCTCTAGCTTAAAATGGTAAAAATTCAGTTTTTCTTTGGAATTATGACAAAAATATGGTATAGGTATGGATTTACCTTGCAAGAGATACTCTGTTCAAAATCAAACAACATATACGTATCATCCATATAGCTTTTCTCTATAGCTGTTGTATTTTAATGATATATTCATTAAATTTAAATGTTAGAAACTAAAACACTTTTGAAGCAAAAATTGTAAGGCTAAACCTAAGGAGAACTCATAATGCATACTACCATTCTCAATTATTCCTTAAAGTAGTTCTGCTAACTTTTCTTAGATTCCCTTAAGTGAGTTTTTTTTTAATGCTTCGGAGGTCCAGATCTCTTGAGTCTAAGTAATTCTATAAATATACACTAAGTAAAGCTCTTGATCTTCACGGTATAGAGTATTTATTTTGTCTTCGATAGTGACTTGGTAACTACAGATTCCTGGCTAGATAAACTTCATTGTATTAATCTGACGTTCCTAGATAGAGACAGGAACAGATCCTAATTTTTGGATTCTTTGTTTCTTTTGGTTAAGAAACTTAAGTGGCTGGTCATGTGGCACTAGCTCTTAGGCATTTATTTTATCAGGAGAAAAGCTCTTTGGTTGTTTTGACATGGTAGATAACAATCTCCTAAATTTCAAAATGTTATGTAGTTTTTAGAACGTTTATTTTATCAGAATATTTCAAAAAGAAACAACCACTACAAGGTAATTAGTTAAAGAATTTACAATACTACGCACAAAAGGTAATAAATTGCAAAAGCAAAAATGGTTATAAACAGGAGAAAGCAGATTACATTTCCTGATACTAAAATATACTCCACAGTCCATAAATATGCAGACAAGGCTTTTTTCAAAAAGGCGATTACCAGAATTGTTAATAAAATGATCAGAAGATTAAAGAAAGAAGTCATGTAAGACACCTTTAAACAGAGGGTGCTCCCTTCTCAAATAGTTGAACGATTCGAAAAGTAATTAAAGAAAGTAATTCCCTTAAAAGTTTGATCTTTTTTCTTTGCCCCTTAGCTAGGATATTGCATACATTTTTAATAACTTGTATAATAAATATTTATTTACTGCGCATCACTGTTTCTAGGACACAAGCAGCAGTGTAATCAAAACTACGAAGAGTGTCAGTAGTAACAACAGTAACAGTCGTAGTAGTAGTAGTCGTAGCAGTAGTAGTCGTAACAATAATAACGATAACGATAATAGTAGTAAAACAGCACAAATAGTAAAAGTAATAGAAAAGTAGAAGCAGTAGTTAAAGTAGTCATAGTTGTAATAATAGTAGTAATAGTAGTAGAATTAGTAGCAGTAGTAGTAGCAGCAGTAGTAGTAACAATAGTAACGAATTGTAGTAGTAGTAGTAGGTAGTAGTAGTAGTAGTAGTAGTAGGTAGTAGTAGTAGTAGTAGTAGGTAGTAGTAGTAGTAGTAGTAGTAGTAGGTAGTAGTAGTACTAGTAGTAGTAGTAGTAGTTGTTGTACTAACTTGTAGTAGTAAAAGTACCAGTAAAATTAGTAATGGTAGTAATAGTAGTAGCAGCACTAAGAGTTGTTGTAGTATTAGTAACAGTAGTAATAGTAGCCCCAATAGTGGTAGTAGTAGTAAAAATAGTAGGAAAAGTAGTAGAAGTAGTAGGATTATCAGAAAACGTAGTAGTAGTAGTAGTAGTAGTAGTAATAGTATTAGTAGTAGTATTAGTAGTAGTAGTAGCACTAAACGTAGTAGTAATTTTAACTTTTCTTTAGTGTTATTCTATACTTCTGTGGTTTATTTATTTGTTTAGTTATAGTAGAATTACTGCATGTAGTGGATTTTAAATGTACAATAACTAACGCTCAGCCGATAACACAGGTATACAGCCAAAATGTATCTTTAATGAAAAACACTCTTTTTGGCTTATTTTTCGGCGCTGATTCCAAAAATAATATTCAAATTTTTTATTGGCTCGCATTTTTTCAGAATTTTTTAAATTTTAAATTTTTTTTTTAAAAAAAAATGCATTTTTCAAGAAAAAATTGTAAAGGAAGTTCAGACGATTGTGCTATCTAACTTGGAAGAAAGTATTACTTCAAAGTAGTTGTCAGGAAACAAAGAAACCTTAACAGAGGTCTGTTTGTTTCCTAAGCTTGACAAAAGATGCGATTTTGGACTCATTTTCGGCTTTTGTTGCGATAACTTCATGTAACCAACTAAATAGGCATTGCTTCATGCTTAAACTGGCTCTGAAACAGAAAGGAGTCAGTTCTGTAATTATATCAAGGCGATATCATCGCCGGAATGTCGAAACAAACCAGCAAACCTCTGCTACATTTATGGTCAGCTAGCATTTTCAGCTCAAAGACGCTCGCAAACACCATTTATTTGTAGAGCTTATTGTTTATACTTTGGATGTAAAGTTGGTGAAAAAGGAAGGATATGGGCACCACAAATGTGTTGCAACATATGTGCTACAAAACTACATTTGTGGGCCAACGGGAAGAAACAACCTATGGGTTTTGAAGTGCCTGTGATTTGGAGAGAGCCGAAAAATCATGTTGATAACTGCTACTTCTGTATGCTTCCGGATGTCACAAAGGGAATTACGCAAAAAAAGAAAGCCCAACTAGAATACCCATCTCTATCATCGGCTATTCGACCAGTACCTCACAGCGATGAGCTTCCTGTTCCAAAATGTCCAGAAAACTTTGGTGAGTATTCTGTACAATACAAACCCATTTTTCTAATTTTGATTTGACAAGTAACAACTTAAATTTAGCAACTGAAAAACACATTCCTTATTTGAGTTTGTCGTTTAAAGTGAAGTTCCTTGCCTAGCAACTAGATGACTCAGCTTCAATCCAAGGTGACAACATAAGTTTTTCTTTGTTAAGGGTTTCCATTATGTTAGTCGTAATACCCAAATGCCAATTGAAATGCGAGGATGTGGACAATTGAAAGGTGCCTCCCAGCAGCAAGGCGTTTTCTTGTGAGAGATCATGTGTAGTTGGCTGTTGTTTGACAAAGCAAGAGGTCATTAAATAGCAAACGAATGTAGTTGCCCTCCAGATTATGCAGCAATAGATAGATTAAACAGTTTCAATATAGCTAATCTTCTGACTTAATCATAATCTCCTTTTCAGATGAGTGATCGGATCTCACCGAGGATGAACTTGTCAGCAGCCAGTCTTCTGGCTCCAATAAAATATCGGTCCCCTCGAGTGCTACAGACTCCTCAAAGCCGCATGCTATAAGTCAAGCAGAGCTAAATGATCTTGCCCGTGATTTGGACCTACCTAAGCAAAATTCAGAGCTTTTAGGTTCTAGACTACAGCAGTGAAGACTTCTCAGACCCCATGTTAAAATAACCACGTTTCGCAGCAGGCATCAGGCATTTTAAGAGTACTTTGAAGAGAGTGTGTCATTTTCAGTTTGTTCAAATGCGACTGGTCTGATGATAGCCCTCCAAATCGGTTATTTACCTCAGCAGTGGGGATTATTCATCGATCCATCAAAGACCAGTCTAAAAGCTGTCCTTTTGCATAATGGAAATTTGTAACCTTCTTTTCCAATAGGGCATTCAGCTGAAACAAAGAAAACAAACTCCAGCTTCAAAAACTTGTTAAGGTTTGTAAAGTATTATTAACATCAGTGGATGATTTGTGGAGATTTCAAGTTTGTCGCTTTATTGATGGGAATACAACTCTTGGCTTTACAAAGTACGCTTGTTTTTTCTGTGAGTGAGATAGTGGATGTCGTTCATTACATTACAGAAAAGCAGACTGGCCACTGAGAAAACTAACACCTGGTGATAAAAATGTTATCAATGAGCTACCAGTTGATCCTCACAAAGTGTTAATACCGCTTCTTCATGTTAACCTTGGCTTAATAAAAAACTTAAAGGTTATGGATAAAGATGAACCTGGATTTCAGTACATCAAAAACAAATTTCCGAATATCTCTGATGCTAAGCTTCGAAAAGGTATATTTTTTGGTCCTCAAATAACACAAATTCTGCGAGATGATGCTTTTCTACACCTAATCTGTGTGAAGGAAAGAGCTGCATGGTGTTATTTCAAGGCTGTGGTGAACAACTTTCTAGGAAACCAGCGGTCGGCAAACTATAAGGAACTAGTAAGTGATATGCTGAGGGGTTACCAAGAGCTTGGATGCAACATGCCACTAAAGGTTTATTTTATGCATTCGCATTAAGAGCGGTTTCCTGATAACTTCGGTGCATACAGCGATAACCATGGCGAACGCTTTCACCAGGATATTGCATCAGTTGAAAAGGGATACCAAGGAAATTGGAGTTGCGCGATGCTCGCTGACTTCTGCTGGACGCTGATAAGAGATGATCCTGAGACTATCCACAGGAGAAGCGCCAAGAAGAAAAACCTCTTAAATATTGTAAAATTAGCTTTTAACTCCCGTTTTTCATGTTAACATCACGGTAAATCTAAGTATTTTTGTCATCGAATTACATCACAAAACAAAAGAAAACCAAGCAAAAAACTAGGTTTTTTTGTTTCTGAGATTTAGGGGGTACTAGTTCTGGAACATTTGGAGCCAACTCAACGTTTTGATAGCGATATTCGTATTCAGCACCCCGAATTTAGTAGAAAAATGTTCATCTCATTGAAGATACAGAAAAAAAGTTTAAAGTTGTTGACCTGTGTAATTGAAACTGAACGTTACCACTAGTCTCTTACCTAAAAGAGGCATTAAAGGCAATTTAATGAAAATTTTTATTCTTTTTTTTTAGTATAGTACAAAAACACATTTTATCTATTTATTATAATTGTTTTCGTGCTTGATCTTGGCTTCTGCTTGGTATATGAAATCAAAATATAGCAATAGTAAAAGTAAATAAAATATAAAGACCAAATGATGTGTATATCGAAACACAAATAATGTATAAATTGGGTTTAACGAGAATTTTTATTCCTTTCTTGTGACTGTAGAAAAGTGAAATACATGTGTGCACCATATTACATCCATGTCTTTTACTTAGGGGCGCCATTCTTTTCTCAGATCCCTATCGTTAGACATCACATCCCAATCAAACGTACAGACCTGAGCCTCCCACATTGAAAGTTACAGTTGCAAAAAATTATCTGATGGAGGATAAGCGCCGATATTCAGGTAGTAGGGCATGTGACCATGATAGCCATAGAAACTAGTTTGAATCCAGTTCGGTGTACACAAATTTTTCATTTGGCTACAATTCAAATCCTCTCCACCTACTTTATTTTCTTGTAACTATACATAACATAAGAAAAATAGCAATAAACCACGGAACCCCTGTGTCCTCAACGAGAAAATATAACCAGAAAAGATCCCCTAAATATGACTTTTAATACTTACTTTCTGTTTTTTAACAGCCATCAACTGCTTCAATATTTCTGCCGTCGAAAAGAAAGTGCAAATGACCCAAGCATCCTGTAACTTAAATGTCGTATATTCAATTAGGCAGAGCTACCACGATCAATATTGATATTCCAGGTCTATGTAAAGCCAAATTGGCTTATTTATTCTGCCTCAAAGTAAATGACTACTTCTTCTACGGGATAGGATCCTAGGATCAGCAATTGACGTAGTCAACATACAAACCGTGTTGCTGATCAGGAGAATGGATTCAATATATTCTGGAAATTCTTCAACAATTATGCAAGCACTCTCTTAACTATACTACTCCTTGTTTTCCCTCTTCCACAAAATGAAACACCACTTCTGGCTTGGCTTGTCTGGAGTGAAACTAAGAAAAAAAAGCACAGTATAGATCAATCTTAGATTACTCATACAGAACTACTTAGTGCATAGATGCCACCACTGTACGAGATAACGCAGACAGAAAGAAGCTTTTAAGACAATATTGACCTGTTTCTTGGTAAGCTATCATCTTATCTTCATAGCAACTTCAAACCCTAAAGGAATGATTTTGAGTTTGGAATTCATATTGCATAGGACATAATTAAGGGCAATCGTGTTGATGAAACAAAAAGCAATAATATGTTGCGTCCTGGAGCAAGAGGAAAGAATGGTACAATTTCTAAAAGAACTCATTGGTTACACTGTACACCTGAATGCACTGTCCATCTATCTCTTACCTCACTCAATTACTAATACACTCCTTAAATTTACAATCACAATTAATACACATATTTTCGGACTACCACATTAGTACAGTACATCATTATACGTTTATAAATTGTTTACCTAGTCACAAATTTATGATTCATTTCAAGTAATCTTGCGATCATACTATCTTATAGACATCATTAATTTCAAAATGCCGTTAACTTGGTCACAATACACACCATAATGGTACAAATCTGTTATCTGCCTGTGCTTCAATACATTTTGTTAACATCAATACACTGCTTTTAATATGAAAAGAAATGCAATATAACAAAGTGTCCCCCCTGCAGTATACATTGATATAAAAGTCACCACAAAACAATTCGTAAGCACAGTCAGCAATCAACCATACTAACTAATACCTTTCATACTATACTGCTTTCATCTAATCATAAACTCAAGAGGAACAAGTGTGCAACCCAATATCAGTAAAGCAACAGCCAAACAAAAAGTTGAAATCAAAGTTCAGTATTAAAATGCATAAGGTCTTGTCATCAAAGTTCAACTTTAAAGTAGATATAATTAAGTATCAAAACAAAATATTGCAGGACAAAGCCTACCTGAGCATAAACCCTGTGAAAATGAATTGCTTCACCATAATCCCCTTGTCAACCCTTATGACAAAAACGAATACAAAACAAAATTATTCGTAAAAACGGTGGGTACTCAGCGTGTCCAAAAAACTTCACCAAACACATGCTTTCTCTTCAGCAATGATATCTACGCTCAAACCAATGATGTACCCATGAGAGCTCCTACATCCTCAGTGATTGCTGAAATATTCATTCAATCATTTCAAGCCACAGCATTATCAACAGCAGACCAAGGGCCAATTGCCTGGGAAAGGTACGTCGACGATGTCTTTGCAATCATAAAAAAGGATCACCTACAAAGTTTCTTTGAGCACATCAACAGCTTACACTCAAACATCATATTTATCATGGAGAAAGAAGGAGAAGGAGAAATACCCTTTCTGGATGTCCTAGTCAAGAGGCAGGCAGATTGCAGCATTTCTGTTACCATCTACAGGAAACCAACTCACACTGACCAGTACCTCGGTAATACATTACACCATCTAGCCTCATCTCGTAATAGTGTCATTACCACTCTATTTGGAAAAGCAAGAAGCATTATTTCCAACCTATATGTCCTTAGAAAAGAAGAAAGTCACCTTTAGAAGTTTCTCTTATCCAATGGATATCATACAAAGGATGTCCGGAGAGCCTTACACAGAACCAGTGGACCTAATCACGAGTCTGCCTTACGTGACGAAAACCAATGAGCGCCTGAGAGGAATTCTCAGACAACACAACATTCAATGCTACTTCTTCACTACATCCACTTTAAGGAAGATACTATCAAAGCCAAAGGGCCCAGTCGCACTTAAAGAGAGGGATAACGTAGCTTACAGACTACAATGTAAAGACTGCCCTAACTCCTGCATTGGCGAGTCAAAGGGAAAAAACCAAAAGAGAACTGTTCAAAAAGGTCACACAAAATATCATGAAATAGCCGAACACTGCTGGATCACAGCTTTAACTGGGATAAAAGGATTATAAACAAGGAAATCAATACAGCAACAACAAAAATAAAAGAAATAATCCATTTCCTGCAACACAGCTATCACATCAACAGTATATGCTACACCCTTCCAAAAATATGTCTTCCATAACTAAAGAAAGAAGCAGAACAAACACAACATAGATATGGTGCCACTCTTCGAAACAATTCGATTCCTGTCTACACGTAGGTCCGCACTGCCAAGGTAAAAATAGCTGTATCTAGTCACTAGTCAGCAGCAAAAATAGCCGTACCTAGTCAGCAGTACCCTGAAGATGGAAGAAGTATCGCTCGAAACGTAGGTCAGTAAAAGCTTACGACGATTGACATCATAAAGATTTTACATTTATTGTTTCCTCTGAGTCCGTAAAGTTCAGAATTTTCTGGATTCTCCTTTCAAGTACAGACATTGATGAATTACATCCTAAGCAAGTGACTTCAGATCAAATTCTTTATTATTTTTAAATGTGAACGTTCAACTATTTGCAAAAAACTTGAGTACACGCAATATCGTTTCCTAGATTTATCGAGTTAGATTATACTAAGATTTATATTATTAGAACAAAGAATGATGGAACATTTTTTAGTAGCTTAAAATTGGGAAACTTGCAAGGAACCTCAGGAGAACCAATAATTAATGATAAAGGAAAGTTTTTAAATTTAAGTGAAATTTAAGTGAAATTTAAGTGAAATTTAAGTGAAATTTTTGGGAAAAGTGAGTGTTTGTTTACTAAACTGCTCATTTCAGGTATAAAATTTATCATGAAGGTCAAATTGACAAGGTAAAAAAACAGGTAATATGATACGTTTCTATTGATAATAACGTTAAAGTTATTACCGAAGCTCAAATAGCCACTGGCCATAATGGACGTAGCAAAATGATGAAATAGCTCATTGAAAAGCACACTAACACCACCAGGGAGGGCCTTAAGCTCTTGAAATCTTTCTTTGTAGTATACCAGAAAAATACAAGTTTTCAATTGCAAGAAATACTGTCGTTGGCCAATTATAAGGCAGTATTCTTGGGTTTACGTGGATTCATTGGATATGTAACCAAAACCTCGTGGTTCTTGCAAAATGCTAATGGTCAGTACCACTTGATAAAACTTGTCTTCATCTGCCCTATCACTATTAAAAGAATGACATAAGCTGCGTTTCAGCACCTCGACAAATGGTTCTTTTTAGTGCCTCGCTACATTGCAAAGTAATAATATTTCCGAATTTCCCTCTGGTATTATCAAAGAAATAAAAGTCATGTGGCCACAGCAGACCACGATGCACAGTCGTCCTTGTCATGCTATAAGTCAAGGCTTTGTGACGCGTGATAATAGAAATATCAATAACGTTAGTTTCTTTGATATCTGACAATAATACAGGAGTGGCCCATTGTGATTAAGCTCGCTCCACGGATGAAGAATACCCCTTTTCGTGCTGGTATAAGGACACCCCATACATAACCCTTTTGGGCAATGAACCTAAATTTGGCCTGACTCAATCATCTATACAAATGGAAATTATCAAGCGTCTTGGATTTAAAGATGATTTGTTTAGACCTGTTAGTGTAACATAGGGTACAATGTTGCCCTGCCAGTTTCTATGGTGGTTAGGGGCAGAGGAAACTATTGCAATATCCTTGGTGTCATCATTGAATAGATGTCCTCAAAAATTTCCTAGTTTTTAACACAAAAACGGGGTCAACAGATTTAAACAAATTGGAATGCTTAGACATATTGAGGCTATTATGCTTATTATTTAGCCATGATAGCCATAAACACTGGTTCGAATCCAGGTTAGTAAAAATACACTTTTCATTTCAGTTAAACCACACAATGTAAAATTTTACACTGAAACAAATGTTGCGTTGGATACTTATAATTTAAGACATTGGTATTTAGTACTTAGTAAAAAACGGAAGTTTTCATTTTCACTTTTCTTGATATGGTACATTTCATTGCTGCACAATTTATTTATCCTTTTTAGAGCACTGTTAAACAGTCTTTCTCGTTTCTACAAGTGCGCCATATTGTTAAGTTGGTACCAGTTCCCGTACGTTTTTAGATATTTGTGTTTGCAGAGGTAAAAAGTCACTGGTGGTTATTGACTTGATAGGCAATGATTAGCCATGGCTATTTAAATTTGCCTTCCATGCTCATGTTCACGACTCTTTTATTTCAAACAAAGATGCTCATTTTTGCAGGTAAGAGTTGTGGTTTATTAAAACATAAACTTCTAAATTGCATATAGTTGTCTAAATTCTTTTTTACTTATACAGATCAATTTTCGCCATTTTTGTTATGGCCTCGATAACAACAGGTTGAAATGACCCATTTCAGTTATGATTTGTTTGCTGTAAGGTCCATGGTTCAAGTAACTTAAGATAAACAAAGAATACAAAGGCATTGATTGTTTATCTTATTCAAAATAAACTGTATAAACACATAAATTTCGAGACATCTTCCCGAAAAATCCATTTTGTAGTAATTATAAAAGCCGATTCAGTGCAATAGCATTTCAATTATAAACTTAAATAATTAGTGCAGTATCTCAACTTTGCTTGGTTTTACGGATCTGCCCTAGTAAACCAGTGATATATTCAACCGAAAGACTACATAATGTAGAATATTGTACGATCAATAACAATTCAAGTTCATTATGATAGTAAATCCAGTACAAAACCCTGTCCACATTGAGGGATTTATCTACATTAGTACGAATTCAAAAGAATATCAGAATAATGAACCTTAATTGGAATCTTATTCTATATATTTCTATCTTTTTGAGTAGGTTATGTAGCGGTATTACACTATATCGAAGAGAGGATGTGTGCCGTGAAATATTAATCTGCTTTTCTCAAGTAGCTTTCGTAAACATAGTAATAACTTATAGCATAAAACTTATAGCTGGTACAGCTAAAGTCCGATACTCTTCCGGAGTGCAAACAAATTTTGTCTTCACTGCCAGAAGGCTTTATTCACCCCGGAATTCACAAACATCATTCCGTTCATACGTTTTTTCCCCTTCACACTCAAACAACATCAAAAGTAAAATTGTAGTAAAATTAGTCATTCAGAAGGTTAATATCCATATGTTAATCACACTGTTCTTAAAGCTGACTTTGCTGACATTTTTCGATACTGAACTCCATAATTTTTTCCCTAGAAAAAGAACTCGTAATAACTGTGACGTCAACCAGCAAGGAATACTGGGTCCCATCAGTGACTGCTACCATCCAAGTAAAAGATACAGAGACAATACAATCGGTAGTAGATCAGCTTTGCTTTATTTTCCATCGCTCCCACAAGATGGCAGAACAAAAGGAAAATTACCCCTGTAAACACAGGTCGAATAATTTGCTACTTTATGAAATGGCAAAGAACAGACGAATTTACAGTAGACGCCCCGATGGCTCATCGGTGTTATTGAATTATTATAATCTAAAGAATGGAACGGAATTTCTTTTGTATTACTCATAGGATTTCAAAAGAAACGCAATGTATAAAGTAGATCTGTAGCTTGTACATCCGGACATTTCTGTGTTACATACACGTCTGTAGATCTGGACAGTTCTGTGTCATGTATCCGTTTTGCCGGAACCAAATGTAGATATGGCAACGGGGCAGTGGGTGATGATAGGATGGATAGCGGGGGTCTGTTTATATGCTACAAACTAGTTTTTGTTTATAGTATTGTCAATTTCTTCTAATTTATTAACCTGTACAAATGCAAACAACAACAACTATAATAATAATAATAATAATAATAATAATAATAACGCTCATCACTTTTTTATTATTTACTGAACGTACAGAAGTAATACTAAGAGTCCCTCTGAAGGGCACCGTCTGAGCCTCAACTGCTGGGGGAAAATGACATTAAAACCAAAAAAAATTACAGAATACTAATCCAAAGCAGAACATATTAATTTGGAAGATGACATTGAAGAAGACTTAAATAGTTAAGAACTTGGATGAATTTTGCAGTACCTACTGTTGTTTACTCTGCAGATATTGCTGAAGTACGTCCCAAATGCTGAAGTCAAAATATTATGAATGTCTAAAGGAATTGCAAGATCAATTAATATATTTCAATATTTAGAATTGTTGTGCAATGTAACAACGCCGTTTTGCTTGTTTTTTCACTAACAATGACAAAAATATTTATGAGGAAGTGCAAAGACCACATTTTCTCCTATCTATTACTGTAGTGGTGACTGAAATATCCGTGACAAATACAGCTTATTACTCTCATTTCAGTTTTTGTTAAATTCTTCTGAGTCAACATGACCATAAAATAATCTCTTTCGTTCATTCTTTTTATTGTTAAGAACCATACAAGGCATAAAGCTATTAGGTGTATGGAACTGTGAAGAGTAAAAACCAGACCTTAAACTTTAAAGCATTTAAGTCATATAAAGAAGGAAAGCAATTCGAAGCAAAAGAATTTCACAATATGGCTACACAAGGAAAAAAACTACATTTATAGAAAGATTTATTTCAATGAAAAGCAACAACTGTATTAAGATACAAACCATTGCGAGAAAGTAGTCACACGAGATACTACAAACTGAGCTGGTAAAGCGAGATAACCTTATCAGAACACTTTCCTTAATGACATCAATAGAAAAGTGTAAGATCAAGCCACATTTCGTCGATAAACCCAAGGTTGAAGAGTAACAGCAAGAGTTGGACCTATCAAACTTTCTCTGCAGGACTTTGAATTTTTAGTTCATGTTTCCAGTTAACAAATTAACTTGGTATCTATTTTTCTGCATAATGTAAAGAAAATCGGTATGTCATTTAATTATGATGGTCACCATAGAAAATGGCCTACGACTGTGCAATTAAAGAACATCTTCGTGCTTGTTCTTAATAACACTAACTTATACAGTATAATATCTATTAAAAATTGCAAGATTTAACGTTTTGCAATAGTCAGCAAAAAGATAAAACACGTCAAAAACATTGCGTGTAATAATATTATCCTTACAGTTTTTCTTTAACTTTTCGAAGAAGTCTCTCCAAAAATAATAATTTCCCTTTTTCTTTATTTATTTCTTTTCATGGTTAAGAACCATATGGTACAAAACCACAAGGTACAAAACCACTAAGTAAGCGGAACTGTAAAGGAAAGACAGAAAAAACCTTGTTAAGCCAGGAGATATCAATTTACCTTGGATCAAACACAGTCGTCATCTTTTGAGTAAGTAAGGGGATGCAATCGATCAACAGTGGTTTATGCCAGGTTTGCCACCAGATAAAATTATAAAAAAAGTAAAATTTTTGTATGAAATCGGGGGGCAAGTAGCAAAGCTATACGTGATACCCCTTTTAATCCGTAAGAAGACAAGTGGCTAAAACAGGCAAAACGCCGGAATACTGCACAGGGATGGTAAAACTAATTCAGGCTCTGATATCCCCAATTTCAATTCTGTAATAAGATATGTTTAATAAGATATGTTTTTACATAGATGCGGTTATGAAAATATTAAAAAGGTAGATATTAAAGGAAAGAAATAAAGGAAGAGAAACTTAGTCGTCTGAGCAACAATCCATATATTTAGACAGATATGCAAACATTTCAAATTAATCCAAGTGTAAATTGTTGCAAATTGAAAACGACATCATTTGGTAGTTTGGTAGTCGCAAATAGGCATTAAAACTGGCATTTGTATGTTGTTGAGGATACAGGTGGAGTTTCGGGATTTGAATCTACTGAATTTTGGCCATCACTGGAAGGTACTTGCTTTGTACGCCAGTTACTACCTATTAGATTAGTGGGTATAAGACTGGTAGACAGCTGGTTGCTACAAACAAGTGGTCTTTAAGGTAAATTTGTATAACATACCACATAAAAGCAGAAGTATTACAACAGTGACCAAACCGAGATACATCAAAGGACGATTCTATTCAAAAACATTTAAAAATAGCTTTTACATGAACGTCAACAATTTGTTTACCTGCTGTGTATACTAGAATACTATCTAACCAATCTTGGGGAAATAAAATAGCTATTGACAATTACTATAGTGTAGGAAGATCTGGTTTTACCGCTATCAAAGTGTAGTATTCAACAACATATCTTTGTTTTCCCTTTCTGAGTCACAATGATAAAATTTCCAGTTAAAAACCATTAAATATACACCCATCTCGTACATATATTCAATTTAGCTTTACCCTCTCGAAAAACATGTCCTAAATCACATAAACAGGAGACTGGTGACTCATGGAAAGCAGGAAATTGCTTAAAATATAATTTTCTTCCGCTTTACAGCAATGTGCTTCTATCTGTTGTTAACTAAAAAGTGTGCTCAGGCAAAATGTCTTCATAAATTATGCTTTCCATAACATAAATTATGCATCATGAAACGTGATTATTGGAAGAATCCCTAACTGTAAGACATGATGATAAAATTAATTATATATATATTACATATAATATATATTCATGGCATAATCACCATGCTAAAATGTGAGAGAACTACTGTTATACTATTATGTAACGTATATAACAAATTAACAAATTTTGGTTGTTTATACAACTTTTTACGACCGTAAAAAGTTATGTGGTAACTAAAAAAACAGTATGACGAGGTTGTATAAACAATCAAATATATTACTCACTTAACAGTCACTGTCATTTACTTCTTACATATTTGAGAGATACACACATATCAAGTGTTCCACGCGCATTTTACGCAGGCAACATAAAAAATACATATACCCGATCATCACTGTCAGATTGAGTGAGGCTGCGGCGTATGCCACTGGCAGGCTCCTGTGAGGTCGGAATGGTCATCTAGTGTTTCCATGTCCTCGCCTCTAAATACGCCAAAAGTCGTTCAGAAATTGAATTTATACAGATTAATATTATTTAATATTACTTTTTACAAATATGCATAGTGTAGGTCTCCTATCTCTTGATTATTACAGTTACCGGTACTGGTGCAAAGTGGCAAGAGAAAATGACGATAGCTGACCACTATATTTAAGTTGAGGGCAATGATACACAGCACTGATCAGTCTACTGGGGTTAAAAGATCCTGAATTATTTTCTTGTCTTCCCAGCCAAATAAGGCTAACTATCATAAACACATAACTTTATATTATGTGCACGTATTGGGCATGTAAAAAGGAGAAAATTACCATAAAAACCTCGCTTGAGGCCCGAGGACCTCCATCGCACGAATCAAGCCAGCAGATTGAAAATGAACCTTTGTACACCGAGCTTTGGAAACGTTGACAACAGGCTTCTCAGTCCAGTGGTTTAATTTAATGCTTTTAGTTCAGACGGTGGAGTTTCAGCGTTTCCGTCTTTATGCAATTCTCTTGTTCTATTGCTCTACTATGTGCATTTATGATTATTAACATATATAAATACGTCACACAAATTCATATATATATATATATAAAGTTTATTACAGAGCGATGCGAGGAACACTTTCAAAAAAAATCGTCTGTTTATTAATGACTGACAAAAATGCCATTAGCTTTTATCATTCATATCTAATTGAGTAGAGGCATCATCATCACCGCTTTGCTCCGAAGATAGAAGTTCTTTCAGCTGATTTTGTACACTGTTCAGTAAAATTTCCATTCCGGACAGATGCCGTCTTCGTGTCAATGAATCAATCTAAAATAAAGTGTGATTGACATTAGCTTGGTTTCCATTAAAGTTTGAGTTAATAAGATATTCAATTAATTTACTTATAAGCTATACAGGCCCAGCTATCAAACACTACGAAAAAATGGGTACTGCTGAGCCATGTAGCCTAATGTAACATCTCAAGTGCGATAGGTAAAAGAGGTGACAGGTGCAACACTATAGTACATTCAAACGGTGAGGAAGTCAGTAGAATGTACGAAGGAAACAAGAAATATGCTAATGGTGACAGACGACTGCAGTCAGCCGGGTAGTAGATTGTTTACATTGCCTAAGGAAAGTGATCAATGAAACACAACACCGGGCGAACAAGGGAAAACGAACGATCATGCTGACGACGTAAAAACATGAAAAACAATTCTTAACTTCGTAAACTGGCAAATTGTCAACCTGAAAACTCAAGGTACAACGGTATGAATGTGTATAAGTGATACGGGTGCAACAAGGAAAAACTGAAAGGGAAAACCCGTATGTTTATATGAAAGTAACAAGTACAATAAATTCTGACTTTGTACCAAGTCACTAAAATGAAAAACATTTAGAAAATTTAAAAAAAATTAATTTTCGCCTTAGTTTTCTCGGCAACACTATATGAAAATGTGACAAACCAAGTGGTCTTTTGGAAGCAAAAAAGCAGGAAGGCTACAGAATATACTGTTTGAAGCTCTACAACATGCGTTTGCATATCAGCAGACTTCAGTTGGTACAATTCCCCCGTTTTTGGTAAAAGTAGCCCGCACTATGGTCAGATTGTAACTATTTATGCTTTACCTACAGGAATGAATTCACGAAAAAATGTTGTACTACAATTGCGGGGGGGGGGGGGGGGGGGAAATTTAAAAG
>RDPX01000107.1:1563182-1583116 GCA_003991215.1 Morbakka virulenta | reverse complement strand
AGAGACCATGACGCTTTCCATCATAAGTTCTTTGTCCTTCTCCATGCTCCCGCTGGGACAGAAAAAACAAACCAACGTGGTCGACTCCTTGCCTGAGGCTACTCCGGAGAGGCTGTGGTCAGCACTCTTTTTTCCTCCAGAACAAACAAGTATCCAACTGAGAAACCGGAAGTACAGATTTTTGGGGATCACCTCTATTTTCCTGTCAGGTAAGTATTTTTTTTCCTGTCAGGTAAGTCTCGCCCTTTGTGGGTTCATCAGTGCCGCACAGAGTTTCTGAGACATTACTCTCAGGCCATGTTGCCGGAGCAAACACAGCTTAAGAAGTTATTGTGGGATCCTGTCAGAATGCTCAAACTACGCATGCGCAGTGAGCTCCGCATTACGCAAACGACAGGTTCCCATCTCAGATAGAGTGCTCAACCAAACTTTCGTAAGGGAGCGTAATTACTCAATCTACAGACAGTACTGTTTCGCCCTTTATATATATATATATATATATATATATATATATATATATATATATATATATATAATAGAAATATATATATAAATAAATATGAATAAAGTATTTACTACATTTTTCTACTATAAATTTGATTAATGACAAACTTATAATATATAAATATTATTAATATGATCACTAAAAAAACAGCTCAGGAAAAACTTTGATCAATAACAAATTTGGACTGTAACAAGCTATTAGTAACAAATGTTAATGTATCCATTTGGTTGTAACAATATGTTGCAGATCCTCGTAAAACATCAAGATGTTTATCATTAAAATGAAAAAGAAAGTCTTACTCTTACTCTTTTCCCCTCAACTTTTGGTTTTATTGCTTGTTTTATTACAGTTTCTTCTTTGCTTTCCATATTCGTACCACCTAAATATTGATTATTTTATCTATTTGGAAATGTTCACAACCCTGCCTTTTACCTTATGTCAAAAATTTTGATTATGTCTATCAAATTAACCCGCAGTAATAGTACATAAACTATTTTAGCCAAAACTGACTCTGGGAAATCTGCTTAACCTCTAATGTCTGTCTCGGCAGGTGAAGGGGTGGGTGCCTTAATTTACCTAAGCTGAAACAATGGTGACATTGTAATGTGACGCTTTATAATAAACAACACGTCATTATGTATTTTACTAATATCAAAATGTAAAATTTGTATACAATGTGTACTCCTTATTTGGGCACAAGAAGTTAAGAATTGAGTGGCAAATAGGGTTTTAAAAATGGTACTAGTACAGTAGCCTTCAAAAGAGCTACCATGTTAAACACTGTCAGTTAAATGTAAAAATTAAATAAAATTAAACTATTTTTTCGCTTTTCATACCCATATGTCATCTCTCTGCTTTTCCAATGATTCTTTAACTCTGGTCTCGAATGCCTGTTGCTCTTTTTCCAATGACATCTCAAACTGTTCCTTAAAACCCAGAAAAAACAAAAACAAAAGATGTATTTCTATTTCTGTAGCTATTCACTGTAACTTCACTGTGAATAAAATTTATTTTAAATCCAAAAGTCAAGCTTAGAGTTTCGGAATAAAAGTTCAAGGGGGATAACCAAGAGTAAAAGTCGGAGTAAAGCCACTTTCTAGCTTCTCAAATATATTTCTGTACACTATTTTCTATTGAAAAGCATGCATGTGGTAACAGTGCTTGTAACTGTATTACTTTAAATCCAGTCTGATTTCGCAGTACTTTGGGTCATCGTGTACTCTTTTCTGGCATTGTAGAGCTTGATTACCTCTTAAATGAGATCCCAATGATGTCTGGCTTAAACGCGGTAACTTGGATTGTCCACTGTCACGTGAAAACATTTTCAAACCATTGCGTGGAGAAAACATGGTGGACGCACGATCACATTTGCATTCACCCTCTTTCTACATTTGACACATCTGCTACACTCGAATTACGTGTTGCCGACTTCTTTGCTGAGATCTGTTCAATGCAGCCATGTGTTTCAATAGTGACTATGTCCCTGGCCCATAGAGAAGCCCTCAAAGAGTGTACTTTATTCGTTTGTTTATGAGTATTATGATTCCTCGTGAACTCGTAAACAGTAACCTGGAGTTGGACAGAACAAGAAGCGTTCTAGGTTTGATTTCGGAATGGTAAAAATATTTAAAGTCTCAAAACGAGCCACCTTTTGATGTGATGCACGAAAGCAACCAAGAAATTAGTTAACAAGCCACTAAAAATCATTTACAGCGCCAGTCAGTTTATACACACGTCAAAGAAGAGGCAGACGTGCATGGTAACAATTTTAATCACCATGACAATAAGCAACTCATACCAAAAACCGCAAATGCTCCGACCAAAATAAGGATTTTGAAGTCCATTTTTGACCATCTTTATGAAGCCGCTCTTCAAAGTGACATTTAAGTCTTGTACATCCAAGGATTTCCTGCTTGGTTCTTATTTTAAAACCCATGCCAAGTAAACGTCCAGTAATTGACGGGGCTATTTACATCTCGCTAACTATAGAGGAATTCCACTGATAAGATTTTGAAGCCATATGTTAGAACACGTCTTAGGTAACATTCAAGTTTGAAGCAAATAGTGAGAGCGTTAATTAAAATCTACTATTTTCTTGGCTTCTTAAACTCTTTAAAAGTTACTTTAAACACGTCGTAAATATGATCTTCAATACAAAAGGTTTTCACTCTCCATAGGAAAAAGCAAGCTGTATTGTGTGCTAAGGCATGGCATAGAGTTATCCAACTCGCATTAAAAAAGTTATGATTTCCCATCCCAGAGTTGTACGTTTAGCTATCCAAATTCTTTTGATGGTGATGACTCTATCCCTAGTTTGCTTTTTCACTTGGTTTTTCGAAAAATTTGGATAGAAAAGTGAAGATTAAAACAATGAAATGTTCTCGGAAGCAAGCAGCCATGAGGTGTCTCTCAGTTTTTGTTGTTACCAAGCTTGACACAAGTCGAAGATTCGACCCCAAACATTCTACAGCATAGCAATATAAGTGGGGTCATTTCATAGTAGATTAAATGACAGTAAATTGATTTTTTCCTGTTGATGTCTTATTCAGACTATGAATTGTCAACGTGTTTACACCACCAAAATAATACTCATAAGGTCACAACTTTCGTACTAGCATAAGTGTCTTCTTGTCTGTGGCAGCCACACGTTATGTTAACATAAAAGTTTCAGATCTCCGAATAAGGCACCTTATAATACAATGATGTGGTGCCACATCGCTGGAAATTCTGCTTGCTCGCATATTTTTCACCTGTCTCTTTTACTGAAAATAACAATGTTCTGTTATTGTCCTGCTGATGCTTACGAAAAGAGAAGAGAATTTTCCAGATCAGGTTCTTGGAAAAGTATGGAGATTACTTATCTGAAAGGGTCATTGTATTCAGTGAGAACGATGGAAACTTGGCAAATCAAAACAAAGATTTATTAACAGTCAATTCGGTATTTCCCCATTAGTTTCGCTATAAGAAAGGTTTTATATAAAGGCTTAATATTTTGGTATTGGAGGTTTTAAGTATTCTTCTTTTACCAGTATTGGTTTTACTTCTCTCTCTTTTATTTTCCAATCATGCACGAAGTTGAAAAATAAACAGTCTGTCATTCTTAAAAAAGAAGAATGGAAGCAGTAGTTCAGGTCAGGGGAGGTGTCTTATTCCGGAAATCCTTGCCATGAAAAGATCATGATATATCATTTGGTAAATGCTGGGTCATAATGAAGGGAATTAGCACTCCTTCTCAGTGCAACTTTTAAGTCGATACCCCCCCTCCCCCCCCAAAAAAAAATTCTCACACCTAATCTTATGTTAGTTACAATCCTTGACTTCGAGTTTGTAAATTCATAATGCATGTTAAGTAAAGTAACAACATGTTTTAGTGGAAAATGAATACATTAAAACTACAACTAAAAGAAACAGAAAGGGCGTTTTTTAAAGTCAGTATTGGAGTTACATGAAAATTGAATTGGGATTGATATAATGTAGTTTATGAAAGATGTCATTGATTGATATAATGGGCTTTTTTTTACCCTATCATTGCAAACTATTTTATTAGCGCCCCCTTAAATTTCAATATATTAAATAAATAAACGTAGCTTGGAAGTTAGAGCAACTCTCAAGTACGTGGGTCTCTTCATAACAGTTTTAGATAGCATCCAAGGCTGTGGAATAAGCTACACACCAACATATGTGCTTCTATCCAATAACGACAGACTGAGTGTTCAAAATGCATTCTCAAACACGAAACATACCTTTACTTCTGAAAGCATTTTTAGGTGATTTTCCTTCTCGGCTTCAATGGCTTTTTTGAACTGTTCCAACATATCTGTTTTCATATTCTAAAAATACAGGAATAAAAAAAATTTTAAAAGGATAAGGAAAGGATGTTTTTATTACGTTAAGCATTTAAAAATACTAATTATTGTAATGACAATAACAATAATAAGTACAGTCCTTGGAACAAGAAGAATATTATGGGGAACACTGGAAATGTAGCATTCGGCTTCGGCTTTAAAAAAGATAACAAGTAATGAAGAGATCTCATTTATCTGAAGCTACTAGCTGTAACCAGACCTAAAGGAATAAACTACAAGTGTAATACTGAGTGAAATAACATGATACATAATAATAATAATAATAATAATAATAATAATAATAATAATGCCCGATAATAAAAATGCCCCTTGGCATCCATTAAAACATGCCACATTGTGGCCTACTTATTATTATTTTTGTCACCAAACTGGGTAAAAGCAAATATCCAGTCTAAATTTAACGCTGGAATTCCAGACATAGTACTCGCAATGAGATATCTTTCTATATATTTTCAGTTATAGGACCAGACGTGGGGAGTGCTGTAGTCATGCGTTGTGGTCATATAACAACAACCGATTGAGCAACGTGCCTTTCCCCACTTGATGTGGGGAAAAACTTGCAAAATTGAAGTGATGTTGTCATTTCATTTTGCTAATCTATTTTATCTCACTCTTGTGGCTACAGTACATATCGCTGCTTTCCTGGCTTGTTGCTGAGCGCTGAAAGTGGGTCTTTCACCCATCCATCACTAGATGGTGTACTAAAACTTCAATTCTTGCTACAAAAGATTGTTTTGTTTTTTTCTCCCTATAATGACAGAAAACTGAAAGCATCTTGCTGTCCTCAGTGACTTGTTGTGACCCGATCTCTAAGGAATATAAACATACACACAGACAGAAACATCTATGTCCGTATAAAGTCAAATAATAACAATGATAATAATAGTAACCTTAATTTATTGCAAGTGTCACCAATGGATAGATCACAAAACAAATAACGATGTTTGTGGTGTTATTACTAATTTTGGGGGGAGCAAATAACTCGTATAAGAATCACACTTGTCTTAGCATATATGGGTACTGCCATTATTAGTATTATTATTACTATCCTAAAATTCTTTGGAGTCTCCTGACCGGATTCTTTGATTTAATTCGAAAAATTCACACAGTTCTGTTATCTGCGATTTGATTCTTTAATAGATCACCAGTCTTTGAACTGTTTTTTATTACTGGCTGATAGGACTGGTTGGAGATCATCGACTTTCCATTTACCAGGGTTAGAGTGTACGGGTTGTGGTAACTCTTTTCCTTAACATTAACATGGTTGGTGCGTTATGAAACGCAACAGTGTACCATTTCCCTGTTAAACATTAACTAATTTGTATTCAGTTTACTGTCTCCAACTAAGATTCAATTCAAAATTTAAATATCATCTCCTTACCACCATCATCATGATCTGTTGTATTTCCTAAATTTTCTAAGAGCCCACTAGGGTGTCCCTTGCTTATCTACGTTTACGGTACCCAGGGGCCATTGCAAGAGATTGTTCAAAAAAAGGTTGGGGAACACAGAAGAATAATTTCCTTTAAATGTAAATTTTTCGGTAAATAGTGCCAAAAGAATTTAATTCAAAAAATTAATCACAGTAATAACAATAACAATAATAACAATAATAACAATAATAACATAACAATAATAACAATAAAAATAATAACAATAATAACAATAATAACAATAATAACAATAACAATAATAACAAAACATATTTTTCCCAAGAGTTTTATTGTTTGGAAATCCAAATTCAAGGAAAGGATTTGTAAAAATTATTTCAAAAACAAGCTTAATTGTTGGAAACTACAGTTGCATTTTATTTGGCAATGTAAATTTTTCGGTAAATAGTGCCAAAAGAATTTAATTCAAAAAATTAATCACAGTAATAACAATAATAACAATAACAATAATAACAATAATAACATAACAATAATAACAATAAAAATAATAACAATAATAACNTTCAAAATTTAAATATCATCTCCTTACCACCATCATCATGATCTGTTGTATTTCCTAAATTTTCTAAGAGCCCACTAGGGTGTCCCTTGCTTATCTACGTTTACGGTACCCAGGGGCCATTGCAAGAGATTGTTCAAAAAAAGGTTGGGGAACACAGAAGAATAATTTCCTTTAAATGTAAATTTTTCGGTAAATAGTGCCAAAAGAATTTAATTCAAAAAATTAATCACAGTAATAACAATAATAACAATAATAACAATAATAACAATAACAATAACAATAATAACAATACATATTTTTCCCAAGAGTTTTATTGTTTGGAAATCCAAATTCAAGGAAAGGATTTGTAAAAATTATTTCGAAAACAAGCTTAATTGTTGGAAACTACAGTTGCATTTTATTTGGCAATGGTTATCACATTTATCAGTGGCAAAAAAAATCGAACATGACTTAGATTGGGTCTAAAAACCTAAGTTCACTAAATATAATCTCTTGTTAAATTCCATTTAGTAATTTCTGAATAATTCTTTTCTAGGTTACAGTTTACATACTTAATAGTAAGAATAGGGTATTAATTGCCAGTCAACGAACCCCATTTTCGCTCTTCTCCCACCATAGTGTCCTTTCTCTTACCTTGTTAAAAGCTATCAACAACGCACGTTTGCCACCCCGCATCATAAAGGTTTTCCCCAACTACTGTAGCTTAAAACGTATCGATTTCACATTCTTGTGGTGTTTCCTGTTAAAAATAATTTCTACATCTATATTGCTTACTTCCAGTTTCTCTGCAGAATTTTCTTCCCATATCTTCTGTGCATCAGCAAGCTGCGTATTTTGTTCTTGCTAAAAAAAATCAGAAAATTATTCTAATAACACATTTAAGCAGTAGCACACTAAAAGCCCACTAGTACATATCTAAATTTTCTAGGGAAGTCACGTACGTACTAGCATTATAATGGTAGTCTTTTTAGGGCGGTGTCACTTTGAAATGATCTCGTTCCTTTCTAAAACCTATCTTCAGAAATAACTACTCATCAATTAATAAAATCTAAAAGGCCCACTCTGACTGGATTGGTGCGGTACTCCCAGGTTTAAAAAAGGATTTAAACTGTCGGTATTTTTTCTTAGTTCAAGTTAACTGCATTTTTTTTATTTCTTTCATACAAAACAAGGCTGGAAGGTACCTTAGTGTAAAGGAACATTTTCATTAAGTCTTTTCTTTGTAATATTCAAATGTCTTTGATATTGGATTTTATATGTTTCCCATTCCATATTTGGAAATATGTACAAACTCGAATGTCATTAAATGGAAGAAACGAATTAAGCGTAGCATGGCTAAGACTCTAGTTAAAAACGTCTGGTATGGTAACCAGCTTATCTACCATTCAGGCGGTATTGAAGTTAACTTGATGAAATTGATTCTTAAGTAAATCAAGAGGCCAAAGTGTTGCTTACTGTTGAATAACGGAAAAAGCTAGCTTCCAAATAGCTGTATACCACATTGAGTGAATACGAAAGTCATAGTTAGGTGCAAAGTCATGGATCTTGTTTGAAATCAAAATATCCCAAAATCTATTCCAGATACATTACCTGACATCACCAATGACTGAATGAATTTTAAAAAAAACAAATTAAAAAACCGATTTCAAAAACTAAAAATTAAAAGATTTGATATAAAAACATGAAATAAAATTATTTGATTTGTAAAATAGGGTATGAAAAAATTTGAATCATTTAAAGAGAGCCTACGACAGCTGGAGAGAGCTTTTCAAGATTGCGGTTTCCAAAAACCCCGAATGAAAACAAAAACAGTTATTCTTAAAAAAAATAAAGTTGACTGACTTACAAAAAATCTTAGCTTTTGTATCAAACCCAGAAGCAATATCGGACAGGAATTGCGAAATATTTTAACGTAAATCAAAAGAAAGTGCATTTTCAAAAATCTCATTCGTAACATTGTTGAATAAGTTAAAATTTTCCATTCCCCTCTTCTGGCGTGAAATGGCGAAAGTAGCAAATTAGAGAGCTTTTGAATTTTGAATTTTCTTTTTATCTATTCCAGAAACGAAAAAAACCCCCAAATCTCAGAAGTTTAAATTCATAAACTATGTCTTATACAGCTCATACAAGAAGTACTACTCTGCTATTTCACACCCAGACAAAGTAATGCTTTAGAAATAGACACTTAACCAAAGATCAACTGGGAAAGCAGCAATTTAAGAGATTTAACAGATCAAATGGATGACTGGAATCTTTCAAGAGTCCATGGAATTTGTGATTTTGAGTAAGTGGAGAAGTTGAAGACGTCGCATTAGTGACTGTTAATACATGGTGAGAGAACTTCTTCGCACCGTAAATGATATAGACCCTAGCAACAAATTGAACATGGAGGAACTGGGCCTTCATTGAAGACGTACTGAAAAAGAATTGTTCGAGGGGGAAAAATCTTCAAGTGACGTAAAACAAAAGTAAAAAGAAAATGACTGAGGTATTGTTGCCAAAAACACAACCTCAACGCTATAACCTGCTGAACTTTCGCTTTGCATACTGTTCCCCTGCTACAATTGAAAAATAACGCTTCAACAATCATTAATCAAAGCATCTTCCGATAAAGTCTTTTTAATGGTTAAGAACCATACAAGGCATAATGCCACTACGTGTACGGAACTAAGAAGAATGACAGAAGTAAGGGTTAGTTAACGAAAAAGGGAAAGAAAACAATTAAATCAGTTTCAAAAAATGCGGTTTTTGTCAAATGGAGGGTGTGACTAGGAAGCTTTTCATGGTGTAGAACTTCAAGATCTATGTCAACTTTGGACAAAAGAATTCAGCACAGATGAGAAAGAAATGTATTAGCAGGCAGGTAACACAGGACGGACTGGTTGCGAAACAAAGCGGGATAGATGTATCCAACATGAATAGTTGGTTCGGGGAGCAGTCAGATGGAAGTTGGTAATAAGGAGGGTAACGAAAAAAATAAAAAGCTTGTTAATGAATCAGTTAAACCCTGCAGTCACCTCTGCCGAGCCAAAGCTAATCAAAAGCTACGATTACATTCACTAAAACTAGATGTCGTTTTAAGGGAAACATAAACAAACAAAACAAAACACACTAATAAAAGAAAATAAATGAGTGAAATTTATGTACTGATATTACCTACCAAGAAAAAATCAAAGTACTTTACAGGATTGTCTAAATATTGTCTCTGAGTACCGTATAGTGTTTGTTAAACCCCAAGTATTACAATGCCCTTAGGTAAGAACATCTCCATATAGTGGAGAGCAGTACATAATGTTGGGTTTCTTCGATTTAGATGATATGGTTAAGTAGTGAATGAAATTCCACAGCGAGTAAAAGATGCTCAGTTAAATCTCCAACTATTGAACTACTATTTAAACTATCAAATAAAAAAACAGTGGTCAAAAATCAAGTATACATGAGCTCTGACAAAATGGCAAGGAGATCTCATTCTACTCTCACTCTCTGTCCCTCCCCCACTCTCTCACACTCTCTCACACACTCTCTCTCTCTCTCTGTCTCTCTATTTCTGTCTGTCTCTCTCTTTCTCTCTTCCTCGTCTCCCTCCCCCCTTCTCTCTCTCCTTCCCTTTCCTTCTCCCTCTCAATGGAACCCAGAATATTTGTTTTTCTAAATAAAAGCAAAAACACTTAGTAAAATCAGGTCGCTAAAAGTTGGATACGAGTAAAGACAAAGCATGAAACCTAAGAAATATACCTTGTTATACTGGAGTACATCACATCACAGAGATATTATTTTTAATATATCTCTATGATACAATATTATTTCTAAGTGATTTATTATTAAAGGTAAATGATACATGTTAGTGGCTATGTTCATATTATCAATACAATAAATATTTACCTTAAATTCTTCCTTTATTACATCTAACATTTTTTTTACATCACCCTGAAACTTCGCTTTTTCATCCTCGAAACGCTTTTCATATTCTTCCTTCTGTAGCATTAAATAAAGAAGTGAAATAATGAATATTACTACTGCTAATATTATTCACCATCTGTACATATCATCATTACTGTTGTTAACTGTTCTGGTAGGATTGATTCGACAATACCGTCCGTCATGATAAAACATCGTTCCTTAAAGATCGATACGCTGGTTCATGAGGTCTTCACATAGATTTTTTACGTAGTTTGAAACAGGGCTACCACCACACATTCGTCTACATATTGTGGTCTTGCATATTAAATGGAAACAACCGGCATTAAATAAACAGTTGTATTGTTACATAGGACAGTTGCTTGTTCAGTGTCTTTGTTCTGCGTTATCTCTTGTGTATTGTTACATACGCTCTGTAACACTGAATTATGATGTTTTGATTAGTATAAAAGGCCTTGATATTTCTTGTACATTTTATATACATTCTAAAGAAGGTATGTGAATACCGAAACATGTTAATGATGAAAAGGTTAAAAACTATCGTGTTTTTTATGACATGTTTATCTATATTTGTGCTGAATCGCAATATTGTGGTCTCCTGGAAAGAAGATCACTAGATGGATGATGTTTCGTATTAACGCTATACTTAGCAATCGCAAATGCTGTTCTCTTAGTGTTTTCGAGACTGAAGAAATGCTTCCATAGAGTTAAGGTTTTGGGGGTAGTTGACCAAAGGTTTATTAAAATTGTTGCAAACAGTCAGGTGTGCCATTCAACAAGTCTTGTTTCCGATGTTTTTGTTAATGCACGTGCAATGGTGTAATAAATTGCCAATAGTTTTAAAGAAAATGGGCTTTAAGTTTTAAAAAAAAATCAGCTGAAATGAGGTCAAAAAATGTCGGCGCTATATTTAAAAATTTCGTGTTCTCATCTAATGCTAAGACAAGAAATCTAGTGATTGTATAACAAGATATTAAACCAAGAGTCACAGAATAAGTAGATTTCAAAATTGTCATTGTCATCAAAACGATTACCAGCGTTAAAATAAAAAAATATCATTTTTATGTCATTTGCTACTGTTATCCACTCCTGACACCCACATCACATAAAACTAATCCAACCCTAACACACATTAACCTCTCATATTTAAAAAAAATATAAAGAACAGTTAAACATAAGTAACTAGTGTTAAATCACAGAAAATAATAATTTCCGATAAAAACAGCTGTTAATACGTTTCAAATACGTCATGAAAACTAAAGCAAATCTATTTTCAATATGGTTCTTCGGACTTCAGATTTGTGTTATACATTGGTGTACTGTCTGTTGACATGATCTAGAAACATTTCACTGCTCTGTCATTACCAACACAATATACTATCTTCACAAAGTGTTTCATTCTAGTCACAATTTAGCCCACAGAATGTAACTTGCAAACGTCAACCAAGTCCCCAAAACGGGACAAAGCTCTATAAAGCTCCACGGTGCTCGTTCATTAATAATATAAAAAAATTTGATTAAAGAAGAAATTTCCCATACATAAAAGTAAAAACCATGTTGTCTTCTATAATATTTAATTGCAACCGCAGAAATAAATGACACCTCAGCAATATATACAGCAATATTTTAATATCAGTTAGGTATTAGTACAGCGCCTTCAAATACTGACAATGGGAGTCCACAACAGGTTTAATACCAAATTAATTCAAATGCCATTGTTTACTTTCTATGACAAAGTTTAAAGAGAGAAACAACTATTCTTTCTCTTTAATGAGATGTTATGGTAACTCACTGCTACATCTCACAATGTCTATCAGGTCACACAGCAGTAAAAATGAAGTCCAACGGGCCAGCTTTTTATGCAATAGGGAGTGTTCCTTTGTAGTAAATTTTCCACTACTCACCAGTACGTCGAAAAAAAATCATCCTAGGCTGCCAAAAACAAAGAAATCTACTATTAAAATATGCTGTCATTTTAATGACTTTACGGTTACTACTTTTGAGGTTACAAATTT
This sequence comes from Morbakka virulenta, assembly GCA_003991215.1. Classification (NCBI taxonomy): domain Eukaryota; kingdom Metazoa; phylum Cnidaria; class Cubozoa; order Carybdeida; family Carukiidae; genus Morbakka; species Morbakka virulenta. Next base: position 1,570,859 of record RDPX01000107.1, on the reverse strand, counting down.
GATTATAATGGCATTATTGAACGTATTTCTGTGGCATAAACATATTATTTGTCCCGATTAATTCTGCAAAAAATTGTATCGGACGTTTGATGCCTTACTCGACGGTGTACCATTGAAGAGGAAAAAATTATGACACTTTTAATAGACCATCCAGTTGGGAAAAGTACGCAATCAGGGATAAGCATTTCCAGTCAATTAGTTTTCCCCCTTCTAAATGCATAAAGAACGTCATCTTTCATTTTTGTTCTTCTTGATCATTTTTCTGGGTGGTTCTGGGTGAAGGGGGTCGAGTAAGTACTTTGTTTTTTCTGTGATTAACCTCTCTGTATTGTTGTTGGCTTGTGAGGCTAACTTTTTACCCTATAGTATGACTATTCAGCACATCTTCCGAGGTTTCACCCCAGCTTTAGCATGAAAATTAACATTTCATAATGAGAATATATTGCCCTAACTTCCACACACAAGCATCAACATAAATGAATTAAATAATAATAGTTTTGTATGGGTTATACATAGCAAACTACGTGGGTCTCTGAATTTCATTTCAAAAGCAACACATGCCTACAATTAAAATGTGGGTAATAAGGATGCCTCAATCTATTAACTACATGGTAAAGAAGTATGAAAATTATAAACTTTTATTTGAATTCTGAGAATGAAATTCCGACCTGAGCTTCAAAATGTTTCTCTCTTTCTTCTGCTTGGCTATCAAGAGTCCCTTTGGCCTCGAGAAGACACCGTTGTTGTGTTTCTAATATTGCTTCTTTTGTTTGTCGCTGCAAAAAATGGACAGTTGCAATGAGAAAAACTCTGAGACAGAGTGTCAAATCTATCGATCAATCAATCAATCCAGCTATCAACTGATCAATTTATCTACCTATCTATCTATTTATCTCTATCTACCTATCTATCTATCTATCTATCTATCTATCTATCTATCTATCTATCTATCTACCTACCTATCTATCTATCTATCTATCTATCTATCTATCTATCTATCTATCTATCTCTATCTCTATCTATCTATCTATCTATCTATCTATCTATCTATCTATCTATCTATCTATCTATCTATCTATCTATCTATCTATCTATCTATCTATCTATCTATCTATCTACCTATCCTAGTAATCAAAATATGCCCGTCGTACCAAGCTTANTTATCTACCCATCTATCTATTTATCTCTATCTACCTACCTATCTATCTATTTATCTATCTATCTATCTATCTATCTATCTATCTATCTATCTATCTATCTATCTATCTATCTATCTATCTATCTATCTATCTCTATCTATCTATCTACCTATCCTAGTAATCAAAATATGCCCGTCGTACCAAGCTTAAATATCACAAAATTACCTCCATTTTGGTCGAGAGCTGTTTCTCTGTTTATCTGTACCAACATCATGCAAGTCATGGAGTATTTTATCGATGAGGAAAATAATGAAAAAATCAAAAACTGGCAGCTACTTTTGATTGGCTTCCACAAACCATTGTAAATCATACACGATTTTTTTGTCAGTAAAGAAAAAAAGAAGAACTCACCGAAAGTGTAAAGAGAATGGAATACACTGTCATCTGACGAGACCACATGTGGCGGTCAACCATAAAAATCCTGTTTTGAAACTTTTATTTATTGTACTAAATTCAGGGTTTGTTTTAATAATTCATACATTTGCCACATTTCACTTTGTATTCTTCTACTTCTGCTACTACACAATTTCGATAAATCTCTTTAATATCCAACCTAGGTAAATTTTAAATACTACACATATTATACTTGATATATTTAATAATCAAGCTTAAATTCACCAGGCAAACATGTGCAATAAAGAACTGTGCATGGCTTCAAACTCACAGCTTTATATGAGCTGTAATGTTGACAGCAAATACGACGTTACAAGTAAATAATGTACAAAGTAATATCCTCAGAACCAAAATCCCTTTTCACTGAAAGCCAAAGCTACATGGTACGTGCTTGTATATCATTTGTAGAAAAAAGAAGAGGCATTTCCTAACAATAACGCTAACAAATTTCATGAAAAGTACCAGGTAAGAATGAAAAGTGGATTGCTTCTTTATTTTACGGCATTTTTCATGTCGTTTAAAATGTCGATGAAAGGTCGGTTGATAAATGTGTTGTGTTTAAGTCGTGCAAAGAACTTACATACAGTTTTCAGGCAGTTAACTTCTTACACAGTAGTTGGTGTACAAAAAAAGATGGGATTAAAATTACCAGGCGTTAAAGTGACGTCATACGGCATTTGTTACTGCGCAAATTTTACCGATAAATAGCTTAGATACAAGTTAGCCCAGTGTCGTAAGAGTTGCAACAACCTTCTTTAAAGACTAAATATACAAACGAAGTAGATTTCAGTTAAGATCGATAAAACAACCAAAAATAGTGATAACAACGGCCAATTACAGCTAATATCCTATCTTAATACACTGAAAGAAGTATCCAAATATCATGAAACTATTGTTTACGTTTTTCAGATAATACTGTTGCTTCTGTGTTTACGCAATATTTATAGTTTGTTCCTCTAGATTGTTTAATGCTGGCACTTCAGTAGTTCAGGGTGCATGCTGATCAAAAAAACGTCCTGTTACGTCTGTTAACAAAGGCAGAAATAAACGCTGTAAGATAGCTCTTACTCTACTTTATCTTTGCCGTCATTTTGGGTCTTGTCGCGATTATTTAGGAAGACAAATGAACCAATTTAGAACTAGAGTAAAAAGGATAGTTGCGCCTTCTAATAAAACAAGTACACACACACAAATGCTTTAAAGCCACCTTGTGCTCTTCCAGGATTAACTTCAGAGCTGCTTTTGAATTTTGATCTATTTTTTCGATTTCGTCCTGTGTTTTTGCCTGTCAAAGTTGGAAAAAATATATAAAAATCAAACCAACAGCTCATGGAAATTTAGTTAAAACTCTAGAGCCCACATAGTATCTGCTTTTACCCACCCAAGCCATTGGTCGTTGGGAAAGGGTACTTAGNAAAGTAATATCCTCAGAACCAAAATCCCTTTTCACTGAAAGCCAAAGCTACATGGTACGTGCTTGTATATCATTTGTAGAAAAAAGAAGAGGCATTTCCTAACAATAACGCTAACAAATTTCATGAAAAGTACCAGGTAAGAATGAAAAGTGGATTGCTTCTTTATTTTACGGCATTTTTCATGTCGTTTAAAATGTCGATGAAAGGTCGGTTGATAAATGTGTTGTGTTTAAGTCGTGCAAAGAACTTACATACAGTTTTCAGGCAGTTAACTTCTTACACAGTAGTTGGTGTACAAAAAAAGATGGGATTAAAATTACCAGGCGTTAAAGTGACGTCATACGGCATTTGTTACTGCGCAAATTTTACCGATAAATAGCTTAGATACAAGTTAGCCCAGTGTCGTAAGAGTTGCAACAACCTTCTTTAAAGACTAAATATACAAACGAAGTAGATTTCAGTTAAGATCGATAAAACAACCAAAAATAGTGATAACAACGGCCAATTACAGCTAATATCCTATCTTAATACACTGAAAGAAGTATCCAAATATCATGAAACTATTGTTTACGTTTTTCAGATAATACTGTTGCTTCTGTGTTTACGCAATATTTATAGTTTGTTCCTCTAGATTGTTTAATGCTGGCACTTCAGTAGTTCAGGGTGCATGCTGATCAAAAAACGTCCTGTTACGTCTGTTAACAAAGGCAGAAATAAACGCTGTAAGATAGCTCTTACTCTACTTTATCTTTGCCGTCATTTTGGGTCTTGTCGCGATTGTTTATGCTATTCAGATAAATAGGAAGACAAATGAACCAATTTAGAACTAGAGTAAAAAGGATAGTTGCGCCTTCTAATAAAACAAGTACACACACACTCACTCACACAAACACACAAATGCTTTAAAGCTACCTTGTGCTCTTCCAGGATTAACTGCAGAGCTGCTTTTGAATTTTGATCTATTTTTTCGATTTCGTCCTGTGTTTTTGCCTGTCAAAGTTGGAAAAAATATATAAAAATCAAACCAACAGCTCATGGAAATTTAGTTAAAACTCTAGAGAACCACATAGTATCTGCTTTTACCCACCCAAGCCATTGGTCGCTGGGAAAGCGTACTTAGGGCAATAGAATCAGTTCTGCATTATTTTTGAGGACTTTTTCTCTGAAGTAGTCCTGTATGTAAATAAAATTTTACTGTTATTTCGAGACTGCTTAGTGAAAGCTTCAAAGAATTAAAAGCCAAAGCATCTGTTTTAGTGGCATACTCAGACAAAACCGGAGTACTTGACTTTCTAATACGTGAATCGTCGGAAACGTACACCCAAGGACTTTATTAAGTTTTGGAATATTACCTACAAACTCAAAAATTACAGTGATTAGAAAAAATAACATCGAATCTTTTATTTTGACGTTTTAAGTATAAAAGATCGTGGTCTGTCAAACTTTGGCTTTCTGCCACTTAATAAAATGCCCTGCAAGCTGTGACAACAGACATTTGCTGAACAAAATTATGTACAGTGGCTGCTAAACAAAAAATATTCAATATTCCTTGATAATTTTTGTAATGAAAGGATGCAGAATCATTGATATTAATTAGGTAAAAATCAAACAATAATCAATCACTTCTTCATCTAGCTTTTTAATCCAGGCGAAAAAGAATACGTCATCATAATTATAAACCAATATTTTATCCTTTTTTAGGTTAAGCTACTTTTTTAAAATGTCAATGTGAAATAACACTAACAGACAAGTCAATGGTAACAAATGCTGATGATTTATAAAAATTATCTCTTATTTTTTGTTGAGGTGGAAGCTTAAGTACAACAGTAGCTGTGTATGCAAAAGTGGGCGGGGAGAGGTCACGTGCTACATAGTATCCTTTCCTAGTTAAAACAAAATATACCTGATCCCTTGTTAACTCAATATAATAATTCGCTACTACATGTTTTATTATTGTATATTATTTTACCAATTTTTATCAAAATCAAATTGATTCAAAACAAAACAACTACTCTTAAAAATGAGGTTCAAAACATATGGAATAAAACTGAATCCTCGGAGGCGTTTATATTTTCTACAAAAACCCCCAAGATATTGACAAAATAATCAGAATATCATAGCCTCTGTTTCACAAGACAAATACCATTTACAGTCAAGTTGGATGTTTATCACAATCTTTAAAGGTTTGGATTTGTTTGGTCTGGTGGGTAGAACAAAAGAGTAGTTGGCGTCACAAACGGTGGAGGAAACCAGTTTTAGTGTTAAATATTGCACCTTGAATACCCTAACACAGCTTGCGATAAATCAATTGATGTTATACTCACAAGAGAAAGAATTTATCAATTGATGAACGCCTTATACTAATTTATCTATTTAATTTACTATTTTATAACTATAACTGATATGCCAAATCACAATATATGGGCCCTCTTCAAAAAAAATGTGATAAAAAAGACGCCGGAGCTTAGCCCTTCTTACCTGCATCTCACTGTTGAGTCGTCGTTGCTCTTCTAAAAGCAACAAAGTATCAGTTAACTTGGATTCAATTGATTGTTTTTCTTTATTCAAATTATCTATATCCTAAAAAACGAAATAAAAAACAAAAAATGTATTTAAATTTTTTGAAAGAGGTCATTTAAATAGATAATATGGTCATGTTTCAATTAACCGAATATTTAGGAAATAAGAAGAATCCTGCCTGTTGTTTCTAGCATATGAAGTGAGGGAAGAAAGGTTGTTTAGAAAGTAGTGTAATGGAAATGAGGTTGCAAGACCAGAGAAAAGCGTAAGGTCGATAAAGATGGCTCGATTAAAGAAGTACAATTTTGGGGTGGAGACGTCCTGGAATGGATGTTGTATGGAGAACAAATTTCTTACGGTGACTAAGGACAAAAGGAAGAGGCCGAAAGAACTAGAATATTTCACTTAATTGAATGCAAATATCATCTTTCTTGGTCGATACGTCGAGTTTCTGAGACCAAAAATAGGGTTCATAAATCCAATTCGACCACCCTTTAGGGATTCGTTTACGTGTATTAAAATTTTGTTATCCTTTACGTCCAGCCTCTTTACACTTGACTCAAACGCCTGTGTCGTTGAGCTCTGCGGCCGTTATCGAATTCGCACACATGCAACATCGCCTTACAAATTGCTCTCAAAGTGATTTCATCAATAAAACAGTAGAAGTTTACGAAGACTCTAAGCTCTTTTAATCAACACCATAACATATTTTTGATGCACCAAACTCAAAGTGATTTCATCAATAAAATAGTAGAAGTTTACGAAGACTCTAAGCTCTTTTAATCAACACCATAAAATATTTTTGATGCACCAAACGTTAGCATACAAGAAAAGTAATGGAAAATTGGTTAAGGCCATTTTTCACCCAGTGCAATTGCCGAGTTTTTGCAAAAACGGACTCGAAGGGAAAAATCAATACTGACAAAATTATGAATTTTTACACTTTGTTGTACTGCTCTTTATATGACGTAATTATTTGCATAATTTTATTACCTCACTATTTTAGGAACTCAGCTTGACTTATAGTAAAGCAATGATTTGATTTAATGAGGCCGGGGGGAGGGGGCTAGTATTCCCATTTACACACTAAGCAAAACGTGGATAATTAGTACGTTGAAATGTCCCAAAAATTTCAACACCTAAACAAAGAAATGACAATAAAGATGCAAGTTATTTCTCCTTTTTGTGTGAAAAAAAAATTGGTAAAAAGTAATAGAAACAAGCCAACTGAGCAAAACGGAAACAAAAACAATGATGCAACATAAAACAGGTATAAAACGGGGATGTGAAAAAGCTTCATTGATATTCTTACCTTTATACTATTTGTTTCTTTTCAACTAAATGGCACTTTAGGGCACACCATCACCGATACGGGAATAAGAACTGCACAACCAATTAAAGATGATGAATAGCATTGCCCAATAGGGGCAGTTTCTAAACTATGTTACACCTTCTAAACATATCTAGTCAACCAGGACTAAAATACTTTCCTCGCGGTATATTCTAAGATTCCATGTAATTCCCAAGTATCTGAAGCATACTTACTAAATTCAGTTTTGCAACAACAGCATCAGTGTTAGCTATCTTCTCTGACACATCCTCTCTTTCTTCCCTGTTTACAGCAGCAATAGGAGCTTGCTGTGTTGATACAGGTGACTCATTTACAGGGATAATGGGCATCTCTTTCTCCTCTTTTGCATTGCAACTCTCTGGAAAATCTAATGACAAAAAGATTATTTTTCTGGGAGTACAAAGCTAAAACTTTTCTTACTGTTAAGGCAAAAATGGGGAAGGAGCTTGGTGTAATCATGCTCATCAGCTGTGATATTATTCAAGGGTTAAGTAAACATAGGTAGGTAGACTGACATCAAGCTATTATCTACCTACATGCAAAGCAAGCCAGGTAGCTGATAGCTATACGAGGATACAGAGATGGATGGATGAATAAATGGTCAGCTAAAACAACTGAGAGAGAGAGGGGGGAGAGAGAGAGAGAGAGAGAGAGAGAGAGAGAGAGAGAGAGAGAGAGAGAGAGAGAGAGAGAGAGAGAGAGAGAGAGAGAAAAGAGAGAGAGAGAGAGAGAGAGAGAGAGAGAGAGAGAGAGAGAGAGAGAGAGAGAGAGAGAGAGAGAGAGAGAGAGAGAGAGAGAG
>RDPX01000107.1:1524675-1560204 GCA_003991215.1 Morbakka virulenta | reverse complement strand
AAAAATGAATCAGTCTTACAGTTAGAAGAAATCATATTTCTTCAAAAAGTGGGTGCAATTAAAAAGATGGAGCTAACAATGAAGTGTACTACTCTTAAGCAAGTGAAATATATTTGAATGTGTATGCAGGCTCTGCAAGGGAAGGCATAAAAGTAATTTTGCCATGTCTTCACTGCTACAAATCAAATTTACTTCATTTTCATATTACAATTTCAAATGATTACCTGGAATCCACCAAAATCACCCCAATCTTCCTCATCATCCTATAAAAACCAACAAAAGAAAAGTGTGTTACTTTTTAGAATGTGATTCTTTATTAGACTTTGTAAGGCCACTAAGAATCTGGAAGCTATGGTAGATAAGATCTAAGATTGGGAAAATAATTATATAGCCTTCTAGAAAGATGGTTATTACTCTGAAATTATGAGTTGCAGGTAAAAATCTTCTTGAAAACTAAATGGGAGGAAATTTCAATTTACAGCAGTTTAAAAAAACCTGTCTTAACAAGTGGAACTATTTCACCTACAAGCCATTACAACAAATTGGTGCCATTCCATTAAAGTAAACACCACCATAAAAGGTTTTAAGGGATGGTACAGGAAAATTGAACCCCTGAATACAGTGCTCATTAAAATATATATACAAAAGGGAATCAATGAGACAGCTTTAACAACTATTTTCTCTGTAAATGGGAAGCAGTTTGTACTCTTACAAGAGACATTTGGTGATCATAAGGTATAAAAACAAAATGGAATATAAACATCAATCAAATGATGATTCATAATAGTAACAGACTACTACAAAACATTTAGCTGTTTAAAATCTCAGTGAAATATTGGCTTTTCATTTAAAAATAGAACTTTTAAATAAAGAACATTTTAATTATCCAATGTAATGATAGTAGGATACTGCTATGGTGGGATAATATAAAACTCTTTGCTTAATGGAAAATATGATAGTAAGAAATGGCAGGGCTCCAAGGTGCACAGGTACAACACAGCAGGCACAACCATGCTGTGCAAACCATAAGACAGAAACTGTACCTCCAAAACCTCCTTTAAAAAATCTTCCTTAAAAAATCAATGTATAGAAATGAAGATTTCAAAAAAAAATATTGCAAAAAAACTTACTTCAATGAGGCTTTGGACATGGAAGCTTAGGACTGCAAAACAATATCAACGTGTTTGAATTTTACTAAGCAAATGTTTGAGACGAAAGTACAAAATATGCATGAATGTGTGGAGCAAGTTCCCTCTGTCTGTGGGCTTTTTCCATATAAATGCATAAATAGCCCACATATATAGACTTATGTTTACAATATTGTAAACATGACTCTGTGTAGCTTTGTAAATAAATAACAAATACAAAAAAGTGAACAATATGTCACATCCAGAGGTAGAGAATTTTAAGTACCTCGTGGCTGCCATTGAGCAAAGTGGTGATTGTACAAAAGGAGTGAAGAAAAGAATTCAAGCAGGGTGGAACAACTGGTGGTGCACAATTGGAATTTTGTGTGACAAGACTGTACTGGTCAAAGTCAAAGTTATACAAAACAGTGGTAAGGCCTACCATGCTGTACAGACTGGAGACACCTCCTCTAACCAGGAGTCTTCAAAAGAAGATGCAAACAGCAGAAATGCATATGCTGAGGTGGTCACTTTCAGTCACAAGGAAGGACATGATCAGAAATGCAAGGATCAGAGGTACCATTGGGGTATGTTACATTGCAGGAAAGTTGAGTGAGACACTGGCTGGAGTGGTATGGACATGTGCAAGGGAGAGAAAAGGATCACATTGGTAAATGGGTGTTGGTTATGGAGTTTCCTGGCTGGAGAAAGCAGGGAAGGCCAAGGAGAAGATGGAGGGACTGTGTGGGAGATGACATGAGGGAATTTTAGTTGACCAAGCAAGATACACATGACCAACATAAGTGGAAGACATTAATTTGCTGTGGTGACCCCTGATAAGGGAAACACCAAAACAATAATAATAAGAAGATGTCACATCATGATCACATGCTCTACCAACCACTATCAGTGCCTGTCCTTCATCAGTTCATTTTTGCAAGCAAGTCTTTCACTTCTAAACCTTATCCAGCTAAATTCTATTATTTCCTTAAATTATAATTAATATTTTTATTTTTTTATTTCAAATTTCAGTTGATACAATTTTACAGAGTATAGTTTCCGTAAGTGAAATTTTTTGAAGGTCTGACAACTTTCAGTTAATGTGGTAATTTAGTTATGCATTCTTTTGGGGTGATGACATAATCTTTTGAGTCCATACGTATCGTTTAAAAAGAAAACTATTCAAATAAAATAATTAAGAAAGTAAAAAATACAAATAAATCCACTCTTTTCTTTTCCTTCGTCAACCATTTCAGATTTTTTCACCTTACTTTTAAAAATTTAATCAGATCTGTCTCTTTCATACTAAGAGCATGGACATCATAATTTTAAATCAAAAAACAGTAAATATGGGAACCCCCAATTGTACATCTTAAAGTCTGGTTATTGTTTTGGGTCCTTTTAACTTTGTAGAGAGGTTTAACATCCATGTCAATCCTCGTATAAACTTCACTTACTCTATGAAATATAACATAGAAAATGCTTACAATTGGACTAAATTTAATAGTAACAGTAGACCCCTTCTTGCTATTGTCTATGTTCAGCAAAAAATAGTCTTCTTCTCGAAAAAGCAATGATGGTAAAAATTCAACACTAACCATAGGTTTAAATGGGTCTATAGGACAATAAAGTACTGTTATGTGTATCTGTAAATGGCCACTCAGGACTTTTTTGACCAAAATGCGATCACATGGGAAAAGTTTAATTAAAAAAAATATGACTAAGTTAAATGTCTATAATATATTTACATATACACATTTACATATATAATATATATGTAATACATATAGTATATATATACATATATATATCAACTTTTACTGTCTGTACATACATATAATACCTATTATTTACTTCGTTTTTTTGTTTGCATGCCAATGTACTTTTATCTATTAAAATGTTGATATGCAGCTGTGTCTTTAATTTATATAAACCACATCGAATTTTCCGAGGTTAGGTAGTTATTCCGTTTTCTGTCTTCAAATCAGATTGAGGCATGCAGTACGAGCTTTAAAAAGCCTATTCTGGCCTCGAGTATTAAAACCATATCAGCGAGAGTCTGTGTAATTAAACTTACCATAACTGTTCTATTGCATGAATAATGGGCTAACAAGAGCTTATTTTAGTTGGATAAACGAACTGTTCAGCCGCAGTTCAAATTTAAGTCCTCTGGCAGATCCCACTTGAATAGTCAAGTTTTCAGTATCTTCAAATTTAAGTTCTAAATTGAATAGTGTCCATTACAGTTGGCCACATCTTGCTTCCAGACACAACACATATTGGCGTTCCCTGCGGTGTACCAACGTGTTCTGAGCTTTCTACCACGTAAACAGTGAACCAGTGTTTCGATGTTTGCTAAGGAGCCCTAGCAACGATCAAAGTTGCCTCAAGATGAACATAATGTCTGTAAATATAGCACGCTACACTTTCCTAATTAGACTCTTCCAATGCCAAAATAAGTTGGCAATAATGGTATGTTTATGTAGAACAGCAGGATTATCAGAAGTTGGTCTGAATGTATTCAAATAGATGATCCCAAATTAATCCCAGTAATTTTTAACAACCTCCTCCCCAGGGATCTTGTTTGTCTGTTGGATTGTTTCTCTGAAAGCTCATTTTTCACAGAACTGTCATAATATAACACCTTTCAAAAGAAAAAGGCATTAAAAGCAAAGAGAACAACATTTTCAAAAATATTCAGTTCTTCATGCGTCAGCTAATACAATATTTTACTATATTAAGCTAAGTCCAGAAATATCTTCATTTTCATTATGTCATAGCGTGTAGAGCATCGGAAATAAACCATTTAACAATTTTTTGCAAAACCACGAAACCTTCACACTGATCATTCAAGATAAGGGTTCTTCTTAACCTTGAGATTGAGTCCAACGTTTTCAGGCTTAATCTATTCTTAAGCTTGGTTGTGACCCATGCAATATAGAAGATATAGTTTCGACTACTACTTTGTTCACTGGAGTAAAAGGCAAGACAGTGCATTTAATGCAAACTTTTTGTATGAAATTCTTCCAGTAGAATCTTGGTACTTCAAAATACCAGCCCAAAACTTGACCGTATCGGTTAGGATCTTCCCATCAGAAAAAAGGCCTTCTTCAGCCCAAATATGAGAAACAATTTACTGGTTTTCGATGTTTTCAAGGTTAGCTTGCTGATGATAGGAAAATGGCATGTCAGACAATGGGAACGGTTTATTTGACAGAGTACCTTGCATGTTCTCAAACCACTCAATCCGTGAAAGTCGTTATTTTCAGGCAACGACTTGGAAAGTTAGCCCTATTAGCATCTCATGGCATCTGCTCTTGACAAGCTACACATTTTCCTTGAAAGTGGGGCTTCATTGATACCATTTTTGTCGATAGAAATAAAATATGCCTCGGGTTCCTCCCAATTTACAAGAAGGTTAAAGAGCACCTTTTCCTCGCAAGCCGTCTTGTAGCCGACATTTTCTAAAGAAGGGTGGGTATTTCACTTCCCTCACCATCCGAGTTCATCGCATTGAACAACTTCTTGTAGTCCCCACGGCTTAAGAATTTTTCTAAAACAGAAGTTCTGAAAGACCGAAGCCCAAGAGGGGTATTGATGCCTTTTTGGATACAAAGTCTAGGACTGTGACACAAAGACTGAGACCATTTCTGTTCAAAGCCAACTTGACAGCTTCAAAAAGTGCCTCTCCTGTTATCATAATCACTTTCACAATCTCTAGAAAGTTTGTTTTTACCTTTTATTCCTTTTCACTGTAACAGCGAATAAAAATGCAGAGAGTTTTGCCTCATAGAACATCTGTTTGTTTATCAAGAAAAATGGAAAAATTCTTTCCTTATATTTGTTTTTGTACATCCTTCTTGAAGACAGGGCCAACTTTGTTGAAGTAACCTTTGACCATTCGGTTCGGTATATTCTCAAATTTCAACCACATTTTCTGATCCATGTCGAGTTTTGATTTCTCCAAGATAGTCAATGGGCACAACAAAGCATCGAGTGCTTACGGCTACACTTAATTTGGGTTCTGATTTTTTTGTAGCTTCACTAGTTAACCTAGATGTAACTGGAGTAGAGAAGTTGACTTTCATGGTAGATAATGTAATACAAATTCGTCTCTTGTGCTCAGTAGACCCAGAATTTTTGAGTAGTTTTTTCCTGGGCTAGAGATTCTTCTGACAAAGCATGTAAATAGCTTTCATCGTTTGCTTTTTCATCCAAGGAAATTCTTTCTCTCGTTCAGTGTGATATTTTCTACCCAGATTTGTATGTTTGCTGAATCTTTGGTATTTTTTTTCACGATATGCTTGCTCATCTTCCACCGCTGTCCCCTGCTCCTCAGGTGGCGGGCTTTTAACGGATTCCCAGTTCAACCGAACTTTTCAATCCTGGTCAACCGTCCGCATCCGTCTCATCCAGGTCAAACCAGCGCAGGTCAGCCTTGATTTGACATACCATCGCTGTTTTGGTCGTACACGTCGTCTGCTACCCGCCACCCTCATGCCGTGCGATCCCTCTCACGGCGGCAAACTTGTCTAATCCACTCCAGTCTTCTCTTTCTCGTGATATGCATAATTTTAGCTTCTGTTGTCATCTCTTCATTCCTTCGATGTTCTTCAAGACTTATCCCCATGCAGTATCGCAGCATCCACATCTCACAAGAGCCAACCTCCTACAGTTGTTTTCCTTTAACGGGCCAGGTCTTGTTCCCATATATTTTTTCATGATGTGATTGTAATTATTTCTTTTCATTTACGAAGCGAACAGGAAAGACACTCTACCCAAAAATAGATATCGCAAATTAGCTCACGGAACTTCATAAGCAAATATATTTGCCATTGTGAATCTGAGGACCAATCAAAATTGAAAATCAGAAGAAAGATGTATTTTCCGCTTGCGCACATTTAAAGGAATTAACTAAAACAGAACATCAGAATAATAAATAATCCATTGTTGTATCACGAAATCGTACTTTATTATATTTTCAAAAAAGTCACATTGCCTATTTTATAAAAAAGCATCGGCAAAATCAGTATAACATAGGCAAATGAGGTCGCACAGCACCTTTCCATTTAAAAAATATGCAATTTCTGGGTGTATAATATCTGTTAAGTTCGTTGACACGTTTCCTTCAAAATATGAACGCTTTGTCTATTTTTTTTTTTTTTTACTTACAAGTTAATCTTTCAATTGCTACTTTTTTAACTCACAGAAATTTGCAGAATTTCCAGTCAGTGTTTGTTGTACTTTGTGTGGGTTTTCCTGAAGAAAACTCCCCAAAGAAAATCAAGGGTTCAGAATTTGTAAAAAATACCAAAATAAACCCAGAATAAACCATGTGACAAAATTCCCAATACCAAAGGCTTTGAAATTATTCCAAAATCCAGAAATTTGGGTTGAAGAATCCCAACCAGCAAAATCGTCTGATTGGAAATTCTTGCCCTCTTTCTGACAATGAGATTCAGAGCGGAAAATTCAAACCTCCCAGAAATCAAAACAATTTCAGGAAAGAGCAATTTGCCTCACACTGACAAAGAGACATAAGGCGGGAAATTTGAACCCGTGTCATGATCAGAACACTCCAAATGCAATTTAATATTTTTGTCGAGTTTGTGTTTTCATAATCAATATTCACCACAAATAAATAACCAAATAGTCACTGTTTCTAAACCTTTAAAATACTTTACTCAAAAATAAATTAAGCAACTCAATTACTCTTGGTTAATACTTCACAATGCTAGAAGACTACGAGTACGTAGTAACAAATCTGGAGGATTTAGATGCAATGTGTTCTGAAGCCTTCAGCTTACAGAAATCTGACTTACACAACATAAAAGGCCGTTTAAGGGGAATTGTTGAAGTAATCGAAAAAATTAAAGTTGAGGAAAATGACTCCATTAGAGATGCATCCAATACTCAGGCACGGTCTCTCTTAGAAGAAGCAATTACTAAAGTTACGAAGCTCTCCACGACTGCTGAATGTCAGCAGAAAGCCGATGGAAACAAAACATTTAAATCTCCTGATTTTGAACGGTAAGAATTATTAATAAAGTTATAAGAAGGAAAAGTTTTAGTACTTTTTTCAAGAGTTTAAGTGTACTATAGACTACCGTATTTTTTATTTTATTGCTGCTGGTGTGTTTTGGAGGCTCCACAGGTTAAATAGACAAGTTTAACTTGGGATTTCAAAATATAATTTTATGACGGTTTGCCAGTCTGATCAATATTTAATTATCTTTCTGCAATATTACTCATGTACTGCTTGATTACTATTATAAGATATATTAGCTACATAGACTTCTTTCAATTCTTCAATTCTGTTTTCCGTTTCGTCATTTTATCATAGATAATGTGTTTCACTTAACACCAACATTTCCACTATAACTTTAAAAAAATGTATAACAGAATTCAACATCTCGCATAAAATTTTTCTTAAAATTTTTCATAATCACTGGGTCTAGTTTTTATTACGATTCAATAATTATACTTACCATTTTATCAATGTGTGGTATTTTTTCTACAAAATATGACTTGTGAAGCCTAGTCCATTTCGCCAGGAAACCAGGGTATTGATACTTGTTTCCAAACAAATAGTCCTGAAAAACAACTAATGACAATGCATACTTTTAGCTGATTAATCAGGTTATGTTAAATATAATGCATTTGCAGTCTTTGTACAGAGATAATGTATAACGTTTTTGATATTTACACTAAAAACTTGAATTTGTATCCACTTTCAGCTTGTGTTGTTATCATATTTTAATTATTATCTTTATATCATGAGAATTTCTCTTCAGTCTGAACAACTTTTAGTCTTCTCATGAGATGATACTATCTTGAATATATATATTTATATATGTATATGTATAAAGCAACAATTATTAATTAAAGGGTGCTCGGTCTTTGCTGACAGAGCATTTATAACGTTGATCAACGTTATACATGTATATATGTATATGTATATATATATACATGTGCACATATGTGTATATATATGTATTTTTTAATTCCTCTGTCAAGCATATTTTCTTATCTGAGTATTTTCTAATATTTCATGCAAAATTGTCATTTCGATACCATGCAGTACTTTCAGGTATGTTGTTGGTATAAGAATTTAAAAGTTTAATTCCAACAACAACATATTCACTTCTTTATGCTTTACTTGTGATTTTGCAATGATAACAAACCTTTTTGAATTTGGTATTCATTATTTTAGAAAAATATTATTTAAATATACCAGCAGTATTGAAATAATTGATATACAATGTTTCTCAGTTAACGATACGGAAAGTGCATGCACGCATGATTATCATCACCATCATTATTATTATCATATTATTTAAATATACCAGCAGTATTGAAATAATTGATATACAATGTTTCTCAGTTAACGATACGGAAAGTGCATGCACGCATGATTATTATCACCATCATTATTATTATCATGAGTATTATTATTGTTGTACTTCCGTGTGTGTATAGTTTGTGTCATTAAGAGGCAGAACTTACATCTGAGGGATCCAATGACAACAAGTTTGCTTGGATCCCTAATACTTTTTTTGTATTGTGTCAACAATTATGCATTTCTTAAATTCCAGGGAATTGTAATTGTAACAAAAGTTTGCATTGCACTACATAATACCTGTTTGGTAATTGTACTAAGTTATAATCATTAATAATTGCATCCAAGAAGACGTGTCACGTGCTATTTAATACAAATTGTATCAAAAGCAGCTGCAAAGCAGTTTTAATAATCATTATTAGCCATTGTCAAAAGCAATAATGCAATTACAAGGAGAGAAGTATATCAATACGTCTGATGTATACATCCCATTATATGATTAAATATGTAAGCCATGATTATTTTCTCTGAAAATTGTGAGTCTGAAATTTTATAGTAAGTGTGGTGAAGCTTAGCGTTTTTATTCCAACTGAAATTGTTGAAGAGGTTCATCCTTTAAGTTTTGTCTTGAAACATTTCCTTGGTAGGAAAAAACTTTGGGCACTTTTTTATCCATCCTTGGAAAGGTCACCATGGGTTTAGGTGATTAAAATTCCCGTCGGAGTTGATGCTGCAAAAGTCTGTAAATGTGAAGATTTTAAGACAATTTGCTTTTTTATATCTGTAGAATAGTTAAACAAAGTGTACGTGAAAAATAAAAAAAAACATCACTATAATAACATTTATTTTGAAAACTTGTCTCAAGTTCCTTCATCTTTGATACCAACAAATAAATATTTTTAAGCAATCAAAGATGTTAGGGTTTTTATCCATGACAGGTAAAAATTGTTCTACTTTATATTCTAATATAAATAAAATTTGTTCCACATCCAGGGTAGAGAAGCTCATAATACGTATCTGGATAAAAACTGCAGCCGTACATTAATGCTTAAGTTCCTTATGAATGTGATCTGTACAGTGTGACTGGTATATATATGGAGTGAATGAAGGGTTGACAAACATTTTTCATATTCGATCATCAGTCAAGTCCCTTGTTTGTATGATATTTTCAGAGAGTTCTGAGTACCCTTTGCACTATTAAAATTGACTATTTATGTACACTGAATATATGCTGTGGATATAGGAGCTTTATCAAGACATCAATTGTCAGCTTTTTTGTGCTACATTTCAAGGGACACTTCTCCCATCATCAAACTACCATGGTTATTAGATATACTGCTTTTTATTCGATGACAGTGCAGAGCGGCATAGTGGCAGGGATTGAATTGTTTTCAGGAATGGTACCATTTCTGCTTTGTGTTTATTCTGGTTTTGTCTTTAGTGCTGATTGCCATAATTCTGGAAGAGTATAAAATATTCTGTTGATGTAGTGTAGCAAATAGACTTTTCTTTTCTTTTTCTTCCTTGTTTCTAATGTCTTTATTTTTCCAGTGAAAGGTATGATCTTGAGTTCACTGATGTTATCTATTTCATGAGTTTTAGTGTGGCCTTATTGAACAGCTACCTTGTGCTTCTTTTCCCTTTGATCCAAGGAATGCTTTATTGTACCAACATGAGAGGCAGAACTATTCTTACTTTGTAGTCTATAAACTATTTTGTTCCTCTCATAAAGTGGAGCAGGGGTTTTTTAGCTTTGGCAGTATCTTTTTTAAGGTAGATGTTGTAAAGAAGGAATGCTGGATATTGTGTTGTCAGAGAGTTCCTCTTAGGTGTTCACTGATGTTCTTGGTATAGAGTAGACTTGTTCCTTTTAGAGGTTTCCTTTCACATTCATGGTTGTATCCAGTTCTTCTGCATAAGGTTCTCTGGACATTCTTAGCATGATATCTGCTGGATAAGAAATCCCTTTGAAGGTGTTTTACGTCCTTTTAAAGGTGATATACGTTTTATATGATGCTTCTTGCTTTTCCAAAAAGAATGGTGATCAGACTAACACGAGTTGAGACTGGATAGTGTGATGTTTTATTGAGGTACTGATCAGTGTGAGTTGATTTCCTGTAGATGGTAACAGAAATAGTGCAATCTGCTTGTCTCTTTACCAGAACATCAAGTAAGTGGTCGTGTTTCTTCTTTCTTTCTCCATAGCCCATTTAAATGTTTGAGTGAAAGTTATCGATGTGTTTCAAGAAGGCTTGTAGGTGATCTTTTTTAATAATTGCAAAGATATCGTCAACATTTCTTATCCAAAGAGCTGGCACTCAGTCCGCCGTTGTTAGTGCTGTGATCCTAGTAGCCTGACGATGGGACAAGTATCTCTCGAAACGTAGCTCAGAGAAAGGTTACGACTTACGGCAAGATAAAGCTTCTATATCTGCACCTTCCACTGGGTCATAAAATCAAGAAATTTCAAGATGCATTTACGCTATTAAAAATTTTCAATATTTTGAATATGTATATTTGTAAATAACTCTTGTATTTGCGTATTCATATGCACATTTTTAGATCTAAAACTTTGAGAATTTTTAACTCAGGGATTGTAATCAACAGAAGATCAAATGTTTTTTTTTTTATTGTTGAAGCACCGAGGAATTGGATCAATAACTTTAAACGCTTTGAATCAGAAGTTCTCACCTTGTTCACATACTTATTAATTATTAATATAAAGCACTAACAGATAAAATAACTTTCAAAAAATTTGATCTGAATTTGAATCTTTTTTGATAATCATTAGTCTTGAAGTTGCCTTTCGATGTCATAATTTCAATACAGTCATTACCCCCTTATTGCATGGTTTTAGCTCTTTAACAATATCACAGAGTACTTTTTCCTCTGGAGTGAAAAACTGTTATAAGCTCAAACTAAGATTTTATTTTCTTCGATATATTTTAGGTCTGGTACAAAGGATCAGTACGAATTACACCGTCGAATAAATATTGAATCCACAATACTAAAGCCTGGTAAAGTTAAATTTTCAGACGTCGCTGGTCTAGATAATGCAAAGCAACATTTGCGCGAGGCAATCGTTTTACCCCTTCGCTTTCCCCATCTTTTCAAAGGAAAAAGAAAATCTTGGACACGTATTCTCGTTTACGGGCCCCCAGGCACTGGAAAATCTTTTCTTGCCCGTGCCGTATCTTCTGAAATTAATGCCACCTTTTACTCTGTGTCAAGCTCTGATCTTTTGTCTAGTTGGTTTGGGGAAAGCGAACGATTAATAAAAGAACTATTCACACAAGCAAGTGCACAGGAACACTCAGTAATATTTATTGATGAAATCGATAGTTTATGTCGAAAGCGGGACTCAAGAGAAGATGATCAAGTAAGAAGAATCAAAACAGAATTACTTAAGCAAATGGAAGGTGCTGATTCTGGCAAAAGTAGCTCGGTGTTTATGTTGTGTGCGACCAATTGCCCTAATGAATTAGACACAGCCTTTTTGCGGCGATTTCAGAAAAGAATATATATTCCATTGCCTGATCAGAATGCAAGGAAAAAACTAATTGAACTTAGCCTTGTAAATTCTTCCCACAGCTTAACAACCTCAGAATGGGACATTCTCCTTAAAGAAGCTGACGGGTATTCGGGAAGTGATATTTCTACTTGTGTTGCGGATGCATTGCTGGAACCTATTCGGGAAATAGATACGACGAAATTCTGGAAATGGAGTGAGGATAAGCTTTATATAACGCCATGTTTGGGAAATGATGCAGAAAAAGTACAATTTAGCGAAGGTAGCCTTCCAACTGAAAAAATCAAACCACGACCTGTTTCATTTCAGGATTTAAGAAACGCCATTAAAAACAATCCACGAACAGTTAGCAGTTCAGAGGTGGAAAGGTATGAAAATTTTTCCATGGGATAGAATCCTCAATTTTAAGGAAAACAACTACATTAGTGCCAAATTGGCACTAATATGTAAACTAATTAGTTTTAACAAAATTTATGCCACAACTTTAGATCGTGCAAAAATAATATACCTATCTAAAAGTCATGTCACTGGAAGAATAACGTCAGAAAATACGGCTGATATAAACATGACAAAAAAACTGATTTGCAGTCATTAAATACCAGGTTTCTCTAACCGCAGAAAATTTTAACATTTGAAAAAAGTATGATATCGACAAGCCCTATTAGAAAAACATGGAATTTATTGCTTTTAATGCTTCTGAATTAACACATAGGTATCGTCTGTTCCAAGTGCAAAATCTTACTTTCTTTTTGTTCAACTGGTACCGAAGATGTAAGGTATATGTTCATCAGATCTCTCTACTCACTTTCTGAAGAGCAACTTTCCTCGATATTTCTTTTTCTTCCCCTGAGGTATCAGCCAGAGCTTTTATTAAAAACTATCTATTTAAGCGTACCTAATGCAACTAATTCTCCACAAACTGTGTACACTAAGAAGACTTTATTCCCATTGAATATGTTCTTACTTTTCTTTAAAATACATATTTATTTTATTATTTGTATAAAAGCACTTAGCTTATTTGAGAATCACGGGCACCTTACGTTTTAGGAGTATGATTTTGTAATGTGATTTAATAATCTGCAATTAATGAGGCTAAATAAATATACTAAAATTAACACGTCTGTTTACCAGGTACCGAAAGCATTGCAAGGACGACATTACAGTTAGGCTACCAACCATGTACCGAAAATCCCTTCAACTTCATACCGAATTAGGTAAAAGAAGACCAAAAATCGGCACCCTACTAAAGTTGGTATGAATACCATAGCAAGACAAACGAGCTTTGACTCATGGAAAACGTCTCCATCCAATGTCTCATTCCCTTTGACCCGAGGAAATCTTTGATTTACTAATATAGTATGTAGGTCAGTAATTACAATGCTTGAAATTATACAAGTCGCTCCTGTAGCCGAATATTGAGAGAAATATCCTTTGAGACATAACTCAGAAAAAGGCTTACAAATCATGACATAATAATTATCCTATATCTATAGCTTCCACTGAATCCATAAGGTCAGGAATTTTTAAGATTTTGAAGTTGTGAAAGTAACGGGCAAAAAGCATGTTCCTCGCTTTTTAATTCATTTACTTGTATCCGCATCACTTCCCAGGTAAGCTTTGAAATTAAATGACAGTTAAAATCCCGTGTTCCAACTCCTTACAAATAAATCTGTTTAGATACCTGTTATAAACAAATGAGTTTACTTTATTCTTGGGCTGACAGTAGTTAGAGTACTAAAGACACATTGGGAAAAGAAGCAAAATCAAAATCGCTCCTGGCTGCTTTTTTTACCTGTATAACCTAATGGAAAATAGTAAACACAGCAAAAAACAACTAAGATAAGTAGACGCTATGAAGTTATCTAATACCCGTTCAAAATATTGACAAGTACTAATGGTGGAGGTACGAAGACATTTGTATCACAAAATAGCAATTCAAATAATCTATTGCCATAAAATTCCTCATCTTCTACACAGAATTGAAATGAAGTGAAATATAACTATACAACAAACATTATTTTTGTGTCTATTTTACAATAAAAACTGCTAATTTGTTTTCTACAAATGCTGTCTTAAATTCCTGAGTAAAACATTTGTGTTTGTATTTTAAGAGGATAATTTTTTGTTGTAATTGAATTCAAATTTGCATGGTTGTGGATGTTGCTTCTACAAGTTTGTGTTGCTACCGTTTGTAACTAAACCTGCGCCATCGTATTTCAGCACTCCCTGATCTGCTATTATCCTCACGTGGGATCTGTGTCACCGGCGGTGTTCTCTGTGACGGACTGGGTGCAGAGTGCGACTTTTCACTACACCCAACCCTACCTAAAATAGGAAAAAGAACACCAGTGTATTAACTCGTGTCTTAACAATTATTCTTATTTGTCCTTCACATTTTCATACGATTAGTGCTTTACATCTTGAATGGTTCTTAACCATAAAATATTTATATAAATGCAGATTTCACTTTATACTATAGACAAAGACGGGGTCCACTTGTTCTGAAATCCTAAACAACTGAGCTTAAATTCATACATTAATATTTGGCAGATGTTAAAATATTTGAATTAAAAGATGGTGAAATGAGTTTTAATAATAACTTTTGTTTCGCTGATGACACTGGCCGAGTCGTTGGGCCAAAGGATGTATTGAAAATATTAGGGTGCAGTCCCCGGGTTTCCCCGTCCCCGATTCCCCGGAGAATTTAAAAACTTCCGAGTTTTCCGGGATTTTTCTGAAATTTCCCCGGGAAATTAAGTATTATATAAAAATTGGCATTTATCCAACACTGAATAAATTGTAATATAAATAATTTGTTAACGCTGTTTGTGCATGACGAAAATCATAAACAAAAAAAGCTTGTCAAATCACGTCGATAACATTGCGAAATTAACTCAAAAACAAGAAATTTAAACAGTAAACAGTCCGTTCAAAATGATGGACTTTGAAGATATTAGTGCCCAAAGGAAATCGGATGTGTGGAAATATTTTCTCTACCACCGAGAGCAAGAAAAAGCCCAGTGTAAAAATGTCCTAAGCAAATCAAAGTTGGTGGCTCGAGTACCAAAGGGATGACCGGACATCTGAAATTAAAACACAACATTGAAGTCAAATCTTGTGTTGAAAAGAGCTCTGAACCAAAAACAAAAACTGCCAAAACTGACTCTTTCTTTAAGCCCAAACAAAAAGATTCCCTCGGTGAAGTCATTGCAAAACTTGTGCCTGTGGATGGATTGACTTTTAATCAAATTGCTTCCAGTGATAGGATGAGAAGAGCATTCAAATCAGATGGCTATTCTATTCCGACATGTCCAAAGCATGTCCGCACACTCTTATCAGTATGTGATGAAATTAAGCAAAACAAGGTGGTTGATGTTCGATTTTTTATCAGTTTTGATGATTCAACTTTAAACAGAAGCAGGTGGTTTATGAGCTTGAACCTTCATCTTGCAAAGGGCTTTTAATCTTTAGGAATGGAATGAACACTGACCAAACAGTCAATCTCGTTCAAAATCGACTCAAGTCATATGACTGGACTTAAACAATGATATTTTAGGTACAATGACAGATGGAGCAAGCCCGATGATGAAATTTGGTCGCGAGACTGCACCTACTCATTTTGCATGTCTGGCCCATGCTATACACTTGTGTGTTTGTGACGTATTGTACAAGAAAACAAACCAAGTGAAGCATTTACTAATGTTCCCGGGACCAAAGAGAATGATCAACATGAAGACGATAACAGTGATTTTGAAGACTCACATGATAACAACGATATCACTGAGGGTCCAAACCTGGTTCTTGATTTAAACAAAATTGTTGTCCAAGTTCGACCAAAATCACATCACTTGCCACATCTCTCTTGAAACGTCTATATCCACCTGGACAAAATGAAATGGATCAAGCAGAACTTGAGGTTGAAGTAGCAGCATCTGGTGGTAAGATGGTACTTGCTGAAGAAGTTGCACCGTTTATGGAAGAGGATGAGTACTCAGATCCTGCTGTCATTGAAGATACAAGCACTCAAATCATCAGCAAGGAAATCAACTTATATGAAACTAGTAAGAAGAGACCTGAAAAGTTACACAAACTCTTTAGGGCATTGAAAACCATTAAGCCTACTAGTGTTGAACTTGAAAGCATTTTCAGCTATGGGAATTTTTGCAACTAAGATCAGCAATTATTTAAATGATGATACTCTAGATGCTCCCATTTCAATGTGTCGGACTTATAAGAAATAAAGTCAAAATCTCTGGAGATCATTGGATTATTTCTTTTACATATATTTCCTCATTTTATGTGGTAAGATCTTGTAGGACTTAGGCTGTTTTCATATAGTGAAATTCCCCGGGAATTGTTTGAAAAAAATTCGGGGTCCCCTTTCCACAGGTAGGGAGAAATCTTCCCGTATATTGCACCTTAGAAAATATCAACCAACAAAATAAACGACACTGCAAAGAAATATGATATAGAAATTAGTAGCAAGGAAANAACTTATATGAAACTAGTAAGAAGAGACCTGAAAAGTTACACAAACTCTTTAGGGCATTGAAAACCATTAAGCCTACTAGTGTTGAGCTTGAAAGCATTTTCAGCTATGGGAATTTTTGCAACTAAGATCAGCAATTATTTAAATGATGACACTGATAGGATAACTTGGAAGTCAATTTCAAGAAATCGTCCAACACATGCTAGCATGTAAACCGGACGTTAAACCGAATATGATGATGATGATGACTCTAGATGCTCCCATTTCAATGTGTCGGACTTATAAGAAATAAAGTCAAAATCTCTGGAGATCATTGGATTATTTCTTTTACATATATTTCCTCATTTTATGTGGTAAGATCTTGTAGGACTTAGGCTGTTTTCATATAGTGAAATTCCCCGGGAATTGTTTGAAAAAAATTCGGGGTCCCCTTTCCACAGGTAGGGAGAAATCTTCCCGTATATTGCACCTTAGAAAATATCAACCAACAAAATAAACGACACTGCAAAGAAATATGATATAGAAATTAGTGGCAAGGAAATGAGAATTTTAGTACCGGACCATAACCTGTCGCTCTAATAAATCCTGTTGAATTTAATAGTGAAGAGACCGAACAAATAAGCTAACTACTGTATCTTGATTCAATTATCACTAAAGATGTGTCTTTAACGAAAGAAAACTTGGCTCGAATTTGGTCAGCTTCAAAGTGCTGGGGCAAAACTACATAAGACTTGGAGTGACAATAGGGTGTCTCTGCGGACTAAGGTAAAACTCATTTGTGCAAACTTCGGAGCTGCAACATTATACGGCTTTGAAGAATGAGCCTAACGCAAGAAAACAGAATAAAAGATCAAAGCTTGTGATATAAAGTTTTTACCTTGTATTCTGGGAATTTCACAGAACGTCAAAAACAAATGATTGCGTAAAGAATAAAATACAGGTACAATGTGACCGTCTTGAAAGTTTACTATGTATTATCAAACAGAAAACATCAAATTGATTTGGACACGTGACAAGAAATAAGAATGCTATGGGCAGTACAATAATGCATGGGCTTACAGAAGAAAGGAGGCAGCAAGGAAGATTAAAACGAACATTGATTAATGACATTAAAGAATGGACCAGCATGACAATTGTGAATCCAAAGATACATTATGAAAGGTGACCAAATTGGAGAAAGAATGTGGTGGTAGGTCTTATCATCTTTGTATTTGCAATCTAACAAACTCTTCCTGACAACCTTACTTGTGACCTGATGCCCTGTCTAAATCCCGTTTAAAAGAGAAAGGTTTGTTGAGACTAGAAACCCCTCAAAACCACAACTTTAAAGCAATGCCAACAAGATGAACAGAAAGAATATAACTCCTTAAAAGAAAAGCTAGTTCAAAGAAACCCCTTCGCTGATGACTCTTCACACTCATAACATACAGTTTGAAACGTAAAAATTGCGAACCATGCTTCAGGCAGAAAAAACAGTGACGGTGTCAGTAGAAATGAAGGGCTACGAATTGGAAACGCGAGGATTCAGTGGTATAGGTTGAACCAAGTTAAGATAAGTATGCCTATCCACAGTGGAGAAACTTTTACCGAACTACAGACCAAAGGGAAGTCCTGAAAGCACCTAGAAACAGGTGCACATCATCAATGAGTTGGCGAAAACCTGTTAGAAACCCATGCCACATCAGGAGCGAAGGGATGAAGTAACTAAGTAATATCCTAACTACCTACCAGTCTACTTGACCAAGAACAGGCAAGCCGGAATGTCATATCATGTCCGAAGCCATATACATTTTCAGGGTTTGAAAGACGTGTGTGATTTTATCTTACGTCTTTGCTAAAACATCCACACTATACAGATCCTTGAAGTCTAAAACTTCGTATCAAACTCACCCGCGAGCATACAAAACCAAAATTAAACACTATACTAAATTTCATATCAAATATCTGTGTAATTAATTACTCGCACTTTAGAATACGTTTAGAGCAATCTTCAACTACATATTAGGTCAGTTGAGGAAGATGCTCTTAAACAAGAACAAGAACCTTTGTTGCATGCTCACGGGTGAAAACTCAATGACTGTTTATATACTTTTCCTTAATCTCTATTTGAAAGCGACAATTTTCGTTTGGCAAAGGAATTTTTAAGCCTCTCCTCAGGAAGAACAAGAAAGTGACGTGTAGACACTCATGCCATGCTTGCGAAAGAAAATTGCTTAAAACAGTAGCTCCATCTAAAGTTATGACGAACAAGAATTTATATAAACAATAAATACAAAATACCTGGCTTATTGTCTTTGAGGCATCTGGCATGACCTAATTCCTGGTCAGATCTATTCCTGCTTTCCGTCTGTAGCGGGTATGACTAACGAAATAATCAAAGTATTTAGAACAGGAAATGAAAATATATTAGTGACATGTGTCTGTCTATCTATCTATTTATTTATCTATCTATCTATCTATCTATCTATCTATCTATCTATCTATCTATCTATCTATTTATCTATCTATCTATCTATCTATCTATCTATCTATCTATCTATCTATCTGTCTATCTATCTATCCATCTATCTATTTAATTATCTATCTATCTATCTGTCTTTCTATCTACCGATCTTCCTACCTATCTACCTACCGATCGATCGATTGATCTATTAATCTATTTAATTACATATCTATATCTTCTAGATACAGCGGGCCATATACCTTTTTTACATCGTAGGGTATTTTTGCACTAGTTTGTAAAGCTATGTTTGAGAATAATTTAAGATGTTTTAGTCGCGAATTCAAAATTTTGGAAGAATATTAAAATTGAGCAAAAAGTCTGATATCCTCTTTTAAAAATTACCGCTTTATCGCGCTGTTAAGTATATATATATATATATATGTGTGTGTTTAAAATACTCATAGGGTTGCTTAAATGGATACTGAGAAATTTTCATTCATTCCAACACACACACACACACACATATATATATATATATATGTGTGTGTGTGTGTGTGTCTGTGTGTCTGTGTGTCTGTGTGTGTTTGTATGTGTGTACAATTCAACACGAAATCAAAAATACGAGGTTGAAGTAACTTTAAGTTTGATGTTTGCACCATTTCCTGAGAAGCGACCGAGATAGCGTTGAAAAATAAATGGCCCATTGAAGCTAACAAATATAAACCAGAACATATCATAGTTGTTCTTCGAAAAGCAGTTCAACACATATTTAATAATTTTTTTCTGTATGATTAAAGTTATACCGGTTAGCTATATGAAGAATTTTTGCCACAGCCCTTATGACAATCGTCTTTTGATTTGGCGAAAAAATCACAAGGAGGCATAGATGCCAAAATTAGATTCTCAATTTAACAACTGATAAAAGATAAATCTGTAATATCACTTTGCCAACTAATCTAAACTAACAAATTGACTTACAATCAACGGCACTCGCTTCCCAGCAATGATATCCGCGTCAAGATAGGGTAACGTAACTCCCCCCTGTGGAGAGGTCTGCCTAAAAAGCATCATTAAAAAGCTGTTGTTATTGAAATTCTTGGTATAAATAAGTTTGAAAGCATACAAAGTGTGTGTCGTCATTAATTTTTTCTGGGCTGTGATCACCACTCATATATGCAGAACGTTATAATGTTTAAAATTGTAAGTAATAGTATGGTTGCTACATTGCTAAAAATATTGCACAGTTCTATAATTACTTTCAAAATGAAGTTTTGGACGTTTTTTTATAGTTTTATGTTATTTATTTATTTTATTTTTAATATTTTTTTTTAATTAATATTTTATTTCATTACATATACATATATATTACATATTATTTCAATTTTATTTCAAAATTTTTTCAGCCAATTTTCAAAGTTATTTCCTATTGCAATAATTTCCTTCAAACCCTGTTCTACCTCAATTTTCCTCTCTTCTTTTCTTCCAATTCCTGCATTGAAGAGGTACGATCTGTCGTTTGGCGAGCATAATCTATCCTTTAAATTTCCAAAGACAACGTCGGAATAGTAATGCTCCAGTTGGTGATGTCTGTATAGGAAAATCCCATTATAACCTGGTCTTATTATTATCATTATTATTAATAATATATCAGTGGTAGTAGTAGTTGTAGTAAATCTTTCAAGCTTTGGTAGTTCTCAAAGCCCCATTTTCATCCCAAGGAAACAGGCCAAACCCATGACCAAGGATTCTTTGGGGATCGTTCTCATTAAAAACTCAAGTACTTTTCAAAATATCCTGACTGTTCCTAATAACGCTTNCGTGTAGATTGAGCACTCTGTCAGGATCGCACAATAACTTCTTAAACGGTGCTCGCTCCGGCAACATGGCCTGAGAGTTATGTCTCAGAAACTCTGTGCTGCACTGATGAACCCACAAAGGGCGAAACAGTACTGTCTGTAGCTTGAGTATATATATATATATATATATATATATAAAAGATATGATAAGTATGAAAGAATCAAAAAACTACACCTGATTCCACCTGATTCTTTCATACTTATCATATCTTATATTACGCTCTGCATTTATGTATTGAGCACTTTAATACGGATAACCGAATCGAAAGCTTTATATATATATATATATATATATATATATATATATACACACATATATATAATATATATATACAATATTTTAAATGACCGCAATGGTTGACATGGTAATTGACTGATGATCCATGATATCTACTTTATTCTTAGTCATTATCATCATCTTAATCATTATTCTTAGTCATCTATCATTTAACATTTTTCATCATGCTTCACCACAGTTCTATCCTTCAAACATCATTATTTTTCTTTCTCTCAGCGGATAGTTCATTCTTATGTTTTTCATTGTGTTGTCCTTTGTGTTGCGGTGTTGATTGTTCATGTATGGATTGTCCCACTATTGTCATTTTATCAGCCAGTTCCATCTTTGGCTAAAGTTTTCTGAGTGTTTCACTCTAATACTACATATATCCTAAGATACATGTTAAAGCATCAGCTTTAATTTCAGTCGTTCAATAATTTTATTGAGCGCTAGCCTGTAAAAAAAATTAAGTGCTAATTACTTTTCCCTGTACCAAAAAGATAGGACAAGAGTTTAGACCTCACAACTAGATGATAACTAAGACTGTTTTTCGACATATTTTGTTACGAGGAAGCGAGTGTTAGGTTGTTAAAACAAAAGAAGGATGCGGAAAGAGATGAGAATGCTGAGATGTAAGGGGAGAAACGCAAGCTTAGGTGAATAGACGTAATGGATAGAAGCATGAAATGAATAAGGATGATGCTTAAAATAGGATAAGATGGGGGCAGATCATTTAATGGAATGACCTCATACCTCAGTCGGACTAGTTATTTCAAAGGAGATAATGAATATATTTGCCAGTGACATAAAAGCACTAAGCATGAACGACACAAACAAAACGGTTTCCTATTCCACACTGTGGTTTACAACAAATGATGCAATTTCAGAGATCAAAGTAACGGCAAATATAATAAGATTTTCCGCCCTTCGATCAGGGTAATTTTAACAGCTGGTGTTTTCGCCATAAGTAACGTACCATTAAACAATCGTATAAAAATCTTACGTTTTTGTTTTAGCCTTCCAAACAACAAAGTTAAGGATTTTAATCAAGGTTCAAATTTTACAAAAGTGCCTGGGATTATACAAGTTGGTTTATTTACTCAATTGTTTTACAAATTCAGTCTTAGTGATCAGACCTTTAAGAACGCATAAGAACAAAAATTGTATACTGCAATTAGGTATTGCATTATCTTGATAGTAATACTTACTGAGATCCCGTAGAGTGTTTATTCCCATGTTGGGCTATGATATCACTATGTTCTTCTCTGTGTAGTACTGCTTGATCATGTACCCACCTAAGATAAAACAAAATGCTTTCAAAACCAAATATTCTTCTGATAACCATTTCATCTGTCTCATTTACTGTCTCATTTTAAAAGACTACCGATAATAACGGTAAGGCATTAAATAAAACTACAAGTAAACAAATAAATGGTAAAATATAATGCTTTAATTCCGTCCCCAATCAAGTATCAAAGAGAAAAACGAGAGAAAAAATTTGCTTCATTAAACCATATATGAATCCAAAGACTAAATTTCACAGCACAATCAACCATCCTTACTTTGTACAAGAGAAAATAACCTCTTGAAAAATGATGAATGTATCTTCTTCGGCTAGATCCAATGTCTTTTTCAAGACCTCTTCCTCTGGTACATCGATACTTATCAAAAGTGGGTTTATGCACAACAAAAACACCTAAAAAGACTACCTTAAATAACTATCTTTTTGCAAGATTCATTACATACCTAAAATTTGATAATCAAGTAAAATTTTTCAATGGGGGCCTAATACTCATACTTGCGCAAATAATATATGTGTAATAGTGCAAATAGTGGAGTAGGTAGCACCGCAAATATTACAGTAAATTGTTTACGTTCGTTCATTGTGGTTATTATGGTTGCCCATTATAATAATTTGTATAACCGTTTATCAGGGTTGTTAATTTATTATGGTTGTTTGCTGTTTGTTTATTACGATGGCATATGAAATCCGTTGGTAATCATTACGGTTGTTTACTGTTTGTTTTTCATCTTTGTATTACGGATGTTTATTGTGGTTGTTTATTAAAACTGCTTATAGTAATTTGCTTAACAACATTCTATGATAACATTCCAGTGTTCTTCTATTATATTAATATTGGGACTGGCGATGTCTTTAATGTTATCAAAGTCTGATTTTTTGTCTAGAAGTTTTCATCATTACATGCCAGCATTGCATTCTGTGTTCAAATCTGTGTTGTCTTGTTCCACGCTGCAATGTACAAGAGCCTTGGTGGACGTCTCTTGAGATTTCTAACCTCCGTGACCACAATAAAGTGATCCAGACCCTTGTGACGTGGTCACGGATAAAAACGCTGTTATAGGAAAAAGTTCGAGTTCTCAGGGTCCGAACTGTTGAAAAGTTTTTTAAAAAAATAACCGAATAGGATTCAGAATCAATAACAATATTACTAATAATAATTTTACTTTAAGATACTGATGGTTTGACTTATCAGTAGAACGGGCTTGACATAGGGTAGTTACTTACTTCTGACTCGAAAGGAAATTCCCTGTGTGTGGTATCTTTACCACCACTAAATTGTGGCAATAAGAGTAAAAACTATTAGTGATCACGCTGTTGTTTTATTGAAGTACTTTTGCTATCAATGCGTAAAACTATCACTATTTATTTCCATTATTTTCATCGTTTTATCACATCTGACAAAAAAAAAATTGCTGACATTTTCGACCAAATGATTTCCTGATTGAAGTAAGAAAATCATCTTCGACTGAATTGGACAGACCAAGGTTAACTTCCGATTCATAATGGGCAAATTTTCGACATCCTCCTCATAAAACTTTACATTATGACTGGTAACATGTGATTCATGTTAAAATTTTCGCAATGTTGTCAAAGGCAAAAGACGTATGAAAAACTGATAAAATATGATGATATATTTTTTTTTAACCATTATTCTACGAAAGTACTCTTTGCATTGAGAAATAACAGAGTATTAATGTGTGTCTTTCAAATTATTTTGATCCTGGAAACGCACCAAGCTCTGATAAAGAATTTATCAGTAAAGCGTAATGTAGTAAACAACATTTAAAAACAAATTCAATAAAAGAAAAAGATACAGAACAACAAGTGCCGTCATAACAACAATTTCGTTGTCAAAATATTAACAAACACACTTAAAAAATTGGCAATGTCAAGTAGTTTTAACGGTCTTAAGGCTCATACTCGTCTACAGAGTGATACATTATGCGCGCACGTCTTTAAATCCTTTAAAAACAACTCACAGCTAAATAAAACAACCAGAAAACAGTTCTAATCTTTCATTTGTTATTTTTGACAAATAAAAACAAAGTTCTTTAAAGACCTCCCCTGACGTATTAACTTTAGATGTCAATATTATTGTCGGCGAGACCCGAAGTATAATATCTGATCGTACAATTAACAGTCTTGATGGTTTTACTCTCAATTCGAGTAACATGGTCAAAGATCTATTTGTTGTCTTTTTCTTAAATGGTTAGGTAACATACAAGACGTAAGGCCACTGAAGGAGTGTACCTGTGAAGTAAAGATCGATAACAACCTGAGAAAAATAGCTAAGCCAAAATATAACAGTTTACCTTAAAACTTGAAAGACATAGAAGTNAAACTGCAAAGCTGTGGCTTAAGGTAGTACATGGATCAGACTTAGTATCATATTCTACTATATTCAGAGTTTGGCTAAACTGCAAAACTGTGGCTTAAGGTAATACATGTATCAGACTTAGTATCATATTCTACTATATTCAGAGTTTGGCTAAACTGCAAAACTGTGGCTTAAGGTAATACATGTATCAGACTTAGTATCATATTCTACCTTAAAACTTGAAAGACATAGAAGTCATATTGACGGAGAAAAGCACTTAAAATATAAACACAGTTATTTCCCAGACTTGATATATAAAATTTATGGGGTACTAATATTTGTTATTATACAACTGTGTCTTTGCAATGACATTATTCTTAGTTATGTATAAAATCCAGATATTGACAAAGTGCTGCTAACCACAAAGCTTTACCTATGTTAAAAACAAATGGTTGGTGGTCTTTACTCACTCCTGTACCCTTACTAATCTAAACTAGAAAAGCACCAGAAATTAACGAATCAATTTAAAATTTCTGTACTTTTCATTCGAAATAGTTTCACCTGCTTGGAGTAAAAGAATAGGGGCTTAATTTACGTCAATGACCAAAACAAACAGTTCGCTATTTTACGATTTAATGTTGCGGTTACAAATACAGAAAATCTTTCATCATGTGTACCACAAACACTGAAAATGAGTAATTATATATATTGCATAAAGGAGAAATGCCACGCACTGAATTGTAGTAAAGACGACACTGGTGCATTGTGATTGAAAGGCTTTACAGTAAGGCAAAAGAGAAAGAACGTCCATTAGAATTTTGCGCTTGGGCTATGTAAAAGTATTGAAAAAGACTAATTCAGCAAGGCTTTCTTCATAGCTACTAAATCGATAATATACTATAATCATGGAGCAACAGATAGATACCGACGTAATGGCTAACTATAGAAATTCATCGAAATTAACCCAAGAGGAAAGTGTAAAGCTCTTTGTTGATCAAAAGCAAAACCTAAGGATGTTACAAAACGAAGATTATTCAACGAGAATAAAAAAGAGGATTTCTGCTACTACTGTGTATGATCCAAGACCATTATCAAATACAGTTACAACTGATCTCAAGACTAGCGATTTAACAGATGCGATGGCCAATCTTAATTGCCATAGTAACGAAAAACTTAATCACAATAATGCACGCGTCGTAACAAAGTCAAAAAATACACCCCCTGGTATTATAAAGTATAAACATGGATCATTACTACGACGTGAGAAAAAAGAACATTCTAATAGGCGGCGTTGGCGATCTGCACCAACTTTAATGCAAAGTCCGACAGACAGAGAATTCCAAGCTTTAAATAGTAACCAAGCATACAGTATTGGATATTGGAAGCAGCGTCGTGCATTTATAGATCATGTCAGGCTTGTGGATTGTCGATTAGCTACTGCTTATTACACAGAATATTTAAAAGAAATGTCTAGTCTACTCCAGCAGTACAAAGCTAATGCAAAGCCAATCAAATGGACTGAATTTCCTTGTCGAACATATTTACGTGAACACCACCAAGAAACGACAAGATACCGAACAGAAAGAGAAAAGAACCGATTTGATGCAAATGAGATGAACATTCAGGGGTCAAAGATGACTTTAAGGAAGAGGGTGCCGTGGAATCGAATTGAGACAACTTACCATCAAGAACGCATTGATTTTGCAAACAGTAAATTGGAAGTGGTAATCAGAAACTCTAAAACGAAAGGAAATCATGATAGCGAGGAAAAAGATAAGGATAAGTCGGAAGGAAATACGTTCCCATAGCCCATAGCAATCAATTTTTATTCTGTGAAAATGACTAAAGCAATTACGTGATAAGCACAGTAAGACTTGATTTTGTATATTACAGTACTAGTTATGCATCCTTACTAAATAAACGCATTACAGAAAAAAATCATTTTGTAGTGTATGATATGTGGAATTATTGATTTATAATACACACGCCTAGATCGAAGGCAATATTAGTCGCTGGAGAAACAAAATAAAAAATATACAAATATAGCTTAAATTTTTTACGGAATAAATCATGAAGAGCCTTTATTTCGTTTAGAAAAATGTAAACATCTAATAGAATTTTAAGCTTTTTAACTCGGTGACAGAATTTTGAATTGACGAATACTTTATAGGCTGTATTTAAAAACTATCCGCAGTGACAAACCTGGAAACAATAACGTTTAGAATGAGGAAAGGTATTTCGATAAAAAATAAACACTATTTTCCAAAGCACTTTGATATCACCTTTCAGAAAAATAGTTTCATAATTACCTTGATAAACAGACTTGGTCATATGATATTTTGTGTGTATATATGTTAGGAAAGCATAGCAAAATGAGAAAAGGAAGGTAAGGTTATTCCAATTGAGCCAAAACTGATCTTTCTTACGTACTGAATTTCCAAATACAAATTTGAAACTGCAAGATTTCATTTGATTGAAGCAGCATATGGTCATTAAAATAGGATAGGCTGGTGTGTATCAATGAAAAATAGATTGCTGTAACATAGTTAATAGGATCCTTCAACCCTCAATATGATGCCTTAAATAGTATACCTACACTGTTGCACTTTTCCTTCTTCTTCGTGTTGTGTAGTCACTGCCTTTCCGTTTATGTATGTTACAGTTTTAAAAACAATGAGCAAAAGCATATTAAATAGAAAAAGGCTCCGTTTTCTCTTCTACGCTAAATAATAACGCTTAAACGCCTATCAAAAAAGACAGGCGTTAAATAATATGGCTACATCATCGCTGTTTGAGTGCTTTCAAAGAGCTTGATAGCACTTCCGGCAAGGGGATATCAAATAAGAATATGTTCCAATTTCTCTTCTGCATTGAAACAACAGCACTTAAATTCTTGTCACAAAGGCAATGCTATATATGATATACCTATATTGACATAGCTTATTTGCTCCCTCACGGTTTCTAGAAATTTGTTTTTCAGTCTATGTGCGTCATACTTTTCAAAAAATTTATGGGTAAGGTCATATTAATTAGGAGAAAAATCCATTTTTTGTTCTCCATTAAAATTCCCCTCGTTGACGAGCTGCTTTATGCACCAACGTTACATTGTCGCGATTTGCTTGCTTTCTCGTGGTTCCTGAAAATTCTTTTTCACTTCATGTGCCTCACAATTTATATAGATTTTGAGCAGGCACACATTAAGTTTGAAAAACTTTTCTGCACTAAAATAAATACAATTGAATTGATGACACGCCTCAAATATATCTACGTCATAGTAGGTTGTGTATTCCACTCTTGTGTCAGAAAGTTGTTTACAAGGCATATGTACCATAGAGTTTTGATACACTTAGAGCATGGGCAAATTGTAAGAAAATCTTAATTCTATTTAAAATAAGACTTTAGATGCAACTTCAACATTTCCATTTTATTAATTTTTCCAAAAGGTTTTAAACTGACAAAGTAAGAAAAAAACAACAATTATTACTCTTCAAAAAATATAAATTTAGCATTTACCCTTGATGATTTGAAATATAGCTCAAGTGTTTTTTTTAAAATTCAAACATAGTAGAGTTTTCCCATATATTCGAAAAAATTTTCATATGCATTGGAGGTGTTGTCATACTTAAAGATGCATTTAACGTAAGTCGTTCGGTTCCGTAAATACCCTTACAGAAATATCCGTAGATTACTGTTGTAACCCCCTGAAAGAGGAAAATGGCAGTACTTTGTAGCTCAGCTTTAATATCTTTATCATAATCAAGGGGTGAAAGGGATGTGTGTCTGTCACCCTGTTTAAACGCGGATTTCTCGAATGGCTGCAAATACGGGAGTGAAATTTTGCAGAAAGTGAGAGGAAGCCCCTCCAAGGGATTTAATGGAGCCCGATAATTTTTTTTATTTATCCTGAAGCACAACCCATGGTTTAAAGGGATTTTTGCGTCTACTCCTCTACATATGTGCGATTATCTGTTTTCTGCTAAAACTGAAATGTGGTGGGCGATTGTTAAAATCAACAGCTTACTACACCATAGAAAATATTGTACCCAGTTCTTTTCTCCGGTATAAGTGGGATACTACTGAATTTGTACAAATTTTTGGA
Organism: Morbakka virulenta; assembly: GCA_003991215.1. Lineage (NCBI taxonomy): Eukaryota > Metazoa > Cnidaria > Cubozoa > Carybdeida > Carukiidae > Morbakka > Morbakka virulenta. The sequence goes on along the minus strand of RDPX01000107.1, from coordinate 1,531,425 downwards.
GACAGAATTGAGGGGAGAGGGGGGGGGGAGAAACCAGCACATATATTTATATATATATATATATATATATATATATATATATGTATACATATTGCTTGCGTAATGCGGAGCTCACTGCGCTTCCGTAGTTTGAGCACTCTGACAGGATCCCTCAGAAACTCTTCAGGCTGTGTTTTCTCCGGCAACATGACCAGAGAGTTATGCCTCAGAAGCTCTGTGCTGCACTGATGAGCCCACAAAGTGCGAAACGGTACTGTCTGCAGATTGAGTATATAAATATATATATATATTATATATATATGTTCTCTGAGTGTTCATACTTACGACTGTTTACTAACTCGGTAAAAAATCACTGATTTATTGTATTATTATTGCTGATCTGTTGACGTTACGTTTTGTCAATTTTTAATTATAATCTGAGTTAATGGCTTGTTAGTGTTACCTTGTGTTTATGCCCGCAGGTGTAAGATTAAGTTTTTACTGTTTGAAAGGCGTAAAAATAAAAACATTGACTTATGAAAATTATGTCATTAATCTCGAGTGTTTAACTAGAAAATTTATGCCGGGCGAGGAGCATTTAAAGGGCAATGGCAAACATTCTGTAAGTTGTATGGTATAGGAAAAACATTCCGTAAGACCAATAGTAAGGAAATGAAATTTATGAAACGGAAAATTGTATGAAGGCTTCAGCTCAGTCAATTAATCTGAAAATGTTGCTTATTTAATATAATACTATGAGAAGCCCTTCGGTGTCACGAATAATGTGAAAAGGCGCCTGGCAAGGAGAATAGTGCAGAAAGATCCCCAATAAGCTGAGTAGTGAATTAAGAAAGGCAGTAAGTAACTACCACAGAAAGATGACCAATTGGCTGTGGCGACGAGTGGAACGAAAGAGATTTGCACAGTCAAGTAGGATTCAAACACAAGCTATAGTTGCGTACTAGAAAAAGATATCGGTTACGTCGCATAACAAGATAAGAAATCGGATTAGTCAAGTGGTATATTATACGCCTATATTGGAGAATCTGGTAAAAGCAAGTAATACCGTCCTTGCTGTAACAAACCCACAAAATTTCAAATTCGCGGCAAAAGCAACAAAACTGAGTCCGAAATATGTCACCGTCGGAGAAAGGAACAAAGCATCTAAGATATCCAAGAGTAGAATACGAAAGAAAGTACTGCTAAATGATTTATCCAAGGCGATACAGAAAATGAGTGGATGACATACCAATACATTACAAAGAATGGCAAAAAGGAAAATGAATAGCGTTATGATTTAAAGCTGAAACATCGACTGATATCAAACAAGGAGAAAGCTGAATACTGACGCAAACTAATAAATAATGAGAAACTGACGAGGCAAACACATTTTCTTTCCCAGTCCCTCAAACAACGAAATACTACGTGTTCAACCAGACACAGAAAACAACATTCTTACCTATACGTCATAATTCTTTTAGCCTCATATTCATTGTCCTGGGATGATGCTGGTGCTGCAATTTCATGTGGCTTCACTGTGCGAAATACAAGAAATCTTTAGCTTCAACTTGAAATAAGTAGAAGCGTGTTGCAAATACCTACTTCTTTATATTACAGTAGAACCCTGATTATTTAAAGAATCTTTTATTCGACTGCCGCAGGTTTTCGAAGTTACTAAGAACCCCTTTCTCCATCGTTGCCTAATTTTAATTCATTTTTTTCCTTCTATGCAACTTTAACCAAATTCAGCATTTCAACAAAAAGCAAGGTGAATCTACATGTGTATGTCTATGTGAATATTCATATTTAGATCAAGTAAAAAAATTGGTTATGAACCTTTTTCTTTTTACTTCTTCTTCAATGCCCATCCGGTCTTTGAAAAAACAAGACCTACAGCATAACTTCACCATCAAAATTATAAAATATTACAACGTTTTGCATACATTAAGCTCATACTCCAGCTAAAATCTTAACTAACTTTTTTCTTTTCCCCTCCTTCGACATCCATTGGTCTAATGTAAAAAAAGATCTATACCATACCCTTATTATTAAAAATCTTAAATACCACGAAGGTTTGCATAAATTAGGACTATAGACTAGCTTAAAGATTAAGAGTCTCTTCTTTTGTTTCCTTCTTCGATTACCATTGGTGTATTGTAAAAAGGTCCATACCCTATTATTAAAATTCTAAAATATTACAAAGGTTTGCATACATTAGACACGATTCTAGCTCAGTAAAAAATTGCGATATGATCCTTGTACTGGTTCGGGCTTTTCTCACACTTGCAATGATGGCCTCGATAAACTACTGAGGGTATATTCTACTTAAAAACCAAAAGAAAAACCTTTAATTCATATCTCAAAACGAATCCAGAAAAACCTGGTCTGTGGGTGTTAGTTTTAATACACACACTGTACTTTGTGATGAGTATGAGCAGCAATCAAATATTTAATCAATCATTTATTATTACCTGGAAAATAGCTGGTTCGATCCTCCTGTCTTTTTCTGGGTTTAGATGGTAACACATCCGTGTTGCTTGCTGCTTTGACTTTTTTAAAACTGGCAAGTCGCTTGTCAGCATCTAAAATATAATATTTCTAAGTATCATTAAAACTGTTTTGATAAAAAGTGATAAAAGTCCCTCAAAATTCATGTGTGCGAAGGGGCATTGCATGCAGCTTTAGGCCATATAAGAAAGGTGAAATAAGATGACGCAAAAGTCTAGCAAGAATTAAAACAATATCTTCTATAAAGTTTTTACTGTTATTGTCTTTTATCATCAAACTATTGGACATTTTTTTTAAAAAAAGAAAACCCTGTAAAAAAAATTCAGCATCATTAGACAGAAGATTAGGCAATAGGTAATAGTAGTGATAAAACTTCAGCGAGGGGATGAGTGCAATACAGACAAAGACAAACTGGCACATTGCAAATCCCAGATTGGAAGGATAAAGAGTACGACTCTTGAGTATAAAATGTGGTAAAATAAATCATGAATAGGGAAAAGATATTTTACAGCCATGGTGTAAGTATAAAAAACACGTTCAAAGTTCCTCGAGCTTATAACACCATCAATAACGAAGTACTCAAAATGCCAGCCAGAAAGGACTGTCACCCCAACGTTCAAACAATCAAATACTTTATCTCGGACACAAATCATAAATAAACATTATAAAAACCTACCTCCTTCAGCATTAATTGATGACAAAAACGACCCGTCCTACCGAAAAATAACCCAGAAAGCCTTCTCTGAAAATGGTTAGTCGGGTAGGCCGAACAAGTTTCTTGGCTGTGCATCGGCCAGAAAATTGTTAAAAGCCCTGACAGCAGTCATCTACTTGAGGGTTGGCAATCGACGGTATTATCTAATGAAAACGTTATCGCAGGACTAGCCCTTTTTCATTTCAGAAAAAATATAATCTGTCATCAGCATTTACACTCATTATATCCTTTTCTATATTTCCAAATTATTTAATACTTTTTACAAATTTACAAATAAGACTATTTTGCAACGTAAATTACCAGATTTAAGCTTTGACTTGGATTGCATCATCCTCTTTGCTCGTTTCATCATCATTTCTGCTGTTGCCGAATTTTTGAATCCCCTTGAAATTAAAAAACAAACACGCTATTTAGTCTTAAAAAGACTAGTTTCTTGAAATTAAATGAAAATTAAATTAAATTTATAAATATGGTCAGGTATACACATACATACACTATGTACTTATTCATTTGTTATAGTAGCTAAGGGAGCTACTTTATTCCAGTTTAGCGATATAATAGAAATGAGACTACTTAGGATTTAAACAAGTCAATCCTATACACCTACACGTGCTGATACAAAATCATCACATACACACATCTAGTTTTCTACTTATTAAGCTTACACCGGTCTCATAGGTTTCTATCGCAATTAAGATACCTAATTTATTCCATTTCAACCCTTAAATAAATGTAGGTAGTATTTGACCACACCTACTTTTTTACTTACTAAGATATTATGGCATTCTATACTATATATATTATATTATAATAAAGAAAGCAACAGTGACTAAGTTTGACTGAAAAAAAATGGGTAACTAAGCTAAAAAAAATCCATCAAACAATTTAATCACCATTCGTTTGACAGTTCGTCTGCCCTCTTCGATGACACACGTGATAACGAAACGCTTCTGTTATCCCCAGAGTTAGTTTCGTTCAAGAATTTCGTGTCTTTTGATCCGTTAATTTCTGGTGTGGCAGCTGGAGAAACCCACGCGTGTCTTGCATCCGTTACCTGGAGAGCATTTAAATATCGCAATTAATACTATGAAAATTGCAGAAAAAACTACAATACGATTAAAACAAATAATTGATTCAACTTGCGTTAGTGTAGCCATTAGCCAAAATGTTGATCAGAACAAACAGGTGTCATTTGTGCAACAACTTCCAATAAATATCTACATAACGCTACTTACACTTAATGAATGTGTGACAAGCTTCTCTCAAAGTCCTAGTGCATAAAATACAAACTCATGGGTGTTCTACGTAGTCACAGAAGATCCGATCAAAATAGTTGCAATGCTGGTACTAGGACATGAGCTGACTTTCCAGTATTTATGTATGTGCGTATGTCTATGCATTTATGTATGTATGTATGTATGTATGTATGTATATGTATGTACATGTGTATGAATATATGTATGTATGTATATGTGTATGAACATATGTATGTATGTATGTATGTATGTACATGTGTATGAATATATGTATGTATGGATGTATGTATGTATGTATGTATGTATGAAGCTTTTACATAAAACATACGTTAGCACATTAGAATCAGATTATTCCAGTAAAAATAATCCCTTTTATATATCATACCCATCCTCGAAAGTTTGAAGATCTCCAGCAGGTCCAATCAGTCATTAGAGTAGGCACGAAGGAATGGTCAATGCCAATGACAACGTCGGGATTAACGGAGACCAACATCATCTGTAAAGATGTAGCAATCCTCCTCGTCATCACGTAAATCATCTATGTATATATGTATATATGTTTGTACGTATGTACGTATGAACGATCACATGCATGCAAACGTGTATGTGAATTAGAAATTAAATTGTTAAATTAAACAACGAAATTATTTTCTCAATTTTCCTTAAAACAAACCTTTTGCGCAGTAATATTTTCCGTTTTGTTACTTGGAGGTATTTTCGGGTATCTAAATTTGAAATGGATTTTTAAAAGTAAGTTAAAATAAAAATAATCATACATTCTAATAACGTTATTATTAAATGCAAATTTGCACTCGATAACCTTTTTCGAATTATTATACGATCTTGGGCACACAGCATATAAAATACATAATCTAGATCAATTGCATTCTCTGCTTAGATCGAAGGAATATCATTAGAAGTTCGAAAAAAGTTTACTTGAGATTAACTGTTTGCTCAAGCTGAAAGCTCTTTCTGCTGATGAAATGCGGAGTAAACAATGACTTTTGTAGCCATTTTAGACCCCCTATTCACACTCTTTTACTTATACATTTATCAAAGTCTCTAACGTCACTTTTTGAATTCCATTTCATAAATATACCTATTAGTCTCATGCTTAAGACCAGCATAACATCACCCATCAAAATCTAACGCCATTCCCTCATAAATTCTTATGCAGTCCGGAACCCAGTACACAAATTTGTATTGGATCTCACACACCCAGCATCTCTGCTCACACATCCTATCTCTCTCTTCGCCGTGTCTCGTCTTCTTTACGCTCATCATTGAAATAAATACTTTCTTTCAAAGCTTTATAATGGAGGTGCATTAGATTTTTTCTAAATACTTTATCAGTGCTTCGTCTGTGTTTTACGTCACAAAAACTACCCCTTCCTTTGTGCACTATTTCTGCAGTATTCAACATCTATAGCTCCCAATAAATTCTTACAGATAAAGTTGGTAAAATCACTTACTTCTGAGGAAACTGCGGTGTACTTGGAGCCCTCCAATCCAAGGTAGACTCATCATAATCAAACGCAGCAAGATCCACTTCTTCGTCATAGTCAAACTCATCAGAATCTCCTGGGTCCATTTTGTCCCCCGAATTAAGTGCCTTATGCAGCTTTTTACGTACCATATATCCTCGATGTAAAGCCTAGATATAAAAATATAATATCTTGTAATTCACTAGCAAAAATTCCCACTCAAACTCTGTTGTCATTATGACAACTCAATAAAAGGTAACCTTTATGTTATTTTCCTGCGATATATGATTCTCAAAACATCGTACAGTGCTAGATAGATGAATAAAAAGAAGGATAGATCGGTAGATAGATAGATAGATAGATAGATAGATAGATAGATAGATAGCAAGATAGATAGATAGATAGATAGATAGATAGCAAGATAGATAGATAGATGGATACATACATACATACATACATACATATATACATTCATACATACATACATACATACATACATACATACATAGTAAGGTATATAGATAAATAGTGCTTCACTTTTAGATGTTTTAAACTTAATATTAATTAAAAGGCCTTTCTGACTTTTACTGCAACTTATCATTGAAAATAAAAAGTACCTGTATCTTGATCGCTGCGTCTTCTTCTACTTTCTTTAAAGGAGATATTTTAAAAGCAGGTTCACCCTAAAATAACAAAAAATATACGACATCAGTAGACGATTTTTGGTTAAATCTGCTAGTAGCATTAAAACACTACCAAAACTATTACTGCTTTCATTGCTACTATTACTATTACTACTACTACTACT
>RDPX01000107.1:1483149-1524334 GCA_003991215.1 Morbakka virulenta | reverse complement strand
ATACATAGTAAGGTATATAGATAAATAGTGCTTCACTTTTAGATGTTTTAAACTTAATATTAATTAAAAGGCCTTTCTGACTTTTACTGCAACTTATCATTGAAAATAAAAAGTACCTGTATCTTGATCGCTGCGTCTTCTTCTACTTTCTTTAAAGGAGATATTTTAAAAGCAGGTTCACCCTAAAATAACAAAAAATATACGACATCAGTAGACGATTTTTGGTTAAATCTGCTAGTAGCATTAAAACACTACCAAAACTATTACTGCTTTCATTGCTACTATTACTATTACTACTACTACTACTACTCTACTACTACTACTTGTCTTACTAATACTACTACTACTACTACTACTACTTGCCTTACTAATACTACTACTACTTGTCTTACTAATAATAATACTACTACTACCACTACTACTACTACTACCACTACTACTACTACTACTACTACTACCACTACTACTACCACTTCTACTACCACTACTACTACTACTATTACTACTACTACTACTACTACTACTACTACTACTAGTACTATCACTTCTACTACTATCCAAACCTTCATACCTATGGAGAGATGAGTTTTGCGGGACAGTGGCATCTTCATTCTGGGTAGTCAATTTTCAAGGGTTTGAACACTTTTCCAAATTTCATTTGAACTGGTCAGATCAACCACTACGCAATTCTTTCGTGGCCGAGTCGGAACCTTTAAGGTTGATTCTTGACACTTGAGTGCAAATTGAAACAGTTTGGTCATAACAGGGCGCTTTTTGGGAGTGAACAATCAATGTGTTTATCATTGCTTTCAAAAGCTTCAAATATCCTTCAAACGTCGACCTTTGAAATACCATCTTATTGCACAGCCATTTACATTACCTTTCATAAGGATAGATGAAGAAATCTTCTTTTGTTTTTAGCTCTAGAGAAAGGGAGGGTTCAAGCATATGAAGGATGAAATATTATTTTCTACTATTAAAAATCCTGTTCCGTATCCCGAGCATCTAAATACATCAGCTTTAATGTAGATATAGAGTTTCACACAATAGCGTCACACCTGAGCTACATAGGAATGTGTATTTTTGACCACACCCTTGTACAAAAAATTTAGGATAAATGAAATATGAGAAGGCACTCTAAGATGGAAATAAGGGCAGTACAAGTATCCCGGTGCAGTATATAAGATACATTAGCCTAAATATAAATATTATGTCTTCCGATTGATGGAGAGATGCAATATGAAGGCTGAATGGGTCTGCTTATACTTCAGATGGACTTACTGACAAAAGTTTAATAATGTTTGGAAATAATTAAAAGGGGCGACAAAAGACCGAAATGAAAAAGTAAGTCGTATAAAAATGAAAAAATATTTACAATCCCCACTTGGTTTTCATTCTGCTTTCCAAATTTATTTTCTGCATTTTCACTTTCGAAAACAATATAATATACATAAAGAGGATATATTTTATTGTTTTCACAAGTTCCTTCCACTCCATGTATGTTGCGATCATTTGACCTGACCTTTGGAGCGAAATCGTCTTTCTGCAGGAGGCTCGCTCCTTTATGTGTGAATGGGATGGGATGTCAAACGATTGGGATTTGAGGAAATAAGTCTATATTTATGTGAAAATATGCTTGCAGAAATGGTCTAGTGAAGAATGAGCGCCGATAGATCAGCCAGTGGAGCATGTGTCCATGGTAACCATAGGCACTGGTTCGAATTCAGTTCAGTGCACGCATCTTTTTCACTTTTCTATAATGTTCACGACGAAGTTATGGGCATCCTTTGTTTTAGAAAATACAAGGACAAGCTCATAACCTGGCACTAGACATAAGGAGGTGTAGCAAAACTCTTTTTAATATGAGTAAATCTTAATTACTGATGCTTTACATAACGTTCTGAAAGTATCATCAAATTACCAGCTCACTACATGACCTTNAATTTATTTTCTGCATTTTCACTTTCGAAAACAATATAATATACATAAAGAGGATATATTTTATTGTTTTCACAAGTTCCTTCCACTCCATGTATGTTGCGATCATTTGACCTGACCTTCGGAGCGAAATCGTCTTTCTGCAGGAGGCTCGCTCCTTTATGTGTGAATGGGATGGGATGTCAAACGATTGGGATTTGAGGAAATAAGTCTATATTTATGTGAAAATATGCTTGCAGAAATGGTCTAGTGAAGAATGAGCGCCGATAGATCAGCCAGTGGAGCATGTGTCCATGGTAACCATAGGCACTGGTTCGAATTCAGTTCAGTGCACGCATATTTTTCACTTTTCTATAATGTTCACGACGAAGTTATGGGCATACTTTGTTTTAGAAAATACAAGGAAAAGCTCATAACCTGGCACTAGAAATAAGGAGGTGTAGAAAAACTCTTTTTAATATGAGGAAATATTAATTACTGATGCTTTACATAACGTTCTGCAAGTATCATCAAATTACCAGCTCACTACATGACCTTAAAAATACGAACATTTACTAGAAATTACCTCTTATTTCCAGGATATAACAATCCTATTTCATATAAACCACAGTCTAGGTCCTTTTTTCTGGCCTGAATTGTTTAATTATTAATTAATTTTATTAACCTTTACCGAAGAAATGTTTCCCAAACGGTAACTTAATATAAAATTGAATTAAATGACATATGTTTCGTTGCTACTAATAAGGCAAGGGTATCGTGAAATGAGAGCCCCGAGTCGTGGGCTTAACCGCCAAACAAGGTAGCAGACTGCACGTTAAATCAAGCTATGTTGCGAGGACATAATTATAACTTCGGGCAAATAAAATCGCTCTTCTTAGCTAAAAGTGTGACATATATTCAATTTTTACCACTTTCTTTTTCTTCCAGTAATTTAAACATAATTCAACAAAATATAATAAACATAGTAAACATCTTTTGTGGCAAAAGACCTTAAGGGATTAAACTTTTAGTATACGAAACTTGGCGAGACCATTAGCGGAACATAGATCAGTTTGATTTTAAAAAAAAGATAATATTAATTGTAATTTTCTTCATTTTTTATCATATTAATCATCAGCTTATTTTCTGTCACTTTATCGCCTTTTATCCCTTTTTCCTTTCTCTTTTTTCTTCTTTTTTCCCTCTTCCAGTTTTTATAGTGGGATTTAGGTTGGATAACGCTCGTCAACAAAATTACTTTCTCTTCTGTTGATCAGAAAATAGTTTAACTTTGTCCAAATCAAGATGATGTCTCAGAAACTCGGCCGCTTTTGTCCACAAGCTTTTCTTCTCGAATTTCATAAATCTAACGAAGCTTATCATATTTAAGTTAATAATTGCTTTTGCTACATACCAAAACGTGTCAATTGAAACATGGAAAGTCATTTATTTGCTTCTCGTTTTTCAATTTATTTTAATCCTATTGCTCTTCTGTCATAGGTTTGGTCTACTCTTATTTAAGGTGTGACCAACTACAAGTCATCACATCCGTTCGCGTGTCTTCTTGCTTCTTGTCCAAGTTACTATCGCCACTAGTTTTTGTTTAGTAATTTTACTTTTTTTTTCTTACCTTATCACGGCCAGAAGAAGAATCATACTATTTTCACTCTTTATTTGACGCGATTTACCACTATAACTTCCAGACACCCTCACGGCGCCCGAATCACTTTATGTTCTTACTTTCCCCGTTATGAACCAAAGAAAGCAGCTTACTTTACTCACATTTATTTTCACTTAATTCATTCCTATTAGGTTCACATATCCATTCTGCGTTCAGACCTCGCCAGATAAAACGCTAATCATCCATACATCAAGGGCTAGATAAATAAGACACTTTATTGCAAATTCTTAGAAAAACGGTTATTTCCTGTAAAGAATTTAGTCACTGATGACAAATCCGTTGTTTTATTTGACGAACCATTTGTTTTCATAAAGCAAATTTCAAACTTCAAAAATGGCAGTGCAAAATAGCGGATTTTGTTCAACAAGCATATGCATTTTGATTACTATGCTGTCCAATATGCTATTTTTAACGTTTTCGGCCTCGACGAATGTAATAAAAACGTAATTATTAACGAGTTTTTGCATAGTAAGCAAGATCGAAAAATCTGTGCCAGTATTTTGTAAGAGCAATACCGATAAACACATCAAAATAAAACAAATGAATACTGAAGAACAAAGTAATTCAATTAAAACAAAGTTATATTTTCAAAGTTTGTATTATCCAAAATTTATGTACTTATGTTTGCATGTCCAAATACTTCACAAAGCAGCCTTTCCAAATCTTTCTCTATACCAATTTACGGTTTTAGCACATTTATTATTAAACCTCTGAGATCATCGACGGTAAACTTTAATTTTGTGTTTGCTAACATGATGCGCCAACGCTGGTGAATGTCAGAGACTATGGTCAGGCGGAGGTAGCTGATTTCTTCCAGAAATTCCGTTTCTAGCATTTTTTTCAAAAATGCTAACATTTCCTGGAACTACTGATCCTCCATGCCTTTTACACTTCCCTAGAATGTTCAGTGTCTTAATGAGCTTCTTTTCTTTGAGTTGCTCTTTTTTTTTATCACGCACATTCTGTGTGCTCCTTTGACAGTTTCTAATTTTCATCATTATTTTTTCTACTCTACAATACTCCCGTTTCTTTTACTTCATCTGAATTTTTACCCATTTCCAACACTTACGTCGTTCGCCCGTTGGCGTTTACAGGAACTGGAGTCTACAAGATCTAGTGCCCATTGGTTGCAAAGAAGTTCCTTTGAAGAACTGTCTATATCGTACTTGATCCGCCAGTAATTTTTAGTCAATCATCCAACTTCGTCAATTAACAAATCACAAATAGGTCAAGGATCTAAACGATAGCTTACGCCTAGCATCCACAACATTGATTTCAGTTTGGAAAAAGACCATCTCAGATAACTGTCTTTCTTGAGTCTCTATCATATCCTTCAACACTACTTAATACATGTGATCTTTGCGCAAGACGGAAAGTTTTTTCCCACCACTACAACCCCGTATTTCCGGTATCTTAGCCGCAAAAAAGCCTTCAAATCATTTCAGGATCATTCAAACCAGGTAGCGCTTCACGAGCATTGATTCCCAGTAAATTCAATGATGGAAATATGATCGATTCTCCAAGGTCTGCATATATTTCTTAGCGCATTTTGAACCAGTCGTTTTGTATGTAGGTAGATACAGCCAAAACAAGTTTGTTTGAATTCAAGTTGTTTTCAGAACTGGCAGGCTATTTCAGCAATGCTACCAAATTTGTTTGACAAAACTCCTTGAAATCCTGAATGAGCAATGCCTTCGGCAATCAACTACTATTTATACTTGTTGTAGTGTGAATTACTGAGAGTGAGCCATGGCTTGACGACAGAAACTTCGCAATGGCAATTTGTCCAAGTGTACGGATTCTTGAGCTAGGACAACTGAAGGTTTTGTCACCTACTGATAGCTCAAGGAGTGTTTGGATGCCAAATTTTGGTCAGAATTTGAAAGTATTTTCTCATTGTCATCTCCTACATGACCTAACACGTGTGCACAGCATTAGATTATCGGTTCTTTCTCAATCCCTAGATTTTGGATCAATTTCGAACAGTTTCCCACCCTCTCCGGCACCCACAATTCAATAGTTTCTTTTACCTCTTTGATTGAAGACTTTGACAAAATTGACAGGCAGTTCCATCAGAACCGGAGTGACTGATGTTCTCAACATAACCCCCTAGTTAACATTTTCTGTTCACTTTCATTGCCCTCAATAGTGATATAGTCGACATTTACGTCACATAATTTGTGTGCAGCAGTTTTAGTTGTGTCATCTAGACGGATCAATACAATTGAAGACTCATTATTTAAAACGTGATCTATTAGCATTCTCAAGTTCAGATAGATGCATCTTGTAAATATTGGTCTAAAAACCTCGGACTAGGAAACACTGAAGATGTCTTTGTTTGATTGCCTTTTCTTGGAGCTTCCTCTTATATCATCATCACTATCTTGGCTGAGATCGTGGTCCATATCTCCATATCTACATTACTCATTTCCTTATAAGTCTCACCTAAAAAATATTTGGCAGTATTGGCAATAACCCCGACTGAGATCACATCCACTAATGTTGTAACTAGATATGCATTGCATAGGACAACGAATCACACGTTAACTGGTTGTCTTCTGTCCGATTCGAATTTCCACTTTTGGAAAGTCAACGGCAAACAATTCATCAACGGATGGTTCAATCGTATCAGACTGTTGCCGTGATTGCGAACTAATCTTTGTCGTTACAGGTTCATCGAAGTCTGGATCAACAGATATTGAATTTTCGATATCCATTATACTTCTGTCGTACTACAATTTCCAGGCGATGGTTCCATGTTTTCTGTCAGTATCTATCATTTCCTTGCTTTTGATTTCTGACGTGTCCCTTTCAACAGTTCGCTCCTTTTGTTTCAACCACATGTTAGAAACGCTGTTTGTGTACAGCGGTGTTTAAGACCAAAGGGAATCGTCTTCATAGAAGGCTTGGTCATCTGCAGACATTTTGACACTGTAGTGCTTCTCAGAATTTTTCTGAAATTTCTATGTCTTTACATCCAATATATTAGAGACCTTTACTCATTCTCTGGTTGAATGCAGCTCGCCAAGACTTTGCTTTTTACCAGCTTCCTGTTTCGGTAATTTCTGGAATAATTTTTAACCAAACTTTATCTTGTGAGCGACTGTAGTTTCATGCATTGGATATCCATTTTGACAATCCATCACTGAATAGTTCCTTCGTGACTACCTTGCTAGCGGTGGTTTTCAAATTACTCTATTTCCTGACCTGTTTTTACCGAAATGAAGTATACGTCCACTATATGAGCTTCATCCTGTAATTTTGGAAGACTCTGAATTCTTCAACTTCCAGATATTGATCAAACAGCAGAGATTTTCGTATGGTCTCTTACCTACTTGAACTCCTTGACGTGCTGTCTGCCCTTGTTGGGAAAAGCGTGCAGACGACTGTTTCAACTATTTTTTATATACAAGGTGCTTAAGTGACTGGCAGCACGGACTCAGAAATAGACACGAGGAAAGTAACGAAGAAAGTTTCCCCTGTATAGTTTCGATGTGAACCAAAAATATTAAAAAACGATGATTTAGACATCATATGTCCACCTCAAAGAAAGTGTGATTTTAATAAAATCAGCGCCGTTGAAAACATTACAAACGATATATCACAATGCATAGGCAATGACCGTTTGAATAATTATGCCAAAAATCAGAATTTAGCCGCCATTTTGAAAGGAGACACGAAATTGGCTTCGAAAAGTACCCTTTGGACATGTATTTGCTTCATGGAATCGGATGCGGATTCAACATCAAAAATCACCTCAGAACACTCCCACCTTTTTTAACAAACAATAAAGATTTACCTGCCCCTAATACAAGTACCTTTATTTCAATTATCCCTAAAAGTCTTCCAAACTCTTTCAATTTCCTTCCCGGAAGCCGCTGTTACAGTCAATAAAACTCCACTGGCACCACACCACTGGTCTACAGGACTACATCTCTACACATCAGCTGTATGTCTAGACTGTCCTGTACTTCTAAGGGTACACAGAACTAGTCCATACTTTCCCATACTACTGTTTTTTGTCTTCATTGGCATCCTTCAATTATATAGTAAGCTGCTGGCTTTTCTATATTTCTGTTTTTATTATATTCTGTCTGTTTATATATTTATCGATCTATCTATCCATCTATCTATCTATCTATCTATCTATCTATCAATCTATCTATCTATCTATCTATCTATCTATCCATCTATCTATCTATCTATCTATCTATCTATCTATCTATCTATCTGGCAATTGATCGACTTGTCTACCTTTCTCTCTATTTATCTGTCTGCCAATCAATTTCTATAAGTTAAGATCGAAATTTAAGCATCGTGTTTCAGCTCATGTGTCTTCCGTTTTCCACCTTTGTTTTCAAAGTTCATATCTAAACAGCTGGTGTTTTTATCCGTTGTTCTTCAACCAGGTAACTATCATTGCACCCCCACGTTTTTTTTGCTGAATGTGGGTGGTAATTGAGCCATGTATACTTGTTTGAATAAACTGTTTTCCACTATTACTTGATTTCCTCCTAAATCGTCTTCATGCTTCTAAACCAAATTTTACCCAAGGAATCTAAAAGATTATACAATGTGGCATGAAATAATACTACACTATACCATAATATAGGAAAGGCACATCGAACTGACCTCGTTTTCAATAAAGGCACTTGAATGGTGCGAAGTTTTCGGTGATGTTTCATTTTCCTTCGTCTGAGTACTACTCAAATCTACCTCTTTTTCATAAAACTTGGTTGATGAAGCAGTTGATATACATCTAAAATTTAACAGAAGCTCTAAAATAGCTTTACACATAATTTGAGGTCTAGTCTACATGGTTTGAAAAAAAATATGAGCAATCTTATCACAACTATAAACAATATGTAAAATTACCTTGTTTACTTCACAACATAAAAAATACAAGAATGAATTTATTGTCATGAAAATAAATACTAATTTAAGGCTCTATGATCAAATGAGGAATTGTGTTATGATGTTTAGAATACACAGAAATACACAGAAATAAAAACAAGTAACACACAAGCATCTAAACACACAAATAAGAACATTCACAAGTAGACATAAACGTACAAAGATTAGCATACACAAACAGGCAAAAAAGAAAGTGTCCAAGGCATCCTACAACAAATAAACCAAAAAACCCATGGCGATCTATTATGAAAATTGGAAATTCTGCATGACGAAAACCTCACAACAATTATAGTATATACTCGACATCTCAATTGCTCGTCGCCATACTGTTGTGTCGAAAAATACCCATGAACCATTTCCATTTTCTTTTTAATATCCTTCTAGGATTCTACTTCTTCTTCTATGGTACCAACTGGAAACAAGCTTAGGCGAACACTATTGTATTGAAATGCCCTGCCATTGTTCTCGGTCTCGGACGGCATTTCACAGCTCTCTTCTGGTCTTGAGATGGTGTTGAAAGCTCTGCAGATGCGGTTTCCTCTGTCTACCACGAGCGCGATTTCCTTTAATTCGTCCACTGAGGCAAAGGTTCTCCAATTTTTACTTGTTGATGTAATGGCCACGAAATTTCAATTGACGTTTGTCGATTACTTTAACTAAATCTCTTCTTGCCCAACACGGTGCAGGACTTCGATGTTTGTTACTTTATCAACATGGGAAATTTGGAGAGTGCGGCAGTAAAACCATATCTCTGCATCTTCTATATTTCTCCATGTTTCTGCATCAAGTGTCCATGCTCCTCTTCCATACAAGAGGACCGACCAGAAGAAGGTTTTGTAGGGACGGACTTTGGTGGTCAAAGAATCTTTTCGATCGGTAAAAATAGTTCTCATGTTGTTGAATACATCTTAGGACATGCTTATTTTTCGCTTAATTTCTCTCTTAGCATTACTATCACTACTGGCTGTGCTGTAAGATCCAAGGTAATTAAAGACTGACACTTGCTCTAAGGTTTCACCATCTATCTCAAGTTTTAATTTTGGTTCTGGCGTGTGTTTTGAGACGCATATTACCTTTGTTTTTTAGCAGTTAATGCTGAGACAACGGGAAATACTGGAGGCTGTGGTGATGAAGACTGAGTTGTCAGCATAAGGAATGTCATTTATCCGGAAAGCATTAAGAAGCAGAGCTTCAGAAACTTCATCAAGATCTCTGAGCATTAATTCGCAAAAGAGGAAAAAATCTGATGACAAACCACATCCTTGCCTTAGTCCTCCTCAAATAGCGACCCATTTAGTGGAAGTCTTGTCGGAGAGGCGAAAGGCCGCTTTTTGCTTGGTATAAAGGTTTTTTATTATTCTAAGGTCTTTATCGTCAATCTGGATGCCCTGTAACAAAACGAGTAAGTCCTTATGCCTAACCCTGTCAAAGGCCCTCCTGTAATCAATAAATACCAGGTATATGTCCGGGTGTTCTAGTCCCCTTTCTGAGAGCAGTTTGAGGTTGAAGATTGCGTTTCTTATCCCTTTATCTTTCATGAAACAATAATGATGGGCTGAAATTTCAGGCAGAGGTTTACGCAGTCCTCTCTAAGGACTATTTTCGTTAGGATTTTAAGTGCAAGGCTCATTAAGCTTAGAATTTGATTGTTGTTGCAGTCGAGCGTTCCAGTGATGTTTGGCAGGGCTAAGGTTGACATAAGCATATACTCTGGGAGGATCCCAGTCTTTTTAGATCTTATCGATGATCGTCCATAGAAGTTTAACACCTTAGTCCAAAAAACATATCTGTTGGTATATTCCCTGGTCCAGCTGCCTTTCCGCTCTTTATATTTTTCAGTCCTCAACGAATTTCGTCTTTCAGTATTCTAAGGCCGGTTATTGCTGTTTCTGGGATTATGCTACTCTGATCTTCATTGTTGTGAAAAAGTTCCTGGAGATACTCCTTTCACCGATTGGCCACAACCTTGGGGTCGTGGAGAACTTTGCCATACATCTGATATGATGCATTTTGAGGTGAGAGCAGGTCTCTTGACTGTTACTTTTTATATCCGTTTGAACATTTCTTTGGGGTTTGTATTAAGACGCTCTGCCTCTTGCCATTAGGCTTCTAACATTCTTCCTTGGCGTTGGTACACTCCTTTCTAATTTCTCTGTTTATTAGTTTATACCGCACTTTATTCAGTTTGACGAGCCTTCTTTGTTCCAATAAATCTTTGGCCTCCTGTGTGATCCCGAGAGATGACTGAGGTAACTTTGTGTCCACTTTTGAGATGTGTTGTTCGGCAGCTTGTTCGATGGTAATTGCTATGCTACTCCAGTCATATTCTACATCCATGATGCTATACAGCACTGGTATGATACATAGGGATGCTGTTTTAAGAGAGTTTTAAGAGAATTTAGAACAAGTTTCACTGTAGATTTGGGCATTTGGATACTTTTTAGTGGCAGCTGGAACGGTATAATGACTGGATTGTGATCTGAATTTGCATCTGCACCTTGGTAGGCCTTTGTAGACTTCACTACATTCCTGAATCTTTGGTTTATAATGATGAACTCAAACTGGTTCCTGATTAATAATCACCAGGGCTCTTTCAAGTACAGCTTTTTCGAGGGTGAGCTTCAAACCACGAGCTTGTGATTGTCATGCCTCTATCTCGGCACCAGTTTATTAGCTTTTTACGTCTATCACTCCTCTACTTCAATCCATGGGATCCAACGATTTTCCCCTCTATTTCTGCTCCATCTGTTACATTCCAATCACCCATAACGATGGTGAGTTCGTTTGAACTACAAACGAAGTAGGCTTCTTCTCGATCTCAGTAAAAGTGATAAACGGCTTGATCGTCTGCCTCAACGTTGGTGCATAGATAATGATGGTGTTGAAGTTGAAAGGGCTACCCTTTTGTGATACAAGCACAATCCTCTCTGATTTCGGCCAGAAAGAGAGGACTGAATTACCAAAGTTCTTGTTGAGAATCAAATCGACCTCGTGTTGATGCCTAGCAACGAGTAAAAGATACGTTTCTGTTCCTTACAGAACTCGCCTGCTCCTGGCCACCTGGATTTGCATAACCCTAAGCAATGCACGCCCAACCTGTCCGCCTCTAGAATAACGTCCACTTTTCCTGCTTGAAATAGTGTGTAAGTGTTCCACACACTCCAATCTTGGTCAACTGTGATCGTATATGTTTTGCTGATGTGGTGGTCGTCGTCACTGGATGACGATCCCGAGAACCCTACGACCTGTGTCTGCCGTTGTTACAGTTCCCGTTACAGTGCACGCCATCCTGAAGATGGTCAAGGGTCCCGTTTACGCAGTTTTGCTTGTTTGTTTCATTTCGTTGCATTTTATGATTTACTGGCCCATGAAACTAGGGTGGCTGACCAAGTCTCCTTCTCCAGTCTAGGATTATCCGCTATTAATAACTCTAGTACCTCGAGCATTTTGCTAGCTGGAAACAAGTAAATGGGAAGTAATGGTTATTGCTTTTTAAAGCTTTGGTTTCCTATCTGCGTCATTAATAGATTAGATTTAAAGTTCTTCTGTCGAATGAAGACTTCGCTGTTCCAGATGTCACTTAAAATAAAGACCTTTCCTCCCCTTTCCGCGGGAATTTATAGCAATAGGATGGACATCAAGCCTTCAAAAAAATCTTTAAAGTAGCAGGTCCATCTGTTTATACCCTTGTATCATATCTCTGTAAACAAATCACAACTAGCAATAACCATGACAAAAGTATCATCAAATTTCGCAACGGGAGCTCAACAGTCGTCTCCAAAAAAAGTAAGCATAAGGAAGTGTCCTAAATTATTTTTAAGGTCTCAAGCCAGTACGTAAAAAGCCTACCAACGATAAATTAATGCAAATAATGCACGAGGGACGGGTGAGATATATAATCAAACTGTCTGGTAACTGCTACATTACCTGCTACTAATTAACATGTTATTTTTATCATCTTCTCCAAGCTGCTCTTGCAAATGACGTATTGCCATTGCTAAACAATCTTGCCGATGTTGGGACTAAAAAACAAAATAAACAGACTTAAATCTGACGAAAAACGTCATATAAAATCTAAAAGGTAAAAATAAGGCAGGGAAAATGGAAATGGGTCATTAAAGGAGTTTTGTGGACAAAGACAAGTGAAATAACAATATGAGAAAGTTTTTACTATCAACAATCATGTTGTTGCTATTGTTATTGTGCCAAACGTAAGGAAGACCTAGTATATATTTTCATCCAAATAAGTCGCTGTTTTCATCAGCAATAGGTACGGTAATGAAACTAGATCTTTTAAAACAAGAAATTAAAACCCAACCGTTGGATCCACAGTAAAGTTGGCCGCTGAGTGGACAAACAACAAGATACAACAGAAATATTCTTTAAAAGTAAACGTTGAAAATTCTTCGAGCGACCCAGAAGAAAATCCGCAGCTTTACACGAAGCAACGAGAGAAAGAAAATTAATCAACTCAAAGATGCAGACAACAACGTTTGGTTATGTTGTGAGATGGGTACACTTAGTGAGAATACGAAAGCTAAATAGGGGGAAAAATACAAATTTCCAACCAAAAAAAGGTCACAACTAGATTATATGCTATTCAGGAAAAAGTGGAGGAATAGTGTTTTAAATTCTAGGTCTTATTCATCTTTTACAAACTCTGACCACAGAGTGGTTAGCTCCTTTATAAAGCCNAAGTAAACGTTGAAAATTCTTCGAGCGACCCAGAAGAAAATCCGCAGCTTTACACGAAGCAACGAGAGAAAGAAAATTAATCAACTCAAAGATGCAGACAACAACGTTTGGTTATGTTGTGAGATGGGTACACTTAGTGAGAATACGAAAGCTAAATAGGGGGAAAAATACAAATTTCCAACCAAAAAAAGGTCACAACTAGATTATATGCTATTCAGGAAAAAGTGGAGGAATAGTGTTTTAAATTCTAGGTCTTATTCATCTTTTACAAACTCTGACCACAGAGTGGTTAGCTCCTTTATAAAGCTGAGTCTTCGTATATAGATATACGTATATAGATATATTATAAGATATATATATATATTATTTCTTCCACCGAAGAAGTAGCCAAAGAAACTCTACCAACCAAAAAGAAAAATACTGGCAAAAAATTCAGCAATCTTTCTAATGTTAATGAAGCTAGGAAAAATCTTAAGAACATCTCAGCAAAATACAACCAAACATCAACAACAAGATTGAAAAAACTTCTACACAAAGCTAAAAAAAATTTAGATGATGCATACCTAAATGCTGAAGCATAATACATTATGGGAAAAATCAACAATCTTGAAAAGCTTCAAGTTAGTAATATGCATCATGAAGCGTGGAAAATCATCAAAGAACTATCAGGAAACAGCTCAAAACCAACCACCAGAATAAAAAGAGGCACTGCGAAAAATAGGTTAAACAGCTGGCTCAATCATTTAAACAATCTTTTGGGAAAACAAACAAAACTTTCAGATAAATTTACACTACCAATGGTTCCGGTCTCTAAACCACTTAAGATTACAACATCTAAATTTTCTTACAAGGAATTAAAAACTGCTTTAAATAGTGTTATATCTTCCAAGGCATTTGGACCAAACAACATTCTTACCATTATTTGGAAAGACAATAGTTTTCACCAACTCCTATTAAATCTTTGTAACTTCTGCTTTGAAAATAAAGTATGCCCAGATGTTTGGCGAAAGTCACAAATTATACCTGTTCCCAAGAAAGGTGATCTGTATCTACCTACCAACTATAGAGGTATATCTTTGCTGCCTATTGCAGCAAAGATTTTTAATAAACTACTATTAAACCGGCTTATACCACATGTTGATCNAACCACTTAAGATTACAACATCTAAATTTTCTTACAAGGAATTAAAAACTGCTTTAAATAGTGTTATATCTTCCAAGGCATTTGGACCAAACAACATTCTTACCATTATTTGGAAAGACAATAGTTTTCACCAACTCCTATTAAATCTTTGTAACTTCTGCTTTGAAAATAAAGTATGCCCAGATGTTTGGCGAAAGTCACAAATTATACCTGTTCCCAAGAAAGGTGATCTGTATCTACCTACCAACTATAGAGGTATATCTTTGCTGCCTATTGCAGCAAAGATTTTTAATAAACTACTATTAAACCGGCTTATACCACATGTTGATCAAATTCTCCGAAAGAATCAAAATGGTTCTCGTTCTGGACGATAAACAATATGCCAAATTTTAGCCTTACGCAGGGTTATTGAGGAGATGTCTTACTGCAATCGTGAACTAGCTCTAGTATTCACTGATTTTAGTAAGGCCTTCGATTCTGTTGATAGATCTATGATGTTTAAAGTACTCCAACTTTATGGTACTCCAGATGAAATAATAGATGCCATTAAGATCTTATATACAAATACTACAGCTACAGTTTTGAGTCCAGATGGAGAAACGCCAGCCTTTGACATTTTAGCAGGCATTCTACAAGGTGATACATTAGCACCATTTCTATTTATTGTAGTTGTTGATTACATTCTAAGAGTATCAATCGACACTAAAAGTAACAAAGGCCTTGGAATCATACCCCGAAAATTTTCTCCTTATCCAGCTGTACACGTCACTGACACAGATTTTGCTGATGACATTGCTCTTATAATTGGGTCATTAGCAAATGCTCAAACTCTCTTATTGGCTTTAGAGTCAGCAGCCAACAGTGTTGGTCTACATTTTAATGAGTCTAAAACTGAATATATGAGCTTCAATCAGACAAATAATGAACCTATTAAAACTCTTTCTGGGTCTAACTTAAAATCCAAAGATGATTACAAATACTTGGATTCTTTTCTTCCTTCTTCAGAAAAAGACTTTCTTCTTAGGAAAGGCATGGCATGGCCAGCGTGCAACAAACTGCATAAACTATGGACATCTGAACTTGACATTATCATCAAAGTCAAAATATTTCGGGCGCTCATTGAACCAATTTTGCTCTATGGATCAGAGACTTGGACTCTATCTGAAAGAGCAGAAAAGCGTTTAGATGGGTGCTATACAAAACTTCTTATGCGGGTTAAAAACCTGTCTTGGAAAAAACACCCAACCAAGAGTTAAAGTTATAGCAACCTTTCACCAGTGTCTAGTTTGGTCAAATCTAGATGAGTACAATTTGCACGCCATTGCCATAGAGCAACTTCAGAAGGGATTTCATCACTAATACTCTGGAAACCCCAATCCATCGGAAAGCGCTCTGGCAAATTGACTTTCTTAGATACCATTATAAGAGATACTGGCTTAGCTGGTCAAGACCTTAAAGCAGCTATGAAAGACCGAGACTACTGGAGGAAGGTTGTTCAATCCATCATCTCGACTGAGGTCGAACAATGATGATGATGATGATGATGATGATGATGATGATGATGATGATAATGATGAGCAAGGCAAGTCCACTATTATTGTCTGGCCCTCTCATGGTTCTAACATCTTGCAGGGTTCTCCTCCATTTTCTGTTTATGAGCATGTGATCAACCTGGTTCTTGGTGTGACAATCAGGTAATTTTCAGATTTACTTGTTTGTCTCTTTGTGTCGGAAAACAATGCTACCAATGATTAAATAATTGTCTTCGAACAGCTTGACCAAACGCTCTCTGTTGTTATTCCTGCTGCCAAATCTATGAACTTCGATGGTGGACTCTCTATTAAAAAATTCACTGTCTACCTTTGAACTAAGGTCGTCCATAGCAAGTAAGGTATCATGCACTAGGATTTTTTGAATACCATCTTGTAACAGGTCATAGAATGCCTCCTTATCTCTATCCTTTGGCACTTTAGTAATTGCGCCACAGTGAACGACTGTAAACTTTCCATATGAGCAGTTGAATCTCGCTGACATGAGTCTTTCATGGATGAATCTTCACTACAGCATGCTTTTGTGTACCTCTCTGCTCACAACCAAAGCTACCCTCTATCGTATTGACCAGCATCTCTTACTGAAAAAGCGACGAAAAAGCTACTGAATAGTAGCTAGTTGCTTGATTCCAGTCCCTGACCATGTTGTTGCACTAACGCCCAGCAAACAGAAGTTGCTGTTCTACATCCCTCTCTCTTTAAACTAACCGAGCGGTTTGATAGAGCGGTTTAACATTCCAGCAGTTCGCACGTCATGTAGTATTGCGTCGAAGGACTCCCATCATCGGTCTCTCAACATCCTCTCAGGTTTGACTGCCAGCCGTCCTTTTACTAATATTATGACCTGTGTTTATTCTTCCACTCACAATTTCGACATCTCTTTTGTTGGCTTCTGTAGCTCTTTGGATTTTACATGAGTGAGCTGAAAGCCGACTAGACAACCTTCCTCCTCCCTTCCTCAAGACATAAATAACAATCTTCGTGGCGATTGCGAGGTCAACAAACCAAGCAACTTACGACATTTAATGCGATACTATTATTACATACCTCCATATGCACTTTTTCTACTACAGCTTCAGATAAAACCAGCTTTGTACTCTTTTGATGAAGCATACTAAAAGATACAAATAATAAAAAATAAAAAATAACTCTCTTGAAATAGAAGAACTATTTTTACTTTAGAAATCTCACTTTTACAAAAAATTGCTTTTTATTTCAAGAGGCAAAAGTGTTGAGACTTTTATGCCAAACTTTCTTTTTATTTATTTCCTTTACCAAATACTACTTTATTTCTCTCAATGCATCTCATTTGCTCTAGATTTTGCAAACTTAACTTTTTACAGATGTAGTAACCACCAAGTGTAAATCTGAAAGTAATTCTCTCGTTGAGGTAGGTGAAGACCTATCTCTCTCCCTATCTCTGTCTCTGTCTCTGTCTGTCTCTGTCTCTGTCTCTCTCTGTCTCTCTGTCTCTCTGTCTGTCTCTCTCTCTCTCTCTGTCTGTCTGTCTCTCTCTCTGTGTTTCCGTCTGTCCCTCTGTATGTTAGGTTTTCGATTGCTATAAGCTACTAGCCTAAATGGCTGACATAAATCAAAGAGCATCCATAACAAAAGTAAATCAGGTTATCTGTCTAACTTGTTTACTCTCTTCAAAACGTAATACTAAAAACACAGCCATCATACTAAATGTAAACAAGGTACGTTTTTGGATATTTACAAATCCTACATGCATAAATTACTATCTGCCTAACGCAGTTTTTCAAACTGGAAGAAAACCAACAATCCTCGCAATGAATACAGGAAGCTACAACAAAATTTATACTTTTCTTTACTGTAAACCCTATACAAGTCCTCCAAATTTTAATTGAATTTAGTTTTAGAAGTAGTAGTAGTACTACTACTAATACTACTACTATTAGTACTAACAAATAGTAAATAGTCATTCATTGAATGACCGATTCGTGACACAAATCTAAAATTGACCACAACCTCAACTAAGTACATTGTACTAACCAATAGCAAGGTGACTATGAAAAAACAACGTGAAAGGGATGACCTTCTTTCCTCTTTTCATTGACATTCTTTTTCTTGGCAGTGTAACTACATCAAAAAGACGACTTATGGTTGTGAAGAGTAAATTCCGCGCCTCTGCAACAGTTGTTTATTC
This sequence comes from Morbakka virulenta, assembly GCA_003991215.1. NCBI lineage: Eukaryota > Metazoa > Cnidaria > Cubozoa > Carybdeida > Carukiidae > Morbakka > Morbakka virulenta. The sequence continues at coordinate 1,506,266 of RDPX01000107.1, read as the reverse complement.
TATCGTGAACTTTCATTACGATGGAGCTAATGATGTGCTTTAACAAACGGGTAGAGTTTTCTAAAGATAATGGTGTTGATTATGATGTTTCTGCCGCTGTAGAAACCGGTGTCGCAGAAAGAAATATTGTCCTTCTTGAACTGAATCAATATTCCCCATGAAGAATGAAAGATGCTCGGTATAGCTTGCAGAAAATACAAAGTTGAAAACGAAATTGTAATGTAGTAACAGTCATTTCTCGAAAATCATAAAGCAAAGAAACAAAAACAAAGTTGCTCTTTGCCATCAGCTGCGTGGGTCTGCTTTAGGGATTGCACCCCGAAATTCCCCGTTCGGGGAATTTTCGGGGAAAATGGCTAATTTTGATTCCCCGATATTCGGGGAATTTTTCATTTTTCTCCGAAAAATTGAAACATTATATCTGGCACTAACTTGATGTTTTAGGCGATTTGTTGTTGTTTTCGATCTGGGAACTCGCTATTCAGTTTCTCTCTTTTGGGCGCGCTTTGCTCAATTCCGATATTTTTCGCCAAAGAATTGTAAACAAAAGTGAAAATGTCGGAATTAGAAATTCTCGACGTCAGTCAAACTCTAAAGAGTGTAGACTGTGGTGAAATCTTTCCATTCTTTTTGTATGTTTGCCTCTTCCATGGCTGTTTCCATACTCTCTTCCAGTGCTTCAAACCTGTTCTTCAACTCTACTGTGAGTTGCTTTTGGATGTCTTTTTGTTTCAAAAGTGGTGTTGAATGCTGCCTTCTGTTAGTGATCTTGAGTTTGTGCCTTGAAAGACTAAGCTTCACTTTGCTGCCCACAAGGTTATGGTTAGTTCCAGTATCTGCACCCCTGTGGCTCGTACATCAGCGAGAGACCTCTTGTACCTGACTTTGATGATGAAGAGATCAATTTGGTTTTTGTCTCTGTCGTTTGGCGAGGTCCATGTGTATTTGTGAATGTTTTTGTGTCTTAAGTATGTGCCCCCGATCACTAGATCATTTTCTTCACATAACTCAATACGTCTTTCACCATTCTCATTCGTGATGCCTAAGCCTTCTTTCTCTAAACCTTCCTCGTGGTTTTTGTTGTTGCAACCTTCTTTGACATTTACGTCTCCCATAACCATCAGCATGTCATGCTTCGGTGTTGACTCAATCTCTTTCTGCTGTTGTTCGTAGAAATCGTCCTTCTCCTCTTGATCTGCATCGTTTGTAGGGGTGTAGATCTGAATAATGGTGGTTTTTACATATTTTGAGTTGAATCTAGCACTAATGATCCTTTCATTCACTGGATTCCACTTGATAAAATATTTCCTAGTCTCAGGGCTCAACATGATTCCTACACCTCTATGAGGTTGTTCATTTGACCCAGAATACAGTACACTCTCTGGTGTTGACCTTCACTTCTCCGAAACCAGTCCATCTTGCTTCGCTTATGCCTAGTATCTCTAGATGGTAGTTCCTCATTTCCCTTGCTATTATTGCAGTTTTCCCGGTGGCAACATGGTTCTTACATTCCAGCTTCCTACACGGATGTATCTTTTTGATGTTAGAAGTGATCTCATGCAAGTCGTTCTTACGTTGGAGACTTCCCGTAGGCTTTCACCTCCAGCCGTCATATGCGTGTCTTCCCATCTGAGGTCGTTATCTTCCGGGATTTCACACGACATGGTTCTGTGACCAAATATAGTTTTGTTACTGTCCACGTTTCCGTAATCGGTGGTTGTTTTACGGGATGGGGTGATTGGCCCCTTGCCCAACCCTCCCCCTTTCTCATCCGGGCTTGGTACCGGCCATGGCGGAGTTTCCATGCTTTATTACCAAGAAAAAAGATTTCTTTGGATTCGAAATTGAACGAAAGTCAATTCTGGATCTAGCAACAAAACTTCTCAAGCGATTCTTTTCTGTTGTTGTTGGAAATAATGATGAAGAAAGTGATTCTGAAACTAGCACTAGCCAAGAAGAGGAGGCAGAAAACTTCCCATTTGACGAACAACTTGACTTGGCATTTCAAAAAGATAAACAAAGTACAAAATCTAATGCTGGACTGGAACTAGAAGTGAAACCACCTGAAGTCAAAGCTGAAATGCAGCTTTATGAGCATAAGACTACCACTCAATGGCCTCCTATTCTAGACTTGATTTACAACTCACTTTTGACTATTGCACCAACAAGTGTGGAGCCGGAGCGGTGCTTTTCTTCTGCTAGCTTATTTAGTACTAAAATTAGAAGCAGACTTGGCGATTCTACCCTTAACATTCTTGTATTTTTACGTGATTTCTACAGAAAATAGAAAAATTCTATGTAAAGAGGTGAAATTCACAAAAACTTTAAGCAAAATCCCATTTATCTGCTTTTTCGGAAAATTTCGGGAGAAACTCGGGGAATCTGTCAAATTCCCCGTTCCCCGAAAATATTTTTCAATCGAGGGAAATGCAAACCATAGTCTGCTTGCCGTACGCGAATTTAACAGTGACTTGAAAAATGTAGCTAACAGAGGCCTATTTTCTAAAGTGCAAAATGTTTGTCTAAATGATATCTCACCATTGTCATTTACGAAGACGTTAACTTTAATCCATCAAAGTCAAAGTGCTAATACTGTTAATCTAATGGAATTAACTGTATAAACATTTAATGACGTCAACGTTTTTTTACCTGCTATCGTCTGCGTGGTTCCTACTTAAGTTATTCCATTCTTTTATTTGTCGCTGGGACTGTATTTCTAGCTCAGAAAACATCTTGTTCGGTACCTGTAATAAATTTGGTAGTAAAACAATATCAATAGGAAAACTTTTTATCTCTTGATGATGTACTTCCTTACTTCTTTATTTATCTATCTAATTTACTTATTATCTATCTATCTATCTATCTATCTATCTATCTATCTATCTATCTATCTATCTAACTATCTATCTATCTATCTATCTATCTATCCATTTGTCTATCTATCTACCTACCTACCTACCTACCTATCTATCTATCTATCTATCTATCTATCTATCTATCTATCTATCTATCTATCTATCTATCTATCTATCTATCTATCCATCCATCTATCTATCTGCCTATCTATGTGTTTATCTACCTATCTGTCGNNNNCTATCTATCTATCTATCTATCTATCTATCTATCTATCTATCCATCCATCTATCTATCTGCCTATCTATGTGTTTATCTACCTATCTATCGATCGATCGATCTATCTATCTATCTATCTATCTATCTATCTATCTATCTATCTATCTATCTATCTATCTATCTATCTATCTATCTATCTATCTATCTATCTATCTATCTATCTATCTATCTATCTATCTATCTATCTATCTATTTATCTATGTATCCATCCATCTATCTGCCTATCTATGTTTATCTACCTATCTGACAATCGATCAATCGATCGATTGATCGATTGGTCTATCGATCTATCTATCTAACTATCTACATAATTATGGGGTATAAAAGGGGAAGAAATTCTTAGAAATTAATTGAGAAACAATGGTTCCGAACGATGACTCTATGCGATTTTCTTCATTTACTTCTTTCAACCAAAGCATGGCTAAAAGCCAGGTCAGTGAAGAAGATTACATTTTATTAGATTTTTCTCGTTCTATCTTTTCAACTATCTTTTCATTTACTGGTTTCCTCTCTCTCCTAATCCTCTCTCAAAAATATTCACCCACTTAACGGTCTGCAATTTATAATGGAGAAACGAATTAGGTGCAACACTTACACAGAGTACTAGCGATATATTTACGGCGTTTATATTGGAAGGAACTTCTTAATAATCAACTAAGAAATGTCAGCTCTAAATGATTTTTCTATTTTATTTACCCTAAGCAGGGTGAGAGGCTACTTCAGTGCAAAAAGTAAATTCTTATTACTTTTTTCTTTGTACTTTTTAAAAATTCTTTTCATTTATTGGCTTCCTTTCTCTCTCCTAATTTTCCCTATAAAAACAGGTATGCACTTAAATTCTGCTATTAATAGCAGATAAACGAATTTCGTCCACCATTTACACAGACTACTAGCAATTTAATTACGGGGTTTAAAAAGGGATTTAGCCCAAGACGTCAAGGAATGTAGATGAGCCTTGACACGGTCACATGGTAACCTATTGATCTACCAATTGGACACAGCTAGTTTAAGATAAAGTTTATATGATCTCCATTAAATGACAAAAAGCTAATACACGGGATATACCTTTTTATCGATCACCTCTTCATCCAGTTTTGTAAGCCAGTGTATTGCATTAAGAACTGAATACCTAATAGAAAATACAAATAATCAAGAAAAAAACATTTTTGTCCTAATTTATAGCCCTGAAAAAAAAGACCGGTGTTATTTTACATTAAATCTACAAAGCGTTTAAAAACTGATAACAGCTGAGTAATTAGCTATGATTATTGGATTATAATTGATCAAGAAACAGAACTAAAAACCCTAATAAGAAATCCAAATTTTCAGCATAAACGCTTGTTGATTAATTTTGATGATCTAAAGAAATGCTAGTAATATTTGCACATTGAATTAATAAAGCTTTTAAAACTGATCAAAAGTTAAGGGGTTTCGCAATGATTATTGGATTAATTTTGATTATAATTCATCATTTCACTGAAAAATGATTATATGCAAGTGCTTCAAATTCTTAAAACATAATTATTATTGTCATTATTTGGATGAGACTTATGTGCAGGTACAAGGAATCCTTCATGTAAAAATCCCAAAAATTATCTGTTAGAAAATGTGAGAAAAGATTCGCAAATTAATGAATTTACGAAAGGTAGATATTGTCACTTATACTATGGCGTTTTTTTCTCCGCAAGGACAGAGGCTTGTTTGTAGAAATATTGTTGGAGAAAAAGATTTAAGATGATGATAACAATTATTTTTATCATTACTATTACTATAAATACAATACTAATAAAAATAATAATTATTATTATCATTATTATTATCATCATTATTATTATTATTATTATCATTATTATTATTATTATTATCATTATTATTATTATTATTATTATTATTATTATTATTATTATTATTATATATGAAAAGTATCGTTCTTTCATTTGTGATTTGCATTTCAGCTTTTCGAAAGTTAACTTCGTAAATATTTCCATTAGCTCTTTAGGTATATTCGGTCAATCTTGTATTACTTTCAGGGAAATGTGCAATGCTGTGAACATCGACAACAAACACAAGTGCTTTCTTTCAACCAAAATTTTTAATATAAGCCAGCAGGTATTACAACTTGCTCAAGTGTGACCTCGAGGTAGCTGCGGTAAAGGGTAAACTCATTCTCCCGCGTCAAAACCTCATAACCGGATGCAGTTCAATATCAAAACCAGAGCAAATTATTACTATTATTATTACTATTATTATTATTACTATTATTATTATTACTATTATTATTACTATTATTATTATTACTATTATTATTACTATTATTATTATTACTATTATTATTATTATTATAATTCTAACTACTATTACTATTACTATCCCTTTTTCTATTGATTGTAATCCCTTTGATATTGTTATCGCCCATAACCTGGGGCAAGGGAAGGTAAAGTTTTGTGCATTTAATTCTTGTGTGGCACTGTTCGTTCGCATTGAATTCAGTTTGGATATTTGTTATTGCCCTGTTTGGTGACAAAAACGACAATACATTGGCACAAAAACCATGTTATACTGCATGCCACTGGGCATTAATTATTATCATTATCATCATTACTATTATTTATTTATGTATATATATATTTATATATATTATTATTATTTATATTATTATTATATATATATATATATTTATATATATTATTATTATTTATATTATTATTATTATCGTGTTGTTACACAACATATGGTGAAGGCTACGTAAAAACTCACATGTACCAAGCCAGTAAAGGTAAATACAAGCACGAATACCGAAGCAACAGGAGTCAGATAAAATGGATTATCAATAAAAACATCCAACATCACTTGAATCCGATCCACGTCTATCTATCTTGATAACGTGAATAGCTCATCAATTAATTGCAGCCTTGGACTTGCGATGTTGAAACGTTCTCTTATCAAACCGTAGCTTTTCTAAATGTTTTCATCATCAAATGCAAGGGTTCCACATCATTTCTGTTAAAAACTGTTTAAAAATTTTTCTTTGACCAAAAATACAAAGTTCAGATGCTTCAAAGGTGGTCTATTGAGGTTTGTATTCTCCGTTACTTGGTGAATTGAAGAGACCTGACATTGATCGAAACAAGGCTCTCCCTGTTTTAACGTTGCACCTGTACATTGCATCTGTATGTGTGTGTGTGCGTAACTGTGTGAAAGGATGCCTAACTAATCTTTTCAGTTTGTCTTTTCTTTGCTAATAATATAACCTAGACTACTTACTTTGGGTATTAATTTTGGTACATATTTTATATCTTGGAGAAAGCATAAATGAAAAATTATTATTTATTACTAGTCAGTGATTTAGTTAATTTGTTTTATTTGTTTCTGTTTTATAATTTTATAGAAAAAAATTGTAAAATCAGTTAATATATTTCCATGATTATATTGCAGTGTCAAGACAAAACTTGAGAAAAAAAATACAAAAATTAATTCCAAAAAGAACATCCAATATTTCGTATTTATTTTTCTATCGCAATTAAGTTATATCATCCACATTATATTAAAACAAAAAATTCTCTTTAACTCTATTTCCAAAAGCATGTACAAACATGATATTCCGCTATGCCTTACAGGAAAACAGGTTGGGTGTAATTTTTCGATAGTGGTGTGCCTGTCAAAACCCATAACCTGGCTACGGTACATGGATGATTTACCACCATTTAAAAATGAAAATGATTCATTTCATCTTAAAGCAGTACCTATTTTTCAAATTTGCAGCCCAACTGCACATACTTTACTCGTTTTTGGCAGCCAAAAATATATTTATTAGTGAAACAAAAAAGAATCTCTTAATTTTAGCTCAATTTTCTGAATCAGTTTTAGAGTTAGAGCATTTGGGGGTTGAAAGGAGAAGAAAAAACTTGTAGCCGCCATAAAAAAGCTCGTTCATCCTATAAAAGTTTTTATACTGGCCAGCACACCCAGCTGAAAAATATTCCACCCAAGGCATCTCGTTTTCAATACAAGGTCAGATTTCACCCTGAATCTTCAATGAAAAATTGGTATCATCCTGAAAGTCTTCAAATAAGAAGCAAAATGACATGCGAAGGTTTATTTTCCGTTTCTTAATAAATTACTACAGAATGCACATGAAAACGGCTTTTATTCTACTGTTACAACGGCACGTCATTCTTAATGATAAAGGTATAATTTTCAATTAACTCGGGAAGGACCACCACTATATATATTTCCAATGTACCTCTACGAGCTTTTACATAATTGCCCTGGCATTTTGCAATAAAGGAGTGTGATATAAAATTCTCAAAAAAATTAAGCAGTAATTGTCACCTATATCTAATATTTGCTGTATCAAATCTTTTTTTCTCGTGCTCTGCCATTCCTTAAAAGTTATTTTATCATCAAAATCCGAAAAATGGTTAAGCAGAAAATTTTGCTGAACATCACTTTCACAATTTGTAGGTCAATGCACCATGTACAGTTTATCATCACTATTACAAATTATTCTTTTAAGACTAACACAAAGACGATCAAGAACAGTAATATGACAAAGAAGACTCTTACCTGAGTGTTGAATCGGTTGTACACGGGTTTCCGGCAACTACCAACTCACACAGGGACCTTGATTGGAATAAACCTTCCGTAAGATCAGTTGCTGACTGGATTAAGTTATTCCTTAGATCAAGTTGACTCAAGGATATCAGGTTTCTTGTACAAGGTAATTTTGTAATACTGCGAGAAAAATTCAAGAGTTCAAAAAGGTAACTTTGTTTGATATTTATGCATAGGTAGATAGTCACTGATAAAATTGTTGAAAAATAATAAAAAATACTTAAGTATAAACAACATACCAATCAATTGGTAGGAGGGATACATACGAGTAATATTTCCTGTCACTTTCATCTACACTGTTCAAATTTCGGTTGCTAACTATCATTTACTTTCAGCAAATACACAACAATCCAACCCTAACAGGAACTAAGCCAGTGCCACAAATTCAAAGACCCAATACTGACCACATGTCATATCCCTCTTTAAAAAAATACAGGAAACGTCGATTTCATCCCCACAAAGTGGTCCTAATTTCTTATCTAGCGCTTAAGTTACACGATTGCAGGCTCCGTGTAATCAAAGGAAGCAGTTCATCCACTGAACTGTTTAATGATCTCTTTATTTGACTTAACGCACGATCGCAATCAAAAATCTTATTTCCATTTATTTACTGTAAGACTTTTCTCGTCTTATTAAATGCTTTAAATAATCTCATTACGAAAACTGGCGTAAAAATAACGTGTGTTGCAGGCGGGTTACAATCAATGTTTACTACTTTCACGTCCATCTGCTTTATGCACTAAGCTGTCGATGCCCAATTTTCAACTAGATTGTATACCACACAGTCTTCTGCTTAAGGACTTCTTCCTAAGATTCCTATCCCTAGAAACCATAGTCAAAACCCTCCATAAATAGCCGAGTCTCACATTCAGCGAAAATACATTCAACACGATAACCATGAAACATACCTAAGCCCAATATGAAAACTTCATAATAAATTTCACAAGAGCAATTTTGTAAAAGTTATGGAACTTACCTGTTATCAGGCAGCTTTAGTATTTGTAGAAGAGGCAACCATGAAGAAGATAATGAAGTGATATCTGATATAGAGTTCTGACCTAAATGAAGCTCCTGCAGTAAAGCATTATTTTTTAAAGTTGGAATCTAGTAGACAAGAAAACAAGAAATCTTGTTAGCGAGAGTAAAAAATACTTCAACATACATATTTCTCATTGTATCCTATCTTCTTTTAAGTACTCAGAGAACAAACTAAAGAAATGTAACATTTTTTTCAAATTAAACGTTGCTAGATTAAAACGATTAATCAAACGTTGCAAGGTTATAATGATTAATCAAACGTTGTAAGGTTGTAACGATTAATCAAACGTTGCAAGGTTACAATGATTAATCAAACGTTGCAAAGTTATAATGATTAATCAAACATTGCAAGGTTATAATGATTAATCAAACATTGAAAAGCTATAACGATTAATCAAACGTTGCAAAGTCATAATGATTAATCAAACGTTGCAGGTTACAACGATTAATCAAACGTTGCAAAGTCATAATGATTAATCAAACGTTGCAAGGTTACAATGATTAATCAAACACTGAAACGTTATAACGATTAATCAAACGTTGAAAAGTTATAACGATTAATCAAACGTTGCAAGGTCATAATGATTAATCAAACGCTACAAGGCTACAACGATTAATCAAACGCTGATTATAAAGTTATAACGCTCAAACGTAGTGTATACCACAGCAACAACCTCCAGGTAACTGTTTGAATGTTTTTCCAACTTTTATTATTTATTCAATTATTTATTGTCGTAATAGGCAGAACATACCACAGCAACAATAACATGGTTATACGCTACAGCGCAAAATAAAACAATTCATTTTACAATTAACTCAATTAATTAATTAATTAAAATCAATCAATCAATCAATTAATTAATTCAGGTATTGCCAACTATCTATGTCATAGTGTTGCTTCATCTGATCAGGTTCTCCTCTCACCCGAATCGTCTAGATTGAATCCAGGGTCTAATATATGGGATGATTGGGCAATCTTTCTTGAAACCTTGAACTTCTATTTAAATCTTCGGGTTGCATCATCCCTGTCCCTTTCCTACAAGTACTTTCATGATTGGTGCAGTCAAGTGCTTTCTCCTCCTGTGTCACCTGAATAGACTTCCCATCATTTTACCGTTTCTTCCTTATGTATAACCTATTCTGTGTCAAGGTTCTTAAGTGCAGGACTTCCACTTACATCATGAGCTTCTTTCCTCGCACTGTTTCTTCCTTGCATTCTCTTTCTTCTTTGCACTTCTGATGACAAAAGTCTTAATTTTAGTAAGACATCTTCCTGCTAGGTCTTCCAATTGACTTACCTTCCCTACCTTTTTCTGGGTTTTTTCCTTTAGCTCTTACCTTAGAGCCTTGTTATAGCGTTTTACTTGAAAGAAACGAAGCAAAGTAATATTGTTACTACTATATGAAAATATATCACATATGAAGAGTCCAGTTAATGCACCATTATGAATGTAGTTAACTAAAAAAAAATTATGTCAATAATAAAAATAAATACCTCGTGAATACTATTCCCTTCGACATTTAATATTTTTAGTAAAGGTAGATATTCGATTTCGGAAAGCGAAGTAAGGTGATTGTTTGATACATCTAGAGTGAGGAGATTACCATAGAATCCAAAATTCTGCGAATAACAAAAAAAACCTCAAAATGATTAAAAACTACATTTCATCTTTAAGTTTCAAAGTTTACCTGCAAAAGGTTTACAAAGATTAATAACGTAAAATTCAGCAAATAAAACTAAAGACCCAAAAGAAAAAGAAGAAGTACAAGTGTCAAATAACATAAAGTGCAAGCAATAGTATGTTTCCAATATCTGGTTATAGTTTACTAACGTCCTAAAACAAGAAAGAGTCCTGATCATTCCTATCTTCATGTATAAAAATCTCCTTGTAGGGCAACTCACAAGAATCAATAATTTTCTATGACACACCATAATTCGGTTAATCTGATCATTCTTATGTACCTACTACTCAGTTACTGCTATACGTTTTGAGTCATCGAGACTCGTCCAACTTGTGTACAAAGAGAAGTTTCTCTGAGCATCCTGCGGTGTTTTTTTGATTCCCTACCACATCCACCAATGGATCTCAATGCTTGAGAATATTCTGTGGGCCCACTTTCTAGAACTTTGGGGCTCTTTCATCGTTACAAACACCTCTGACTGCAAAAGTGGTAGCCTTTGACGCTTCTCTGAACTTGTTCAAACTCAGGACGACTTTTACTGCAAAAATCTGACGCCAGGGGATGAAGCTTCAAATTTTTACGGGGACTACTAAATCGTTTTTGGGCATATTAAACACCCAGCACGATTTTGCCTATTGGTCTCTCCCAAACAATTAAGGCTCTCTTTTTTCATTGGTTATTATTCTGGCACACCCACATGATACTACCAATACATTTGTTGTAGGATGTGCTGCGCATGGTAAAGCCTTGTAGGGTAGGATTAGAAGTAATACCCTGACATTACCTCATAAGACCCATACAAGTATGACCAAAGCAAGTTCACATGCTCCAAGAAGGAAAAATTACAATAAAATAATAGAATAGATGAGGAACCGCCCTTTACGATCTGTATTGCTGCACATCTGCGGTGAATAGGTTTAATTTATTTCCATCAGATTTAATACGTCTTTGTTTGTATCTCCATATGGGTTTCTCCGGGCCTATTAATCTCGCTACCCGCCAAACTGTTGATAGGCCCGGTCAACTTGTCTGTCTTACTCTATTTCTTTTTGTGACTGCCCATCTCTCAGTGTCCGTTTGCCTACCGTACCCCTTCTCTCTCTCTCTCTCTCTCTCTCTCTCTCTCTCTCTTTCTCTCTCTCTTTCTCTCTCTCTCTCACTTTGAACTGAGGATAACAAAGAAGTTATTCAATTAAAAAACACTTACACCTTCCGAGATAAATATCATAAAGCAAACAGTCAACTAACCTTTGTAGAAATAAGTTGATTTGATCCAACATTTAGATGCACCAAGGAAGAACACGCCGGCAGACCATCTAGTTAAACCACACAAAAATAGATAAGATAAAAATATCCATAGTTCATAAACAATATCAAGAAAAAATGTCTCAATTAAAAAGTACTTCTAAACAGCCAGGAATAACAGTTTCATGCGTAAAAAAAACAAAGGACGGTAGTCATTATCATCATCGTCGCTATCATTATTATCATTATCATAAATGTTATTATTATCGATATCACAAACATCATTAAAATTATCATTATTATCATTAATATCATTTTTACCATCACTATTATTACTATCATTCCCATCACTATTACAAAAAGCAATTTCATCATTCAGAACTACTTCTACCACCTACGCTACACTTAAGCAATCTATTGCCTCTTTATTTCTGTTTTTGTTGTAAGTGTATCTTATTATGGATCTACTTTTTGTCTTCACCTTGGCACACAGATAAAACAAAGAATTACTGTACTAGTAATACTATTGCTACAACTATCACTACAACAATTATTACTACCAATACTACTACTACTACTACTACTACTACTACTACTGCTATCACTATTGTTAATATTAATACTACTTCTACTACCTCATTTAATATAACGACTACCATTACCACTACTACCAACAACACTACCACTAACACCACTACTACCAACAACACTACCACTAACACCACTACTACCAACAATACTACCACTAACACCACTACCACCAACAACACTACCACTAACACCACTACTACCAACAACACTACCACTAACACCACTACTTCTGACTTATCTGCTCTTTATTATCAAGCAGATTTTTCTCCAACCCAATCTTTCCCTTGATTGTGCATTCTTTTAAAAGCCCCAACGATTGACATCTCATCCAAAAGTATGTATAAATGGTTTGTGCTCACATAAAGCGACAACTGCTTATCTGGGGCATAAACATCTAATTCCTGACAAACAAGAAGGGAGGAAAATTGTAAATGAAATATGGAGGAAGAGTAAATGGAATTATAAAGAAGTAGAAAATAAGGGTGGCAGTAAACTGGATTCAAACCAGTGTACATGGATTTCATAACAACCAGCCCTTGGCGTCACTAAATTTTTAACTAGATCAATTTTTAACTAAATTCTCCACTCTATTGATCCACTTTAGAAAAGGTGGTAAAATCTAAAGTTACTAAAGACTTTTCTTTGCTTTTCGTTGAATGGAACGAGATTTTCTAGAGGGCCTAAAATCTTCAATTGCATCAAACAAACACTAAAAATCTCGACTGTTGTAGTTTGGATTAGGCGCTGTATTGAGGTTACAATCTTAACGATGGTCATCAAACATATATCTGTTGTCAAGAAGTGTATCGATACAACATAATTCCGAAAAGACATCCGGTAAAAGCGGTTACTACTTATTATAATTCACAGTTTCCGCATTATGAGAATAAAAGGTTAAAGAAAGATTGATAGATTACCAACAAAAAAAAAGAAAATATTTAGTTATTAACAAAGTTACTCACTCATTCTTGTTACTTTGTTTGAGGAAATATCAATTTCTTCAAGTTTAACACAATTATCAATACCATGAAAAGAAGATATTTGGTTGTTTGCCAGTTTTAACACTTTTAAAGAATTTCCATTTATTGAAGAAATTTGATCAACTTTGTTGGCCTAGAAAAAATGGCAAAAAAGTAAAAAATTTGTTTGACTAAATTTTCATGGTATTTGGCCAAACTGTTTCTTGATAAAACTAACCTTCAGGGCAGAAAGCAGTCACACCCACTTCGTTAACTGGTACACATAAGAGAATTAAAAGAAGATTTTTTGGTACATATTAGAAGTGTGATATGATATTAGAGTCTGCATTTATAATTTTGTCAATGTTTCGGCAATAAAATGTCTTACGTGTGGGGAGAAAGCGGGCTGATATTGCTGCCAGGTGACAGCCAGGCATTTACACCAGCAAACACAAATATATACAAGCATATAATAACTAGTGGGTGAACGTTTTTCCCATTTTGTGATACCAACAGAAAACACAACCTTGAAATTTCTCGACTTTGTGGACTTAATGGAAGCCATAGCTGTTTATAGGAGCTTATTCGTGTCATGAGTCGCAAGCTTTTACTGAGCTACGTTTCGTGAGAAACATTTCCCATTGTCACCCTGATGATAGGAGAAGTATCGTTCGAAGCCAAGCTGAGTAAAAGCTTACGACTTATGACATGATAATGCTTTTCTATCTACAGAAATGACTATGTCTAAGAGGAATATTTTATGAAGAAATAAAAAAGCTTCAAATTCGAAAATGATTGGCAACGCAACGTAAACTGCATTCCACGAGACAGACTGTCAATACCTTGTCATTCGCGAGCCTTTACAAATAAAAAAAACCAAACCCATCAGTAAAATCAGGGTTTCTTAATAAAACCTGAAATTATTCTTGGGGGGCTTTCTAATGGCTTAAGAGGAATAAAACAGTGTAACACACGCTTTTTAAAATGAAATAAAAAATAGACTATCAATAATACCAATACAAAATGGACTATCAATAATAACAATAAAAAATAGACTATCAATAATAATAAAAAATAGACTATCAATAGTAACAATACAAAATAGACTATCAATAATAACAAAAAATAGACTATCAATAATAACAATAAAAAATAGACTAACAATAATAAGAATAAAAATATTCTTCAATAATAAAAATAAAAAATAGACTATCAATAATAACAATAAAAATAGATTACCATAATAAGAATAAAAAATATACTTCAATAATAAAAATAAAAAATAGACTACGAGTCAATAGATAAAAAATGACTTGTTTGTATACTCATAAAAACAGTTGAATCTACAACGAAAAAATGAACACAAAGCACAACTACTAAGAAACAAAGAAAAAAAATCATGTATCTACAATCAATCCAGTCACCTCTACTTCTTGTTATGTATTAATCCCCCTACAAACCTAAAATAATAGAAACATAGTAAACTACCTGCAAATCAAGCTCTATAAGTTCACTGGCACGATGAAGGCCATCCACTACTAAGACATCTGAATTTTGTATTTGAACCACTTTAACTTCCGTGGTGTTTTGTAGACCGGTTAAAGAAATACTTGTAAGATCCTTCAAAACAACTGCCTGCACCTGTAATTAAAGACATGCTAAAATGTAGTAAAGAATTAAAAAACTTTAAAAGCCAAAATAATAAAAAAATAAATGTATATATTAATACAAAATATAATAAATCTAACAATATATAATAATTATGTATAACTATAAGTATAGACAATATAAAACATAATAAACATATATACATAGATTACCAATATATTTAAAATAAAAAACACTTTAAAAATGGCAAAATTTGGTACACCAAAAGATGGTCAGGGCTACGATAACATACTACTAAATATCAAAATTATGGGGCTGAGGCCAGAGGTCATAAAGTACTTTGCACCTCAAAATATCGTATCGGTTTGGGCCGCAGGATAAAAATAAATAAACAATAAATAGATGATGAAGCAATGGTTTCTTATTTCTTTGGATTTCAATAATTCTGACGGCTATAATGCCAGCAATGAGGATGATAACGAATGAATTACAGATGATGACGACGGTGAGGATGATGATGATGATAATGATGACGACGGTGATGATGATGATGATGATGATGATGATGATGATGATAATGATGACGACGGTGATGATGATGACGACGATGATGAAGTCGATAACGAAGGTGACGATTTCGAAAATGACGACCATGATGATGACGATGACGATGACGACGACGACGACAATGATGATGATGATGATGATGATGAAGAAGATGATAAAGAAGATTATGGTGACGGAGATGATGACAATAACGATAATGACGATACTTAAACACAGGCCATTAATTTGAATAAAATTGTTCACAAACCTAATATTGGCATTTTAACTAAAAAAGAAAGAAAGGGCATAACATACATACATCTGTTGACATTATTCGGCATTATGACCTCTCTCTTTCTCATTATATTGATAAATATTCTGTCTTTGCTGTCTCCTTAAATAACTTTGTCGGGTTTTTTTTCAGGGATGGGGAGAATTCATAATCAGTTAGAGAAACAGGACCAAGAACAAAAATTATTGGAGATGATGGAGGGAAATAATTGGGTAGCATAACATCTGGGCACATGAACTTTCTAGGCCATGTTATGCGAAGATGTCATTTATAACTTCTGATGCTAAATGAAAAAAAAGGAAGCAACAGAACCAGTGACTGAACTTTGTTTCCGGGTTCTGCAACGACTTAGTGTCCATGGCTGAATGTGAAGTCACTGTTAGCATCCAAGAATAGAAACAGCTGGGTACCGTCGATAGTCAACTCTTTGGAGTGTAGCACCTCCCTATGGCAATTAAGGGCTCACTGATTATAGCATACATAAAAACTTTCTGCTAAACAAGACTTCCAAGACTTCTGACTTTTTTAGGATATGTAACAGACTTCAAAATTTCTAGATAGAAAATATTTTAATTCTAAAAGGACTATTACGAAACATTTAAGATAAACGTAAAATATATTTATTGCCATTCAACTGCACTATCTTTTTCTATCAACTTATTTCCAAATGTAGATCAAATCTACTTGTGCCTCTATACAACAAAATGACACTGATTAGTACATATTTTAAAAATATTCTCACGAAGAAAATACAAACTGTTATAAAATGCATTATGTTTAAACTTCACATGCACAATAAGGCAAGACGTCCACAGGTAAATATGGGAGGAAGTAAGCAACATAACGTATTACCTCTTCTATTGTTGTTCCCGGCCTTGATGCTGCCAATAACAACTCACTACTAAGCTCGGCTTGGGCAATATTTTGTGCACTCTTCTTTCTAAAAAATACATCCAATGCATTAAAATAAATTTGTATCAGACATGCCTGTCTTGTGTTTGTTGTGTTTCTCTCTTTAGTGCTAGAAGGCATATTTCTAAGGAATTGTAAAATATACTATTGATCTGACTACGGTGCTGTAGGAAATGGATTGATTTGTTGTTTTTTCATAAAAAAATTCAATAAAAATTTTAAAAGTTTCAACTCACGTCGCTAAAATTTCAATCTATTTGTTCTTTTATGATCTAGTAACCTAACGATTAAATTACACACAACGGTGAATTCGTAATTCCCAGGTGAATTACTATTCAAAAAAAAGAAAGGCAGTACTAACCTCCTAATTTAAAAAAAAACATTTACCTTCCTCTTCGTGATGCGCTTCCTTTTGGATGGGATTTTCTGGGTTCTGACCTAAAAAATTTTTTAAAAAATCCAAAAACTTGGCAATAATATCCACTCCTTTTACTATCCGCAACATTCATTCAACTAGTATTTTCTTTGACTATCTGAAAATAACTTTATCATTTACTAATAAATCATTTTGATTTACGTTTCGAATACACTGTACCTTCAAATTAAAGGTATAACCATATCCTTTGTTAATGGCAGAAAACCATATCGATAACGCTACATGGCATATAGACTTTTCGTGATACTATATCTTGGAACTGGCCAACTACTTTCATCTTAAAACTTTTAAAATCAAAAATCTGTCAACATTTAAAACTTCATTTATATACCATTGTATATCCATTTCAATTCTTCTCAAAATCAACAACAAAACAAGTCTTCTCCTTTCTGAAAAAACTACTCTAACAATTTCTTTCGCATTAAAAAAATAAAATTTCAGATTCCACTAACTTTTAAGAATGTTGAACATCTAATGTAACTATATATAATAAGCATAAGCAAACAAATAAATTTATCTAGAAGAAAACACGACAAAAATATTGTAATAAAAAGAGGAATTCTTATTCTAAATAAAGTCTTGTTATGAAAAAAACAGGGACCAATTAAAATCTATCGTAGAACCAATGTTTCATAAAACCGGTGCTAGATATTACCTATTACGATTATTCAAATAATTAAAAATAAATGAAAAAAAATAAAAGCATAGTTCACACTGTTGATAAAAATAAGAGCCTAGTCATCTCGAGACGTTCCCTTATTTTTTTTCCCTTTGCACCCTTTCCAAGCTGTCAGCATCCAGACTTTGCCAACTTTCTTATAACAAAAACTTTTAGATAAGAAAAATATCTAAGTTGGCTGTAAAATCCTCTTTGATAACCGATATTTTCTTAAATCCGTTTTGTAATATCAGATCTTTTCGTAATAGGATTAACTAAAGGGACTGGAAACAGCGAGTTACTTTCTAATAACCTATGTTTCCTTATAATTCAGTGGGGCGCTGAGATCCAGACTGTCTAACGTTTTTGTAAACATTCGGTGGCAGTTTGGTTTTTTTTAAGTTTTAGAAAATGGTTTTGCATTTTTCTTTCATTTGCGCAGTGTGGTCACTTTTCTCGACTGGAGCAACATAAATTTTGCCATGTCATTGATGATATAATTTACTTTGATTACCTAACCATTTTTGTCTAATATGACCACACCAGTTCTTTCATTAGGCCTGCTGTTTCCATGCCTGGATTATGCCGTAGGTTTTGGATTGGTGAGTTGTGCCTTAAGAGCTATTTGGTCTTCCTATGGTTTTGGTATGTGTTGTAAAAGCTGTCATAAAACATCTCAAATTCTGCAAAAACATATTCCTTCTCAATATTCTTTGAAGGAGTACTAAAGTTCAATCCGTGTAAGGGAACAAATTCCTTAGTTTCTGTGACTTTGCAACTACAAAAATGAACAACATGCCTTGCTGAATTTGAACTAGGTTAACCGTAAGGGTATTCTTTTAGTTTACAGAATTTTCAGTTGAGTTTGTTAACGGTACTCTTTTCCGTACGAGTTNGCAGTTTGGTTTTTTTTAAGTTTTAGAAAATGGTTTTGCATTTTTCTTTCATTTGCGCAGTGTGGTCACTTTTCTCGACTGGAGCAACATAAATTTTGCCATGTCATTGATGATATAATTTACTTTGATTACCTAACCATTTTTGTCTAATATGACCACACCAGTTCTTTCATTAGGCCTGCTGTTTCCATGCCTGGATTATGCCGTAGGTTTTGGATTGCTTTCAAATGTTCCCTATGCACATGAAAGTCTTTTAAATCCACCGGAGTACCGTAAAATAAGCGTACATAATCGGTGAGTTGTGCCTTAAGAGCTATTTGGTCTTCCTATGGTTTTGGTATGTGTTGTAAAAGCTGTCATAAAACATCTCAAATTCTGCAAAAACATATTCCTTCTCAATATTCTTTGAAGGAGTACTAAAGTTCAATCCGTGTAAGGGAACAAATTCCTTAGTTTCTGTGACTTTGCAACTACAAAAATGAACAACATGTCTTGCTGAATTTGAACTAGGTTAACCGTAAGGGTATTCTTTTAGTTTACAGAATTTTCAGTTGAGTTTGTTAACGGTACTCTTTTCCGTACGAGTATCTACGTTTCCAATGGACCGACGAATCTCACTGCCCAAGAATGTTTGACCGACCCAAAATTCACGAGGGCGGTGTTCCTATCAGGCTTGTTTTATCAATGATTGGCTCTTCCCAACCAAAATAACATGTAATTGTCCTTCTACAAGTGCTAGAAACAAAATCTAGATTCTGCGTTAAGGAATATTTTATGTATCAATCGAGTTCAGCCAAAACGACAATACAAGATATATACACGAACTAGTTAACTGTGATGCAGCTATAGCACAGCATTTACTGCTAAACCGTAAATACAGTGAAATTTTCGGGATAAAACAATTCAAAGTAATTGGCAGCGCACGGCCTTCCACTAAAGAGCATTGAAGATAATTCATATTCATCTTCCGTCACCTCTTTGTAAACAAAAAAATCTATGTTAGTCTTCAGTTCTTTTGACAACCAGTCAAGTGGCGGAATTTCTTGATCTTTTCCTTGGTTTTCTGTATTGGTAAAACCAAATTTGACTTTAGTTTTCTTAATCTCTAATCTTAGTCCAGTTGAGTGCCAGAGAAATAACTATGGACCAAAATGCGCCTGATTGTATTTGCGATATTCCATGAGTATGCATCATGTAATAAGTCAGCCGTCTAATCACCCACCAACAGGTTCAAACTACTCCTCTTAGTTACATCAGACCATTATTTTTCAATGGCTTTACGACCACAAAGACAATCAGTAAGAAAACCAACTTACTTCCAGAATTCTAAGGAGGTTCATTTTCACCTCAAGAGAGGCAGTTGTCATACGGTGAGATACGTTTCTAATTTACATAAAGAACATACAGAACTAGCAAGAGCATAAGTATAGGCGGTTTCTTTATCATCTACTTTTGAATGTATTTGCATGTATCAAGGTTATATAATTTCAAAAAGGTCTCTTGAAAAATCAGGAATAAATCTCCATCTTCAAATAACTTATCCCAATAGACAAAAACCTAATAAACTTGAGTCTTTTAATCAATATACCAACATTACAAGGCTTACCTTAAATTAGCGTGCTCTCTGATCCACTTTTCTTTAATCGCCATGAGGTAATCTTCGTCTTCTGTACACCTTCCAATTTGTAAACAGTTGGCGGTGCTGCTTCTGTCTTCCTTAACAACAGTGGTTTCTTCACTGCACTTCGGTACTGTTAGTTCTTTAAGAGTTTCTTCCTCATGAACTTCGACCTCTTTTTCCATCCTGACATCATTTTCTTTATTTATTTTAGTTTTTTCTAGTTCATCTTCTATATTTTTATGAGTTATGTTCAACTTTTGCTCTTTCTTATTACTGTTTTCATCTTCTTTGCTTTCTTTAATTATTCTATCCTCTTCTTCCCAGCTCTGGTTTTCGGCTAATATTATCTCTTCCTTCGCTTTCCTTTTGTCAACTTGTTTTTTTTCTTCTTCTTTCTCTTCTGCTAATCTTTTTTCTTCCTCCTTTTTCCTTTCATAGGCTTTTCTCCTTTCTTCTTCCTTTCTGATATCTTCTTGCTTGCTTTGTTCTTCAGCCCGCCTTCTGCTCTCTTCCTTTTTTCTTTCTTCTTTCTCTTTTCGTTCTTCTGCTATTCTTATTTCTTCCTTTTTCCTTTGTTCTTCTTTTCTTATCTCTTCTCTTCTTATTTCTTCTTCTCTCTTTCTTTGCTCCTCTCTAAGTTTTTCTTCCTCTACTCTTTTTTCCTCTAGCTTTCTCTTTTCTTCTAACAGCCTCTCCTCCTCTTCTTTTCTTATTTTTTCCTTTACCCTTTTTTCTTCCTCCTTTTTCTGTTCTTCAGCTATCCTTCTTTCTTCAGCTTTCCTCTTTTCCTCCGCTATTAGTCTTTCTTTCGCTTTCCTTGCTTCTTCCATTCTTTTAGCATGGTCTTCCTCCTCTTTTCGCTTCTTTTCTATCTCTTCTTTCCTTTTCTGCTCATTTTCTTTACGAATCCTTGCCTCAACTTCTTCCATTTTAGCTAAACACTCTTGTTCCTTCCTTTTTCTTTCTTTTTTCATTTCTATCAATTTTGGTCCATATGTCTTGCGTACCCTAATATAGGAGTGAGGACAAGTGTAGAAACATCATTAAGGCAGCGAAACAAATCAATAAATAATAAACCAGTCTTTCCACGATCAACTGATACATTCTAATTTATTACAGTAACTTATCCAACAATGTCTTATTTACAAAGAAAATCTCATCTAACAATCTAATTTTTCCAGTATCATTATAAGAAATATATGATTAAATAATGGTATATATAATAAAACAAAACATTATATTATATAATATGATATTATATTACGTTATATATATATATATATATAAATATATATAATATATACTTCTCTCCTCCATTTTTGTCTTGTTGACCATTCTTGCGATTTGTGACGGTGTCTGTAGTGACTATGCGATGCTCATCGTTCTCGTGTGGTTTGAGCACTCTGGCCAATCACAAAACATTTGGATACCTAACATTATTTATTGTTTTAATGGCAATTGATGAGTTTTTCTAACAGAATGAAAATATTCTGAGCCTCCAATCTGCACCGGTGAGCTATGGGACAACGAAACACGTGTCTGCAGATATCGATTTATATATATATACATATATGTATTATATATTACATATATTATATATTATATATATTATATATTATATATATATATTATATATATATGTATATATATATATGTATATAATGACCATATTGTTAAAGTTCCTATATGTGCAACCGTTATTATTCGAAAAAGCATCTGTTTAAGGTACTTCACTCCCTAAACTCAATGGAATGAAAAAGAAAAAATCGAGAAGGAGAACATCTAGCCACAAAAAACAAAAACAGTGAAAAATGGAGGAACCAACGTATGTGCCTAATAATTACATTTTGTTGATGAAGAAAATATTGTTTCTATGGTACTAATTTTTTTTCTGTTATTCACCACAGTTATCTTGCAACCATGTATGCATTCCTTAAAATCTTAGCATCACTTTTTGTAAAGTAGTGGAAAGCTCGAAATTCTTCTTCAGTTCAGTTCACCTCCTTCCTCATCATGTGTTCTGTCATCAGCTTACCATACTAAAGTTTCTCTATAAATCCTTTACTACATATTCAATAACAAAAAATTGCTCCAATGGTTTAATTCAGATAATAATATATGATTTTACATTTCATATTAAACATCTAAGAAACTTTTGTGTTATTAGAAAATTATTATCATGTTTTGGAAAGTGATACTGCTACAAAATTTCCATATTAATTATAATAATTCTTAAGGTAGGTTAAATTACTTTCTTGAAGTTTTACAAGTAACACAAACAGCATAGTCTTTGTAAAAATTTGTGAGATAGCTTTGAAAAGAAAATCAGTTCAGTAAAGGATAATAAACTTTATTTTTATTTTTTTGCTGTCCGAGATCAACCTACCCATTTTCTGATCGCTAAAACAACAATTGAAATTAATTTTATTACCATTACCATTACCAGTGTTCTACCATCACTGTTGTTATACGCACCATTAGCAGTCGTCGTCTTCGTCGTCGTCGTCGTAGTAGTTGTAGTAGTAGTAGTAGTAGTAGTAGTAGTAGTAATAGTAGTAGTAGTAGTAGTAGTAGTAGTAGTAGTAGTAGTAGTTGTTGTTGTTGTATTGGTAATTATTGTTGTAGTAGTAGCAGTAATTGGAATTGTTCCCGTTGTAGCAGTAGTAGCAGCAATATTAATAGTAGTAGTAATAGTAATAATAATAATAGTAGTAGTAGTAGTAGTAGTAGTAGTAGTGGTAGTAGTAATAGTAGTAGTAGTAGTAGTGATAATAGTAGTAGTAGCAGTAGTAGTACTAGTAGCATAGTAGTAGCAGTAGCTGGGGTGGTGGAGGTAGTGGTGGTTGTCGTAGTAGTGCTAGTAGCATAATAGTGCTAGTAGTGCTA